>PTEX01000459.1:53842-68239 GCA_003342815.1 Eudromia elegans | reverse complement strand
CGCCCGCGGCCCGCCCTTCCCCGTGGCGCCCACCGGGCTCGCGGCCGCCGTGCGCCCGCACCTGCGCCCTGCTCCTCCCCCGGCCTCGCCTCGCCTCCCTCGCGCTGCCCCCTCTCTTCGGCGAGCAGGGATCGCCCCGCTCCCTGGTGCCCCGGAGTCCCTCCCAGGCGCGCACCTGGGCCCCGCCATCCCTCCCCTCAGCGGACTCCGGCCGATGGCCGGGGAGCGGGGCGCGCGGGCCGCCTTTCCGCCCTCTCCCTCGTGCCRSAACGGGCCCGGGAGCAGGCTGCGCRCTGCCAGCCCCAGCGCGGTGCCCGTCAGCGCGAGCACCGACCGCCGGCAGCAGAACGCGCGCCAGGCACGCGGTGGCTCCTGTCACTCCTGGCCACACGTACGGGCCTCTAGCACTGCGTCTGCCTGTCGTAAATGCCGCTGCCCATAAAACTGTTCCTACCCCAAGGAGAAACTCCGGCGCGTTCCCTTCYTCCGTGCTGCTCTGGGCATAGCCATTTTACAGCACCGCACGCTGCTCCCTGCTGTTGCTCCCCACCAGCACACCAATCATCACATTATATTGACATGAACAGTCCATAAAAATAAACATAACCCAATTACATTCCTGCRACAATATCATTAATTTCTCATTGAACAAAATCACATCCTATAATATTACCTATCCCCGATTTAGCGTCCTTATAACACTGTTAATCTTGATAAAGGCAGCACGCCGTGCTGTCCGTCTCGCCAATAAACACGGGCRTCAAGGATCACACCCGTGCCTCTGGACAAAGACCTCGTGCGGTGCCACGCCGCTTGCTCTCRTGCACAGGCGCACTTCACGCAGCAGCACTGGCCCGCTGCTGCAAAACGCAGCTTCCCGACGCAGGGGCGGAGGCCTTCCTGCTCGCGGCCATCCCACCGTGTGTTCTATGCTTCGCCCTGCAGATCGTGGCAAAATGTGTCTCTGCCGACGTGGTACACGGAGCCGTCCCGAAGCGCTACCCGTTACTGCTGCTGTGTGCCTCGACTTCCCACAACGTGAGCACGCTCCGCTCCACGCGCACGGAGCCGCCAGGCTGCCCCCTCCCCACCACTAGCACCTACGTGCTGAAACACTGTCAAGCTCAACCCTCTCGCTCTTACGGCCCTCGACAAGGTGTACCCAGGACCTTCCTGTAACRCGATCTATATGTGCGGGCATTCCACAACACGACTCACCCCTCCTGTGTGCATCCTTCCTTCGTTAGCAAAGAGCAAACTATATAACGCAAAATGCTCCTGCATTATTTACCCTCTTAAAGGCACAAAAAATCCCACCACTCTTCTGACCATCTGTACTACACACACATGCAGCCCATGCCCTGTACTCATAGCTTTGCTTGAATTGCAATGACATTGTCATTTATTTCAGATCTACAGCGGGAAAGTGGTATGAACACGCTCTTCTACAGATACCATTTAYCTTCCATATGGATATGGCATAACAGGATATTCTGTGTAATAGCAATGTATGTATGTATGATAAGGGGCCCTCTGCACCACCAAGCTCCCGCAGACCCCGTGGGGCTCTTCACTCCCTCTTCCGCACGCTGACAGCCATAATCCTCTCTAATAGAAGCTATGTGGACAGCCATGCCAAATTCCCGTGCTAAGCAGGCCAGCCCTAAATAGTTACTACGGCATCCTGAGTATCCCTTTTAAAATCTCCTTTCCTAGTGCTCTGATCGCACACTGAAAGGTGCTGCGGGGGAAAGACACCGTAAAGGGGGTTACTAGAGTTRTCCGCAYGCATACTCCGCAACGCTCTTGCTCRCGGGGTTACGATCTTGAGAGGGCTGTTTGCTGCCGGTGATGCAACGTGTGTAATGTCTCAGCCGCAGAAGATCCAAGCTTCCCGATTAGCCGCCGCTTTGCTGAAATCTTTCTAAGAAATGCGCTTGAACATATCTTCAACGTTAATACTGTGCCTTTCCTGCCTCACATCCAATTCATTTTTTCTCCGTAATTCAAAGTTTTGCGACCAGCATGAACCTTAATTTTCACTGTAAAAAACTCCATGCTGAACACAAATTACAAATGAAGTGTTTTGAGCATTTGTGAGAATCAAGTAGATGGATTAAAAAAAAAAAGAAAACTCATAAGCATTTTCCATCTAGCTGTTTGCCTGCTTTAAACTATGAAGTTGCCCTTCCTCACTGGATCCTGATCACCCACCAAATTCAGCTGAATCTTCAGAGTTTAGCACTTGACTCGGAAATAATCATAGCACCAATATAATAAAATCTTCCTTACTTGCTGCTCCACATCATTAATTCCCTGAAAAACATAGATTTTTTGTTTTGTTTTCATGTGGGGTGGGGTAAGGAGGGAGGAAACCCTTGCCACCCCGCTCAGTGCTGCTGCTCCGTTAGGGAGCTCCCCACGAGCCGGYGCGCTCCCCGTGAGCCTCCGCAGAGCCCTCGGCGCAGGGCGGCGGGTGAAGCCGGCTCCGCATCCCCATGCGCGGCCGGCCTCCGCTTCAGCTCTTCCTGCGGTGTCCCGCACGAGCCGCATTCCCGGCCCAACGGGCTCTCCCAGGGCTCTCATCCCAAGCAAGCCCCGCTCCTTCTCCTTCTCCTCTCCGTGCTGCAATCAGGCTGCTCGGCCCCTCKTGCTTTTGGCTGCGGCCCTGCGGCTGCGAGCTCCGACTGTCGGCCCCGGGCTTCTGCCCCGGCCCATGGTCCGTTTTCAGTTCCACCTCCCACAGGGATCCACTTCCTCGAGGCGGCAGGAGGAGCGAGGTGTGACACGGGTTCCAGGGGGTGCCCGCTCCGCRTTGTCACTGCGGCGCTGGTGAGAGCTGGCAACCACCCCCCAGGAGCCCTCGGTGCTGCCACGTGCGGGACACAGGAATGCGGGAGAGGGGACGTTACAGCCCTCTGGAAAGAAGGCTGCTTTACAGGCCAACGCTAATGGTTCGTGCACACGGTGCAAATGGCAGGTGATATCCAGGGCTCGGTCGGGGCACAGACGATGTAACCTTAGAGGTCATTTTGTGGCGTCCAGGGTTATTTTTCTGTTAGTTCCTTTTGTGTTCAATATCAGAGCAGAGGTATCAATGGCTTTAGATGACGGACGTTGTGGTCCACCTATGCGATGCTTCGATTGAGTCCTGGAACAGACATRCATTTTTGTTTTACTCTTCCGACCGGAGCTGCTCTGGCCTGGTCACAACAGCCATTTTCTTTATCAGGCTGAACCTCACCAATAACATGAAAAGCATCTTTCAGCATCTGTGTAAAACCGGCACCACCTGATGTATTCGTGAACATGTTACGGTTCCACGCAACATGCAGGCACATTTAGCCACTTTCTCTAGCCCAGTTTGGCCATTTCTATGGTCACGCTGGGGAGAACAGGCTCACTGCTTGCAGAGCAGCTTCCCGGATCCAGCAACCATGCAAGCTCTGCCCACCATCCTGCTGTTTGACATCGGTCCAAGCTGAGGTCCTGCTGCTCCCGCCAAGCAGCCCCGAAGATCCCATGACAAGTCTCGTCTTTGATTTTTTTYTTTCTTTTTTTTTTAGCAAAGCAGAGAACTTCGTTCTAGGCCGTTCTGAGGGGAAGGGGGTATCAAACTCCCAGGTACATGACTCTTACTTTAAAATTATTAAGAAAGCCACCCAGACTTTCACTCAGTATTCACCCTGAGTCTGTGTCTCTTCCAGCTTCCATTCCTATTGTATCCATGTAATTTTGGGGGAATCCTGTCTTCTCACACTTGTCAAAACGAACAAACAAACAAAACTGTGTTCTTGAAGGGCTCCCCAACACTGCGAAGCTGCAGAGCACTTCACTCCAAAGACTTTTACAATTTGCTGTCCTCTGGTTCCAGATTTGTGCAAGAGTCTTCATGGCAAGCCAAAGCAATACTTAAATTTAAAACCCCATGTTTACTGCGCCCTTATTCATTGTGCCCTCCACCTTTTGCACACAGAAACATGAAGCTGCTTGGTTGTCACAGCATAAGAGTCTCAGTTTGGTGGCAGACATGAAAGAAAATGACACAGAAATGGTCTCCTTTTCTCGTGGAGAAGAGACATGAACCACTTTTATCGTGTTCAAGCAGCTGCTCCTATGGAGAATGAATACTGCTGGAGTGAATGTCAAACATAGGCTTACAGGGAAACACAGGGAATTTGGTAGCAGACAACCAGAATGGACTCAAGAGACACTGGCCAGACTGTGTATATTTCTTTTTTCCTTCTTCATTTTTTTTATTTTTTGAATTTTTTTTGAGGGGCGTGGGGAGGGATAATAGCACAGTAGTTTCAGTCTCTCTGACAAGCACATGGCTGAGAACTGCTCACGCTCCAGCCCGAGTCTGCCTCTGTCGTTCCCTACAGCTGGGGCTCTGCTCTGCGCGGGGCAGGAGGAGGCGGAGGGGCAGGACGAAGAGCAGCGCTGCGCAGCCAGAGCCACGCCGTGCGCCAAAGCGCGTCGCGCGGAGCCCTGCGGCGAGCGGGGAGCTGCGCCGGGCCGGGCCGGGATGGGATGGGACAGCAGGAAGATGGGCACGGCTCTCGCAGCCAGCCCTTCCCCCCGTGAAGGGCTGATCTCTATCTCCRCCAGCTCTGCTGGTTTGATGGCTCGTGCTAAAATGTATCACAATTATATTTGGTGCTGGAACCTGCAGCTAAGTTTGCTTGGTATTTTCCATCATAATTCTGTTTTCAGTTGCTCAGAACCTTGTCAAACATCAGACATTCAGATCTGAATTTTCCGTGTTTATCTTCACCTATTTTCTGAAGTTGAAGGCACTTCATGAGACAGAATAAAGATTTTTTTTTGTAATGTCAAAAAACATGACTTTGCAACATTGCCGGCCTTTCTAATATAGGTCTTTGCGTACAATGACTAATGAAAGCTGGAAGCAATGCACAAAGCTGAGGTCTCATAGAAAAAAACATTGTTAATGTACACTTCCCTGGAACGCCTTAGGCMAATGTCCCAAAGCGAAGAGCTGCATCCAGCCTCGGAAGGGGCGCGCGCGGCCTTGGAGGGGCTGCCGTGATGGCCTCCCGGTCGGAGCCACCGGGACTGCAGCTCTGCGGCTGCCCTCCGCGCGCCGGCTGCGCAAGGCGGCCGCGCTGAAGCGCACCGCCTGCTGAGGCCGGTGGGCAGACACGGCCTGGGACGGGAGCCCGCCGCTGGCGGCCCTGCTTGCGTTGCAAGAGGACTCCAGGCCGGTGCCCGCCGCTGTACTGCGGGGAGCAGTGTGTGCGACTCCTGTGGCTCGCACCCCATGGCGCTCGGGGGCGCAGACCCACGGCCGCCCGGCAGAGCCCGTGGGCTCTGGCTCGTGCGAGGGCAGACCTCGGCGGTGAGAGCGGCGTTGCGTTTTCCCTGCGGTTTTCACGAGTGTTCAGTGCCGGGAGTGGATGGGCACGGACACCTCCCAGCTGCCCTGGGCTCGGAGGGCGGCCGGGGCTTTGCGGAGGGGCCGACGCACGAGTGCCTGCAGGAGGAGGCCTGCGGCACGCGGCACCAGCCGGGTGGCCCCGGGGCTCTGCCCTCCCTATGGGATCCGCCAGCAACTGCAGAATCCCTGGAAATGGGGCTGGCATCAGGTCCTGCTCTGCCGGGGCCGGGCTTCACTTTGCACCCGTGAACGGGCCATGTCGTCACAGCCGAAGTTGCCAGTTCCAGGAATTACTCCATGACGTGTGGGTTTACGCTGTGCACGGTTTTTTTCCTTTCTTTCTCTTAAAAGATACGTTTGATCCATATTTCTGTGCTTTGTACATGTTGAATCAGTGGGGTGCTCTGGAGTCGTAGTTTGAAGGGCTATTTATTTTTYCCCCTTCCACAGCTATGAAGGTTACAGAACTTGCCTTAAGACAAAAGCACAAACCCCTGGATTCCTGGAGATGGGAAAGCTAAATGTGCGCCTCGCGGCCCTGCGGATTGAGCAGAGGGTCTCGGTAGAGCACTTGGCGTTGGCAGCAATGGCCTCTGCAYGTTTTCGCCCCTGGGCTGCTCCCAGCGGGCGCCTGCGTCTGCCCGTCCGCCCGCGGTGCCCTCCCCACTCCTGCCCCGGGTGTCGGGGCACCGCCGGGTCCCCCGGCCCTCCTGGGTGGCCCCACCCTGCACAGCCGGGCACATCCCATAATAGTTCACAAAGGCAAGTCCATCCCATAATAGCCACCCACGGGAAATGCTCCATGGCAACCACCCCCCCACCCCACCCCCACGCCGTCGAGCAGACATCCCATAATACTCTGCCCGCTTTATTGGTTATGACTGTTAAGAAACCCGGGGGGGGGATGGGGAGGGGGGGCAGGGGCGAGGGGCCCCGTGGCAGCTGCAGCGAAGGGGGCACCGGAGCCCGGGAGAAGGCCGAGCCGCGGGAGGAGGCCGGGAGCGAGGGAGGGAGGGAGGCAGGGCGGGAGGCAGCCGGGCAGCAGCTCGGGGAGGCTCCCAGCGGGCACGGCCGGGAAACACAGCTTGGGCTGGAGGCCCCCCTCCCCSGGACTGCGCCAACATCCCATAATAGCTCCCTGCCCCCTCCCTTCCCTCTGTCCGTTGCATCCCATAATATTTYGCAGGGAGGCAGCCCTGCAGTAGGTATGGAGGCATCCCATAATAATCCCCCGGTCACACACGCTGGGAATTGTGCCATCCCATAATATCCCTGTCTCCCTCGCTCCGGCTGCAGAGGGCCTTGCCATCCCATAATAGCCGCAGCCGCTCTCCCCCCTCCCTCCCTCCCTCTTCCCCCCCCTTTGGGGCATCCTCATCCCATAATACTCCCCCAGCTGCAGAAGGGCCTGCCATCCCATAATACTCCCTGCCACCCACCTGCCCCCCTCTGGTCGCGGAAGGCCTCGCCATCCCATAATAGTCCTGGCTCGCCCTCCCCCGCTGCAGAAGGCCTCGCCATCCCATAATACGCGCCGCTCGCCCTCCCCCCCCAGCCCGGCCATCCCTTCGGAGTGGTGGCGGCGGCGGCGGCGGAGACCTGACCTCGCGGCCGCGCCCGGCGGGCCCCGCTCCGCGCCCGGCCTCACCGCGGGCTCCCTGCGGCTCCCGCTCCTGCCTCCCGCTTTGTCTCCTTCCCTCCCTCCTCCCGGCTCCTTCCCTCTTGCCACAGGCTGTCTCGCAGCTCGCGCCTCTCCCCCAGGCGCAGGGCAGCGCGGGGCTCCACTCGGCCGCGCTCACTCCCAGGACACGGAGCCCCGTGGCGTGGGTGGCTTGAGCGGTGCCACGGGCTGGCCAGGCTCTGCCTCGCCACCGCCCTGCAGCGGCTCTGCGCGGCCCTGCTGCTCCCTCYGCTCCGCATCCTGCTGCCGCCCGCTCCCAGCCTCCGCCCGAGGCCCGGCCTCGCTGTGCCGGAAACCCGCTGGCAGGGCGGCGAGCGCCGGCGCCCCACGCCCCAAGGGCCCCGAGCCCCGCGGTGAGCTCTGCCCCACGCGCCGCCCTGCAGCCCAGCTGCCGGCCCACCGCGGCCCGGCTGCTTGCAGCCTCCACTCAAACCACACAAAAGCCAGAATAAACACCCGGTTGTGTCACTGAGTGGCAACGCAGCCGTGCGCCCGCGCCTGATCTGTGTCAAATTTGTGCAGCTGAAGGGGTCCGGCGGCACGCTGGTATGGCGTGAGCGGCTGYGGAGCCCTGGCCCGATTTGCTGGGTGCTGTGCCGCCTTGGCAAGGCCTCCTGCTCCCCGCGCCCTGCAGCAACCCGGCTGGCTCGCGAAAGCTGCCGGAAGTGACTATCTGCTCACATCTGTATGATCGTGTTTCTGCCGTAAAATATTGCGTTTGATCGTACCCTCCGCTCACGTGACCACACGCCGCTCCYGAGCACGGCTGTGGCAATCCGCCCTGGGCCTGACTCTCGTTCGCGTTGGTGGGTTTTGCRCTTCCACTGCATCAGACGTGGGCTACCTGCTCAGGATCGTACTTCTGACCCCCGTGGTGTTACTGGACRTACAGACCGCGTGTTCTTGGAAGCGTAGTCCAGCATGTGCAAAGTTAACGTCTTGTTAAAGCAAGTGAAAGTCTCAAAACACCTAAAGCAGGAAGAGAAAGTGTAACACACACCCCCCCCCAACTGAAACAATTGCCTGAGAGCTTAATTTCAGCATTSCATGCAGAAAACAACAATTTAACTTTCAATACCTCCAATGGCGACTTTGTGGATTAAAAGTATCCCTTTGGACTTAGTAACAGTTGGAAATGGTGGCAACATGGCAACATGTTTCCTTCCCGGTGCGGCAGGGCAGAGTGAAGGTGCCCGAGTTCCTTCAGCTGGACGCTCACAGAATCCTCGGGGAGTGGGTTTCAGCGCAGCAGTGAAAAGCTTTCGGTCCATCAAGAGAAAGAGCAGCAAGTGTTCTCTTTTCCTAACGAGCAGCCTCCCACCAGTACCTCGGCGGGACACCACGGCGAGAGCCCCTACCCTGCCTGAGCAGAGGAGGCCGAAGGAAGGGGCTGCTCCGATCGGCGTGGGGCTTCTGGCCCCACAGAGAGCCTCAGGGGAGCTGGTGGCACCGGCAAGGTGAGGTCCTTCTGTCTGGTGGCTCCCCAGCAGCAGCTGCAGGAGCCTCCCCCGTAACTCCAAATTTCAGAGTTCCCCCTGTGGCGGATTTGTTGAAACAGAAACTGTGTGCTGGTAGCACAGGGCTGTGGAAGGTGGCGGAGTGYCTTGCGTTTCCTTCTGACTGTCACAGAGCAAGCTCGCCTGCTTGTCTGCACACGGGGCTTTTCAGCATGAGTTGGGAGGGAGAACAACATCATCAAGCTGCAGCTTTGGAGAAGCAGCTCTGAACTTGGAGCTCGGAAGCACTGAATCCTTTTGGCATTCTGCTGCACTCAGTGTTTTTCCTGTTTCTTTGCACTTTGGTACCTATTAAATATAGGTCTCTGATCTGCATCTGCAGGACGATATCTATCATTAGCTTATTTACACAGAAGATAATTGAAGTGCTAGAGAAGGTGACTTCAGGCTGAGCTTGGACAGGGCTTTAGTTAGCGAGGTATGTTCTGTACTAAATCATCTGCAGTGATGTAGTTAGATCAATGTTAATCCTCTTTTGTAAAACATTATAAACATTTAAGGCAGGAGAGCTTAGACTGTTCCAAGCCTGGCTTTATTTTGGTAGATCTGTGGCTTGGGCACACATTCACCTAACAAAATCTGTCACAATTTAGATGCTACTGTCCCCTAGCTGTCTGTTGGTGCTCTACTGCATCAGCAGTTGCTATTCTGTTGGCTCTGGTGGCAGAGCATGCTCTGTATCCGCTCCTGTGCAAAGTCCGGGATATCATCGCACGGCAGTTGCAGGAGATCAGAACAACCTCRGCAGCAGCTCTGGGGTCCCTCCTGGGCATGCCTGGCTTTGGGAAGCCTCTGCCCTGCCAGCAGGTGCCCCGTGCTCCCCTCCCTGTGCCTGCGTTGCTCTCCTCCCACCCTCCTCACCCTGCTGCAAGCAGCTCCTGCTCTAGCAGCGCTCYGCCAGGCCCTGCTCTGGCAGCACTCTGCCCTTTCGCACCCATCACAGAGAAAGAGAAGCTGCTCCAGCCTCATGGAGGGAGCCCRGCGGCTGCCCCCACTGCCCCAGGGAAATGGAGCAGGTCCACGGCAGGGGCAGGAGCTGTGGCCAGGCACTGCTGCCCATGGGGCTGCAGGGGCTTTAGAGGGCCGGGCCGCAAGCCACAACAAGCTGCACGTTCTCAGCTAGACTGCGCAAACACTTCTTTAGTCCTTTGGTCTTTTAAGAAATAACCAAATTTAATCATATTGCYTCAAAATGTTCCTTTTTAAGCGAGGCTTAAATGTGTTCATACTAGCAGTTTTTTCAGAGGCGTCACTAGGCTGCTTTTAGATTGATTGATTGATTTATGCTGGTGACATTGCTAGCAGATGAACCACCATGGGACAAACTCCAGCCTTCAGTTTTGACCCTTTGTTTTTTCCATTATGAAACATTATAAGTTCTGTATTTAAAGAGGCTGCTTCCAAATACCATGCCTCATTTCTCCTTCTCCATCTGCTTTGCTCTTCAGAAAAAGCTTCTGAGAAGGTATGATCTATAGTAAAAAGAGTGCTAAATTCTTTCCACTATATAGGTTCATATATTGAATAAACATTTTTTGCTTCAAGTTATTCTTAAATTGTTAGGGACARCACTGTGGCACATCCAAAAGCAGCAAGCTCAAACTCTGCAGATGAACCAAGAAGAAAGCTATGAACAGAGCTGGAATGAGGCTGTCTGGGTGCTCTCACTATACAGTGTTTAGTTGCTTATTATTTTTATGACTAGAGATGAAATTTTCCATTTTGCCTGTCTGTCTATATCTGATTTATTTATTTTATAATATGATTTATCCTGATTATTTAATCTCATTCTCAGAAAGAGCAGATAAAATAAAAACAAAACCGTTTCGGTTTAGACTTTTAAAAATGTATGCTGGGTAGAACAGCTCCGGAACATGAACAGCAGTGGCCCACCCAAGTTTTGGGGGAGGATTGCTGAAAACTGCAAGAGTGCTGCCCTCACAGTGGAGATACACTACCTAGGAATCCGAGAAAAATCCACCCAAAAATTTAGACAAGTGAAAATCCTTTTGCCCTCCACCTGGTTGCAGATCACTTTCACTGTATACATTTCCAAAGATCACCCCTTCCCTGAACACTATCTCACAAAGGTCAAATAAACATTTGTGCACATGCTAGGGCTRCAAAGAGCAGACACATATTTCCTGTGACCCCTGTTTTGCCCTAGATCCAAGGGGAAGGATCCAGCCTCCAAGAACTATCTCAGCCTCTGAGGACTAAGTCCAGACAGGGTGGGAGTGGAGCAAGCAAGAGCAAAGAGGACAGCAGGCCTAGGAACAGGKAGTCACGAAAAATAAGTGGAGATGAGGAGTCTAACCATACCAGAACTGGTATGAGGAGTAAGACCTGGCATAAATACCTGGAAAGTTAAGGAGTAGGAAAGGGAGAGAAGAACTGTGATTGGCTGAATACCATGACAAGTCTGAGAATCAGAATAGAATGAAAAAAGRCAGGGCTGCTGGCACATGGGGATAGGAGGGCCTAGGCACAAGTTGAATATGGAAGTTGGTCTCAGGAACTATGCACAAGGCAGGAGCATGAGGCCAGTGCAACAGCGAGAYGAGGAGGACTGCAAGCCAGCTGGTAGCAGGAAGAGAGCAACAACACTGGGTGTGGAGATGGGATGCTGGACTCTTCCCTCCTTCCTCCCTGCAAGAAGATCATCTCTTCCCAAAATCCTAGCCTGAGAATCACTCCCTAAGCTATTTGGGGAAGAAACTTTAAGTGGATTCTATACAGGTTTGGTGTAGGACAAGGCACATCAACAGGCACTTGTGCACTGTACAAACTAGGGAGGCTGTAAACTCCAACCAGCTGCAGGCTCAAACATAAACAAAGACCCATCTCAGATTCCAAAAATGTCCATCACTGTAGCATGAATCCACGGAGCTATGACAAAAGCCAGATCTGGACAKTTTCCCTAATATCCAGTTCCAGAGACAGCGCCATGAGGATCCTATGTTCAYGTTGGATTGCTGCTCTGTCAACATTTTGAATTTTTCATCAGAGGAGAAACACAAGACGTTTCTCCAGTGCATCTAAGAGTTTTTGCCTCTTCCTTTCAGGTTTTGTTACAGTGCAGTAACTGACATCTCACAGGCAGCCAAAATACTAGTGAGCACGACCACCCTCTGCAGAGCTCAGCTGCCAACAGATACTCGGCAAGGGGAAGAGCTGCCCGTCAGGCTCCAGCATCCCCATATTATCCTGCTCAATTCCAAGGCAGAAAAAGCAGTACATTCAGACCATAGCTGGATTCATCCATCACCTGTGATGAGGTTATTTCCACAAACCCAGTATTTCACCACTTATACCATCTCTGTATTAAACCTGAACCAGGAGGAAACTAAGTGATTGATGAAGGCTACCCCAGACAGGGTGGCAGAAGTCAAACCATGGGCAGAAATAGAGTTGTTGAGAAAGGCAGGTACAAACTGCTTCATCACATGGACTCTGCTTTTGGCAGGCAGAGCCCCAGGTTTCCAGAAGACAATATTCCTTGTTAATACTTGCAGGCCGCATGTCTGATAAATGACGTGAAGGAGAACAGCATGAAGGGAACAGCGCAGCTCAGAGTCAGGTTTGAAGTAAACAAAACAGAGAAACTTATGCATGGCAGGGCCCTCYCAAGCATCAGACAGGACTTGAGTTATAAGTTGGCCATTTCCTTTTGAAATGGTCACTCTGCCTACGCAGCAATTTACCTAAGAGACTGGCAGTGTATTGCTGCTAGCAGTTATGTTGAAACAGATAAAGTCAATTAAAAATGTGTTAAAATGAAATAGCTAGAATTTTGGGTTTTTTTTTCCATTGCTTCTCAAATATTTAATCATATTTGTCCATTAGTGATGGATTCTCTCCCCATAACTTTCGCTTTCCTTGCCATTAGAAGGTACAAAGTGCAGAATGTTATACAGYAACCCGTCTCACCTTTCACGTCTGTCACACGCATTTTTGCTTTCAAAACACACCTTACTGCTCCTCTGGGGACGGGTCCCTTTGGAGCAACAAGTGTGCCTGTTGCTGGTTAAGGTTGCACTCCAGATGTACAAATAAGGCAATCGGACCACAGGGCATCCTCTGCTTCCCAGGTCGACRCACAGTGTATCACTATATCATTACCCACTTTAACAGTCTAATTGTAAGTCAGCTTGCAGCACTGCTCAGACTTCATGCATTTAAAAATTGCCCTCCAYACGCACATATGTAGATATAATTCTGATCACAACACATCCTTGCTCCGGTTGCACGAGACCTCACCGACAGAGTCTCCAAACCTCGGGTCTCTCAGAGCGCTGCCCACGGCTGCAGCGACGCTGCCTGCTCAGCGCTCTGCCCAGCGGCAGCCGGCAGCAGGTCCACAGCTGGGCCCTCTCCTGGGCTCTACGGGGCAGCACACGCTGCCAGCCCACGTTCCCCGGCATCTCCAGCAGCTGCAATATACCTGCCACTATTTTTAATGCGTATCAGCATATTCTGTCTGATTTGTTTTTTTTAACCTCTCTGTCCCCTCTGAATAAGTCTGTAACTAGAGAATTAAGTGCYGCAATCATGCAAATTGTCCTGCTAGGTTTTTGTAATGCTAATTATATCAAGTGTATGCTCATCAATGAGAACGYCTCATTCCCCTTGCTAATTATCTAGATTTCACACACTGATATAGAAGCACTTGAAAAATTAATCTCCTCACAATACAGTGTTTGCCATCCTTTGCCACCCCCTTAGAAACTCCTGCCTCCGAGCCCTCAGGTGATACGGGGCATCAGGACATAAATCTTTTCCCAAAGACCACTAATCCTTTGGCTCTCCTTTTAAAGATTCTCAGTTTGGGACTGGGGTTGGCTCTGCAGAACCACTCAGGTCTTGCTCTTGCGCGCGAGCTCAGAAGGCGCTGGCCATAGGACATGTACCTGCCATGCAAGACCCCGAGCAGCCACATCCCAAGGAACTTGAAACACGCGCTTTAAACACTACATTTCCTGCCTATAAAACAGCAATAATATCATGTCAGCTCAAGGACCTCTCRTGAGAGAGGCTGATTCGAATTTATGAAGCCACTAGACACAGTAATGATGAATACCACAGGAAAAGCCAAGAAGGTCAGTAGTCCTGTCCGCAGAGTGCAGTTTGAATAATATGCAGTAAATAACAGATAGATCAGTGTGCAGCATGTGGGAAAAAACAGTAAAGTTACTTTTTTTCCCCCTCTTTTTTCTCCTGTGAGCAGTGTTCTCCYTACATGGGGAACAAAGGGAGTTCGTGGAGAAAACAATCTGTCACTGTGTAACCAAGGACAACGGTGACACCTATGCACACGGGGCCCACAAGGAGAAAGCGAATTCCAGCATTCTCAATGAAAAGTACAAGGCTTTAAAACTCCCTCTTTCTTTTTCCCTCTGGTGTGTGTTTTCATTTATTGCCACACTCTTTAAACGTGCAAACTCTGCATGCATCAGATCAAGTGAAAGCCTCACAGAGGACACTGACCTACCCCATGAGCAAGATTACTTCGATCTGCTTTTTGTTGCTTCTTGCATTGCTCACCTCCCACTGAGGCATTCCTGCAACCCCGATGAGAAAATTCAACTCCCCTCCCGGGGAAAGAAGCACTCGCACCTTAACTTCCTTCTGCTTTACAGATTCCTCCTRTTAGTATCATTACTATTACTTTGTTTTTGTTTTCTCCATGAAGCTGAGCAGGCTCCAGAGGAGGAAAGGACAAGAAAYGGAGCTGTGTCCCCATACTGATTTCCCACAGCAATTAGCCTTGATTGCTCCTGCCCTGGGAACGGACTCTA
>PTEX01000459.1:0-52692 GCA_003342815.1 Eudromia elegans | reverse complement strand
GCCGGTGCCGCCGCCCAGGGACCCTGCGCAGCGTGCCCGCGTGCGGCCCTGCGTGCACGGGGCTTGGATCCCTCTGGCTGTTCCAAGAGGGTTTTTTTTTCTCTCCTCCTAAACATTCATTTTGGAGAGAATGTCCCTGCCCCCTCCCACGCTAGCTAGCGCTGGTATGTCTGATTCGGTGTGCATTGCCCTCGTTTGCGTCCTCAGAGGAGAAGAGCAACAGGCTGCGGCCCTGCGCGTACGCGGGTGCAGCCCGGACGGGCTGTCCCAGGTGTCACGCTGCSCTCCGGGTTGGGTCCCGTCGCCCGAGTCCGTTCCCGATGCCCTGGCAGGCCGCTCYGTGGCTCTGCGCTGCCTTTGCTGCCTTCTCGGTCTGGTTTTTCCTCTAGGGTCAGGCAAGGTCTTTCATCTTCACTTTCTGGTGGGGAAAAATTTGCTTCCTCCTGTTCTCCCACCAAGGAAGAAAGTCCTTTCTTGTTTCCTTGCATTTCGGAGGCTGAAATAGAGAGCATCKCACTGCCTGCACGTCAAACACCGCAGTGTTTGGGGGACAGGAAGGTATCGCAGCTGACATGGAAATGAGTGCGTCACCAGTGCCCCTGTCGGTGTTTTGGGGATTAAGGCCCGCGAGTGCCCGGGTGTTTTAACTTATTACCAGACACAAATGGCAACATAGCAGCTGCTCTGCACTGAGACATCACCCTGTTTCTGTTCACCTTATTGGGGACCTTGACCGGGCCCCAAACCCACCATGCAAGGTGCTATGCAAGCTAAATAAAAGCAGTCCGTGCTTAAAGACTTTTCTACAGTATAAGAACAGMAGCAGGAGATGCCATAGAAAAGCAGGAAAACGCGAGGAAGCGCTGAGACGGTACTGATCCTCAGTATATTTAGCAGTTACCGCTCCAGTAGTGGCCTGCCCGGCACCTTGGCACGCTGGGGCACACAGTCTGTGGTCCCAAAGAGTGCCATTCTAAGAGCTKGTGGTGCTGAAGAGGTGTGTGGTCAGCTAGCACTCTGCTCTTAGGTCTCTGACCTGGAAGGCAGTAGGATTTGGTGATGGTGGTGGTTGGTTTCCTCTCTTTAACGCTTCTCTGTGGAATGCTGAAAAATGCTGGGGAACCCCATGAGCATCTAAACCACCAAGCCATAGAATCCTAAAATAATTCAGGTTAGAAGGGCCTCTGGAGGACATCTGGTTCAACTCACCGAGTTCTGGAAGTTTCTAAATCATCCAGAATAAGGAACCATTTTCAAAAGTGACTGTTGTTTCTGTCCTACTGGAAGTCAAAAGACTTGAAATCTTTTTGAAAATATCCTGTCTGACCAGTATAGAACAAGCATTCTGCTCCCATTTGCAATCCTCTCTGTCCTTTTGTCATTATTTTCTCTTGTTCTGTCTTACCTGATAAGAAGACACTTGTTTAATGTGTGAACATGTCTGCAAATGATACAAAGTGCAGAAGAGCAGTGAATAGCATCCTTTGCCTCTGACAGAGGTTCAGCAGGAATCCTAATTCAAGACTTATTTTGATAGGCTATAGAGAGTTTTTTATACATTTTGAAAATGTTCACATTAACTTTATTTCAGTTTATTTTTATTTAAAAATATTTTTATTCTAGTTTATTTTTTCTTTCTTGAATACCTTTGCATCATGCAGTTTGTTCTCGTGTTTTATATACATTTAAATACGTGTTTTGAAGTGTACAGAAGCATTACATTTTGCAATAGTATTTTGATGAGATGGATGCCATCATACCCTCGGTCTTTCCGATTTTTCTTCGTTTTGTGCATACTTGTTAATTAGAAGCTATAACCAAGATAAGGTCAGTGGCTCATTTCACTGGGAGTCAGCACACATGATGGAATAACAACTCAGGTGGACAAAGGCAAAAATGCAGAAGCATAAGATCTATCCATCATTGATTCTTCCTGGCAAATATGAAAAATAACACTAAAGCAGTAGGCAAGCAACAAAAATATCTTCCCGAATCCTAATGATCAAATTTGACTAGAATTCTCCAAGATAAAATTAATGCTATCTTAAAATTATTTAGGCAAAAAGGGCAAAATCCAGCTTCATGCCTTGGGTACACCATTGGCAATGCATAAAAATAAAGAAAAAGTTTCAGAAACCCAAAATGGGAGACTTTACTGCTGCTCATAGCATGTCTAGCAGCCCATTTAACTGTCTGATGAGATCCATTAAGAGATAAGATTTTCAGTTATTTATAATTTTGTCAAAATATTTGAGCTAAATTTTTCTCTGCTGGAGGTGGAATATTTAAAAACTGCTCCAGGTAAATATAGTCTAGCTGTTTTCAGGAATGAAACTGAAAGAAAAGATGATGTTTTCTCATGTTATTCTTGCTGTGATTGAAGAAGCTCTGTGCTGTTTGGGGGGAGGCGGGTCTGCTCTGAGCTTGGGAGAGGGCAGCTTCTTTCAAAGTTGTGCCATTTGCCACCTGAGAATTCACTTCCACTGGGTAAACTTGCCAAACTTTGGCAGACCTCTCTTTCCCCTGCTTTGGAGAGTGTGGGGCCTCTCTGACGGTGCTAGGAGCAAAGGTACCCAGGGCTCTTCTGTGTCGTGAGGCGCAGGCACCAGTGTCCAAGGAGTCTCTCTTTTCCTGGTGGCTTTGTTGATGTTTCTCATATCCTGGAGTCAGCCACGGTGCTTGCGGGACCTCAGCTGGCATGCTGCCATGCAGCATGAGGTCTGCAAGTACGAGACCTCAGCAACCTGCTTGCGGGACCTCGGCTGGCATGCTGCCATGCAGCACTGGGTCTGCAAGTATGAGACCTCAGCAACCTGCACACAGTCCCACAGGGGGTCAATGAGATGCCTGGGGACTCCTGTGAGGAGAGGCTGAGGGAGCTGTTTCCGTTCAGCCTGGAGAGAAGGCCGAGGGGATAATGTCTGCATTGACCTAGAAGGAGGTTGTACAAAAGGCAGAGCCAGACTCCTTGAAGGGGCACAGAGAAAGCGCAAGAGGCAACAGCTGTGACATAGGGAAATATGTATTAGACAGAAGGGAAAAACTCTCCCCTGGACGTGGTTTGGCTCTGGCACAGGTGCCAAGAAGGGCTGGACAACCCCCATTCTTGGAGGTAGTCAGGGCTCATGACCCCGAGCAACCTGCTCTAGCTTTGCCATTAGTTCAGGGCCCTGAGTACATCCTGGCCCTTCTGGGGCTCGGACGGTGCCGAATCAGGACAGTGCAGCTGAGAGGTGCCCTTCCCTCCAGTGACTCTGGAAGAGCTTCGGAAAGCCCTGCTGGGAGGCCTCATCCCGGGCTCCCCCCTCTTGTCCCTGGGAGCTGCTTATAAGCTTGGTCTCTTGATCTCCATTCCCTTTAGCTACACTAAAGCTGCATTACAACCCTGCCTATGTCTGGATGTGTATTGGATTGATCCAAACCCTGATCCAGACCCATGGACAGACTTCCTGGCTTGACCAGAGGCCTGCATTTCACCATGGACCTSTCTGACGATCACTGGCCTCTGGCTTACCCTGATTACTGTCTCTGGACTCAGTCCTGATGCTGATGTGCTGACTTGACTAAGTCTGAACTTGGACTTGCCTTGTCACCATGCGATTGTCTGACTATCTAGATAATTAGCTGAACCTGGCTATTGTCTATACATCTGTTCTGCTCAGCTTGCTCGAATACTTTTGGCTGGGGCCCTTACTGGAGAGGATGCTTCCTCTGACTGCCTTGCTGTCATACTCAGCTCCCAGTTCCCTTTCCTTTACAGAGCAGTCAGTCCTTGCTGCTCCCTGACAATCTGCTCTGAGTGACTCCAGAGGCCCCCTCCCAGCTAAATATTTATGTGAATCTATGAAGAATCTGAGGAAGGCAGACAGGACCAGAGGAAAAGGGACAAGGAAGAAAGTCTAAGGAGGAAGAAGGTGAAGGTAGCTGCAGAAATGGCCAGCAGCGCATCTGCTGTAACACTGCTTCTCTGCCTCRTAAGTTCTAGAACAAAAGAGCAACATCCTGCCTCTGCAGACGGTATGCACTCAGCCTTGTTTYCTTTTCAGATGCATTATTGCACAAATGATTCATGTTCACGTCACAGTCTTGAATTTTTGAAACAAACACCTACTCTCCCTCAAACCTTCCTCCATCTCTCTCATTGTATATCTCAGACGCTATTWAATGTCTTTCATCAGCAGGCTGAATCAAAAAGTAGTTTTTTGGTGATGTATGTGCTGAGCAAGAGGGTTGTAGGTGGCATCCTTATGGAGAGGTTCACCATCTAGCCACTGACGTCTATAGTGAGCTGCAGGTAATACCAAGAATGGTCTTCAAGGGAGTCTAGAAAGGCTGATTTGAATCCCTGTATCTCTRAACAGCTTTATAACGCGGAAATATCATGCATTGCCATAGCTTCCCCCCTGTCCTCACCCCAGCGGTCGCAGGATGAGGGCTTGAAATGTGATTCTTCGCTAATTTAGAAGTCTAGAGTCTTGGACTTTACCCTGCGCAGCATTTCTAGACACTTTAATTTTCACTTCTAGTCACTAACTTTTTTTTTTTTTTTCTTAATCATATATATATTTTGTTATGGATCCTCTCCAGTATGATGTAGTACTGCTTTTCTGAGTCTTGATGAAGCCATTTAGAGGCTCTGTTGTAGTGCTGATGGAAAGATGAGCCTTGGACACTGGCAGGAGTGGATATCCGTAGTTTCTGGCGTTGCCTGTGTGTAGCTGGGTCTCTCGCTTCTGGGGAGATTTACAGGACTTTAGTCTACAGTGCAGGCTGAAAAGCATGTGCATGTGCAAACAGTGCAAGCAAATATATTTCACCAAAGCTTCGTTCTGTGACATTTCTCTTTGAGAATGATAATCACCCAGACCTTGATATCAATCACCTGGTAGCTAAGTGACAAGAAAAAGTGCAAAGCATGAGTGTCTATGTGATCTTCAGAAGTGGTATTAGTTGACATCTCTCTACTTCTGCGGCCATGTTAATGTTGGGTGTATTTTAAAGAACGATAGTGTTTCCCAAGCTCTTTTGCCTTCGGTAAATGTATTGTGCTGAATGTGTGTGTGTACGTGTAGTTGCACAAATACATTTGATATACTGCCAAAATGCTTCTTTGCTAAGGTATGCGACTTACTAAACATTTAGGAACATATTTTCTGCAAGAGTACTAAACACTCAGCTGTTCACTTAACCTCACAGGTTGTTAGATGCTTCAGCATCTAAATTAAATCACTTAATTGGGTGCTTGACACTGCACTTAGTACTCAAACTGTGGCACACAGTTAAAAAAACAAAGCAGCAAAGTTTTCCTCAGTCTTTGCTATCCAATCTAGTCTATCAGCAATGAGTACTGAATCTGCGTACTAGTGATTTCAACTCTGCAACTCTGTTTTAACTTCTTAACTAGAAGGTGCAGCAAGGAGGTGCTCAGACAGGATAGATTTTCTATAGGAATCCATGCTGACGAGATATAGACACTGTAGGTTTGTTTCAAGCACTTGTTTCCCATTGTATGTTTCCTGAACCAGAAGATTTAGGTGGGACTGTGTCACCAGCGTATTTATTCAAAGCAATCCTTTATTCTTTCCTCTTTGTCTCACCAAGTTCCCCCCACGTGCAGCCTGCTGTGCTTCCTCCCTTAAACAGTTCGCTAATTTACCCTGAGCTGTTTCCCACCGTCTTGCTTTAACTATCAAACAGGTCACTCTGCAACTCAGCAATGACATGACCTTTCTGTGGTTAGATTTCTGAGTCCTCAATAGGGGCATTTAGGAATATTTTAGTAGGAAGTGCTGGCAAAGATTCACTAGGATGGATAAAAGTGTCAGGGGGGAACTGTTTCACTTTTGAGGAAGTATGGACTTGGTGGGACTTATTTTCCACGCTCTGATTCTTCAGCATCCCTATATCTGAGTCCCAGGCTTGTCCCCGCTGCAGTTTCTTAAAGGTGTTTCGGAAACCCTCAGTGCTAAAGTAGTAGATCAGGGGGTCTAGCGTGCAGTTCATGCTGGCCAACAACATCGTCAAAATTAGCACTTGGCGCACAGAAGCCTGTGTTTGTTTCTCAACCTTCAGTATGTGGGCTTTTATCATCCCGTAAACTGCCAGGGTMGTGTTGTAGGGCACAAAACAGATGATGAAGATGACCAGATTGACCAAGAGAAGACGAATGGTCTTCTGCTGACGCAGTGTCCTAGTCTGGTTGGTCTGGCAGAGCTCCCGAAAGATCCGAATTGAGCAGCACAGCACAGAGCTCAGAGGCAGGAGAAAACCCAGGATTTCAGCCAGAACAACTAAAGGGAAGAGGTTGTTTTGCCACATGTTGTCACTGAAGCTTTCAAAGCACAGATGAATTGTCTGGTTCTGTGTCAYGCAGTGGTTTTGCTTGTGGACCATGGCTGTGGGGATGGAGCCCATGAGGATCATAATCCAGACGATCAGGCAGAGGACCTTGGCCACTTTAGGGCGCCGCAAATGCCGCCAGCGAAGTGGGTGGACAATGGCAATGTAGCGGTCCAAGTTGATACACATGAGGAAGAGGCAGCTACCATACATGTTGATCTGGAAGACAGATCCAGAGACCTGGCACAGAAAGTTATCAAAGGGCCAGTGGTGGTTGGAATAGTAGTAGAGTCGCAGTGGCAGAGRAAGTGTGAAGATGAGGTCGCTCATGGCCAAGTTGAACATGTAGATCATCACCACAGACTTCAGGCGCAGGTAGCGAATGAAGATCCAGAGGGCTGTCACATTGAGCATCAAACCTGTAGTGAAKATCAGGATGTAGCCAGGCAGAAGGAGATTGTGGCTGAGGCGGTAATCCTTGCATGTCTGAGACACATTGGCAGCAGACATGCTCAGCAGGGAACAGGAGAGGGTCTCAGCAAGATGGTTGATATTGCTAGCAGCCTAAGGAGGCACAAAGAAAAGAACTGAGAGAAGTCATTCCCCTCTAGCAAGGRGAAAGACCAAGTCAGTCCTTCATCTGCAGCTGAGAAATTGGTGGGCTTCTCTGTCTCTTGGCTGGTGCTGCCTTGACTTGCTGGTCAGTGGATGGCAAAGTGGTCACTTCTATATCAGCAATAATTTCCAGGGGTTATGAGGATATTGTCATGATGGAAGATCTTTGCTGATTGTTGAAAGTCAGCACAATTCCTGGTAAGACTGGAAGATTGAGAAAGAATAGTTTAATTTAGAGGGGTGAATTTCTTGAAAGGTCAAAATTCCACTGTGGTAGTTTCTAYTGCAAGAACACATGAAGAAAGAAAAGAGACAAAGCAAAATGTTAAGTAGAAAAGTGAGTGAYGCAATGACAGAAGAAGCTAGAATGCAGAGGATTTAACTGCTATAAGGAATCACTTACTATTTAGTCCTAGAAAATTTATTTTCTCTTTATTTTCATCATTAGTGTGATATAGGTTTATAAGAAATCCACAGCACAAATGCACACAGGGAAAATAGTTAAGGCAACTCCAGGAAAAAAAAAAAAAAAAAGAAAARAAAAAAAAAGAAAAGAGAAAGGAAAAAGAGACAGAAAGAAAGAAGAGTAAGCACTTGGAGGGGAAAATGCTGACTGGAGAGAAACTTAGAACAGAACACAAATTGTGATACTGTTTTATATCAGAGGAAGAGGACTTTGTACAGACAYGGTAGATAAAAGGAATTAYGCTACAGGTAGGCTTGACTCCACCCTGTTTTCTCTTTCTAGGTGAAACAACGCACAGAAACCTGAGTCCTAGCTAAGGGCTTGGCTAGAAAGGATAAACCTCAATGGATAGTGGCACCTTACCCACATTTCAGGGGACAAGATTTCAAACAGGGCCAGAGCAGCAGATCCATCTCAGCTCCTCTCTCAGGATTTGCAATAGAATAACAGAGTTGATGTCATGGTAGAAAAGGCTGTGTTGCAATTTAGTTAAGAAATTCCAGCTAAGTACAAGTGAACAGAGAAGATTTATGTTACAGCAATTGTAGTTTGTTAAGTTGTTTAAGTTGCTTACATTCACACAATTACTTCTTTAGCTCTTTCGGTGTGTTTTTGGTGGGTTTGTTGTTTTTTTTTTTGGTTTTTTTTTTTTCACCAAATCAGTATAGCACCTATAGGGATGTGCATCCTTAGATCATTTTGCTGCTTATCACACYATAAAAYWTAAGGCAGCCCACATCCCACCTTGTTTGTTTACCAACAGAGAGCAGAAGAGCCAGATAARGCCATTACACACAGTAACCGTGGAAAGACCATGGGATTCATATGGGGGAAACATACCTAGGTGCGTGTCTCCTAGGTAGAGTGAGTATATAGACCATTCTATATGCTAATGGTACCACTGCCTTGCTAAATATTGATCAGCTGGAGTGGGATCAGTGGAAGGCCACCAAAATGGTCAGGGCATTGGAACTGAACTATTCCATGACCCTAAAACCTCTAAAAAATGTCACAGAAAAGTAAGCATTAGTAAGCATGTTTATAGGGGTTAGGTAGCAACTCCTTGATGTAGCTTATGTAGGGTGTGAAAGGAAAGCAGATTTTTTTTTCCTGTCTGGAGGAAAATTTTATATTAAGTGGAGCTTATTGTAAAAGGATGTCACCCAAGAACCTACATCCTCTGTGAAAGTCTAAAGGAATAATTAATAATAAAATGAAAGCACAGCACATTTTCTTTAGAAATAAGAAAAAAAAAAAAAAACAAAACAGGCATGGCTTGACAGACATGCAAGACCTTCGGCCTGACATTGTGGGGCAATGCACAGTCTTATAGAGAGGATCTATTAAAGGTAGCTAGCACATGCTGATCTTTTATTTTCGTGAGCATATGTTAGATAATAAAAGTAGAGTTCTAATATGAGAGAGCAGGGATAAAAAGAAGACAGCTATCTATTTTCCCGTCCTTTTTGTTGTTGTTGCTGGGCAGGTCTGCCACCATGCCAGATTTCTTAGAGAAACTTGTGCTGGTCTGTTAAACTACATCTGAGTGGCTCTTGTTCATTTTTGAAGAAGTTGGTGGAAAACTTCATCTGAACACTTCCTTAAGTAAAGTGTAAAATAACACAGGAAGACAAGGCAAATATGCAAGGCTATTATTGGTTTTAAGTGAAATTATGAGGTGCCTCAGAAAATATTGAGGAAGACATGCCAGACTGTGTTAGTGCTAGAGCCCTGAAATAACTCTCTATGGAAGAGACTAGAGGACACTTTTGCCTTCACTGAGGCATTGAGGACCTAGTGACAGAACAGTTATACCTTACCTGATAACCTGCTCTAACACATGTACCCAGATCAGCTGGATGAAGGTGCCTTGACTCCACATACAAGCTATTTTTATTCAGAGGTATTCAATAAACGCCAATAGAGAACATAGGTGTGTAGGAATGGCCCATMCTGTGTCAGATCAGTGGTCTATGTAGCTGAAAAGTGGTCAGTAAGGGATGATGGAGAGAGTCAGTGCAATGATGTAGTGACATTCCTCCAAATACTCTTTCTGCTTCCAACAAATCGTAGTCCAGCCAGGGATTTCTTGAACCAGAGGTGACACATTTGACGCAGACATTCCTGTTATGGAATGCAGTCCAAGCAATCTGTTGAGTTTTGTCTCCATCATCTCTCCACCATCACCTCTTTTTGCATTCCTCTTTTTTTTTTTTCTCTGGGTGGTCTTGTCCACTCCATACACATCAACCCTTAAGCCACTGAGGTACCAAATATCRGAGTTGTAAATTGGAAGGAAAAATCATCACCATGAGTTGTAGGATTATTAAGTGATAGCGGGAACTTTGAAAGAAGAGATACTATAATCAAGATAACTGAGACTGGGTGGGGGATGCTTACATCCACCCTCTTTGGGAAAAGGAAGTTTTAGGAAAAGAGCTATTCTCTATGGGGCTCTGAGAGAACTGTTGCCCATTGAAGAAGAAAGATCTCGATGAAGCAGGAGACAGAGTGTAGAAGTGCTGAAGCTGATCTGAGTGTCCTTTATATTTGATATCCAAGAGCCAGAGATGATACTCTTTGTGGGCAGCCTCTAGAGAACCTCAGGCATTCACTGCTTTACAGAAAAGCTGCTGAGAGATCCTGTCGTCAGCCGTGCAAGCAAGCAGTGGTATCACAGCTTGAACTCAGAACAGGGAAAAAGCAACCAAGGAGATATTTTGGTTTCCAGATTCCTCTGCAGAAATCATTCTCCTCATGATGAGATGCTGCCTTGATAACCTGAAGGAACTTTCTGTTTCACAATTGACATTAAGTGACCCAGGAAGTGCAGGTGGGTTTTTTAATTTATTTTTTATTTTTCTTTTTTTATTTCTAATATAGATCAAGTAATGCGAGTCCCTGAAGGCCTGTGGTCATCTGCTCAAACCATGGCCTTTCTCTGGTGAAGACAGAAAGGAGAAATTCAAAGAGCACCTGGGCAGAGCATTCTTCCTGTCCCAGTTTCAGGCGGAAGGTGAATTTGTTGCTAGCATTGTTGCTCTGGCAGGGGGAAGGGAGCACGACAGGGCTGTTACACCTGCATGTGCACATGTATACAGTCACACACACTAACTCACTCGCCATGAGCACCTGCTGTAGGGGAAAAGGTGCAATAGAAACTAGACGGGAGGAGGGGAAAACACTGGCATCAGCAGCAGGTGAGGGAGGAAGAGCTGTTGRTCTGTTGAAGGCAGTCTAGGCAAGGTGGCCCCACAATACATGCAAAACATGCAGGGCTTCAGAATTTGTCTTTTACAGGGGGTGAAAGCCTGACTATACGTGCTTATAGGGGCTGGAAGAGCCAGACAGGACCTGAGGGTGTGTCTGGCATCTCTCTGCAAGGCCCTTGGCATCTTCTCTCCCAACAGCGCGCTACCCCACTGCTAGCACTGCCCTAACGATGAAGGGACACAGCGTGGTGGGCGGATGGTGACGCCGTGCGTGCGTGAGCCCTGCGGCACTCCGGGCCTGCTCTGTGGGCACGGGCAGAGCGCTCAGCATGGAGGTGGCGGGTGGGCAGAGGAGTGTGGATGAAGCCCCAGACTGCAGGAGCTGACTTAGTAAATCCGAAGCCAATAGGCAAAAGTAAAGAATGGGCCAGACTCAAAATGACAACAACAAAAACCCTATGGTTGCCTAAGAAATTACAAATATATATTTTSTGTAAATGTAGGTGCTTTTTTCCTGATGTGTGTGAGACTTAAGCACCATTTTCACCTTTTCCTAACTATGAGATTAGGTTATTGTGATGACTACACCTGCAGAGCTTTTKGAGAGAGTGTCTATTTTTAATGAAGATGTGTGACATTGGAGCTCAAGCCTCTGTATTTAACGCATGAGATCTGACCATACTGTTACTGCCCGGTTGCTTAGGAAGATCTCTCACCTTCATCCCCTGTGGAACCCCGTGGAACAGGACATTCATCCATTGCAGGCTCCTTGGGATGTAAGCCGTGCACCCGGACAAAGCCTTCTGCATCACAGAAAACCTCCACTTGGGTAAATACCGAGACCTGCCTCACGCCCCTTGGATTGCTCCGTGCCGCAGGAGGGAGGCAGGGGCATTTTCATCGCCCAGCGGTCGGCTCCGGCAACGCGGGCTCCGCAGCTTGCCCCGCTGGATGCCCTGTGCTCTCACACCACCCAGCTCGCTAGCTGCTCCCTCCTTGCTTACCTCTCTGCAGGTGAAGAGCTGGCACTGCGCGTGGGCTGCTGTCTAACACTCGCTGCCGCTGTAGTCATTTCAATTCAGGTACCAAAACTTCAATCGACTTGAATGAGACCACACCGGGCGGGCTGCCCGGCTGCTTGTGCATTCGAGTCGCAGCGGCTGCCCGCTTCACCACAGCCAGTCTCTGTCTGCCCTGCTGCACTTCATCCTCCCTCCTCCCTCACTTCCTGACACACTGCTTACCGGCCACGGAGCGTGAACTTTGCCATCTGCAGTCGATAAGCTAAAACACATCCTATGAAAGCAAACGTAATTGTGAAAGAAACAACACCCAGGTGCATTCATAACTGAGGAGATCTGCCCCGGCTCACAGGGTCAAATATCTCTCCCGGGTCATAGTGTCTTTGCCTCTATGCAGGAGCAATGCAGGATCAGCGTGAGAAAACTAAAATGTCTCATTCCCCAAATATTGCTGAAGAGAAGACATGGAAGTGAAATATGGGAAGTGAGAGCAAAAGCAAGCACACACAGACATTTCAGTGACTAGATAGTGCAAAGGCTCAATGCCTTATCAGTCCCAAGGCTTGGACACTTCAGTGGAGAGCTGCTCTTCAGCGCCCAGCTGCGCACTATGGGCACAAGGCAAGGACACAGAAAGAGCTGAGCATGGTGCCCAGGGCAGGCAAGGGTATGCTTATCACAAATGTCAATGCTATGGTCGAGGGGCACAAGAGGCACAGCACGAAGAAAATGCAAGTGCTGAATTACAGGATGTCCAAGACCTGGCACTGTTAGATCTAACTGCGATGGGATTTGCCCGCTTTAGAGTTCATCCTTTACTGTCTTGCTTTCTGAAGTCCTGTTTCTGCTTCGTCAGTCCCTGCATACCTGAAAGAAGACAGGGGTCAAGAGGACACTCCTAATCCTGCCGTGCTCCTTTCCTAGGGGCAGCTGCTCCCTCCTGCCCTGAGAAGAAACTGCTCTGCCTACAGGCTCTCCCTTCTCTGCAGCCTTTGCTCAGCTCCTCCGTGTGCTGGGTGCCACTGCATGTGTTTAACTTTCTCACTCCATGTGTCCCTTGTTCTGCTGTCACAGCCTCCTCATTCAGGGAGTGACACACCAAGGGATATATATCCCTGCTGTTCATAAATCCTTAGAGGATACAATAGCACCCAAAACACTGATCTCATCCTGTTTCATTTTAGTGCCTGCCTTTTAGCAACCAGACCCCCTTTCTCACTTCCTAGTTGCTGGGATTTTTGTTCTCACAGCTTTTCAAGTCTTTTTATTTCCCATAAAGGCTCTGTACTACTAAAGACTTGCAAAGATACGGGGAGAGGTCCTTCCCCCTTTGCAAGAAAGGTCTTTAATGAGCTCTGTGGGAACCCTCCCCTGCGCTCCAGTCCCCTTCCATGCACATGCATGGCCAAGCCTGGCAGTCCTGGCCTTACCATGGGTGTCTGGAGAGGAAGGGAGRGTGGAAGCGAACTTAGTCCACAGGAATGCGCTGCCCCACACCATCCGTTACACAATCAGGGTCACTCACCRCACCAGGTCTTGGCACATCCACGTGCGAATTCCCGCCGCCCCTCCCAGGGGGGCTCACAGCGTTGCCCCCGAGCTGCTTCTTGGAAGCTGGTCTCATTGGGAAGCGCAGCACAAGCCCCTGCGTTTCCTCACTGCCGTCTGAGTCGGCAGCAGGTAAGACCTGATTACCGGGGGTGTGTGTCGGAGGCTACACCCTGGTGCTGCAGATCCCAACATGTCCGCTGCCCGGGAGTACGGGCTCCAAAAGGCGGGAGCAAGGACCAAGCAGAGCTAGAGGAGCGCAGGGGTGGAGAGAGAGGAGCAGAGAAATGGAAAACATGCTGCAACAGAGGGGTGGGTCCGGTTTGAAAAGGTGGCTGAGAAACCCAAAGTCTTCAAATCTCCTTGGGTGGAAATGTGGGAAAGTGTAACAAAAAGTTAGCCCGCATATAGGGCATGTGGAAGATGTAGAAGACCCGTAACAAGGCCAGAGAAGCAGGATTTCACTTCCAGAGTAATTCAGGCAGGAAAAGCAGAAACCTCCAGGCTGTGAAAAGGAGTTAGGCCTTCCAGAGACTTCAGTTCAGCTGGAATTTCCCAGGCCTGAAGGGGAGATGACACTCATTTATCTCAGAATAGTTGAAATCCCTGATCGCCAAAGTCAAATTTTCTTAACCTCCCAGAGGTTCTTAGGAAAAGTCTGTCCGCGAGAAGCCGGGGGCAGCGAACCCGTTATGCCTTCTCATGGTAAGGGACAGGTCATTCCCTCCTGCCATGGAGAAAAGGGGTGTGAAGAGAGAGCTGCCAGGGAAAGAGTTAAGTGTCTGTTTGCTGTAGCTATGTGGGCTGCAGGGTAGAAAAGAGGAATCCCCGTCKGGGGGAGGTAGATGAGGGAGGATCATCAGGTGCCTGGGGATGAGGGAGGCAGCTGGTCTTCTTTCTGCTCCCGTGAACTGTCACTGCAGGGAAACTGGCTCCCCAAAGGTCGGGGCAGATGGAAAGCAAAGATGAGCCGGAGAATCTCATAACAGCTTCTTGACGCTGCCATTTTTTTCTTGCATGGAAGAGTCTCTCTGCTACTGTTTGGGTCTCAGGCTGCCTTTTGCTGATGAAGGAACTTGACTGCTGGGAGAGATCGCTGCATCATCTGCCTACAGTATTGCAGAGACCAGGTGGCAGACACTGATGCTGTCCCAGCCGTTTGAGCCCCTGTGGACGGATGCTTGCCCTGGAACGCTGCTCCAGAGCTCTCCCGTATTGCTGCAGCTGCYGTAGGGGACAGTGCTGGTGTGGGCAACCTCATAAGGGCAACCCTGCMGATTTCTCTGGGCCGCTGTCCGATGCTGACAGGCACGCCAGGCAACCCCTTGGTTTTTGTCCAGGCTTGGGGCTGCCTGTTCTTTGCAGAGCTGGGCTGGAGCTGCTCTCTGTCGCGAGGAGTCAGGGGTCAGAGGACTGACTTCACTGGGGACAGGATGGAGCTGGTGTGGCTCTACGTGCTACTGATTCCAGTGCAGCATGTCCTTGCTGTGACCTGGCTGTAAGTATGCTTTGGGCTTATACCRTCTGGATTGAAAAGGCAMCTAGGAAGGTGACAGAAAGGAGGCYAAACAAYCTTCTCCTTGACTCATTTCCAGTCTAAAATAAGAAAGGTTACAGAAGACTGGCTGCCTGCAGACCCAGCCCTGGCTCTAGCCTGGCTGCRGCTGAGACTCTTCCCTGCCCCACAGGTACCTGGCCAAGCAGAGTTCCSTGCGTGGGGCCCTCCGAGACCCTGGTGGCTGCAAGGGCCTGGCGGGGCTGGTAGAGGAGCAGGTCCGCGTTTGCCAGCGGCAGGTGGAAGCCATGGATGCGGTGAAGCACGGAGCAGAGCTGGCCACCCAAGAGTGCCAGCACCAGTTTCACGCGCGCCGGTGGAACTGCTCCACCCTGCAGGGACTGCAGCTCTTCGGCAAAGTCGTCATCCAAGGTCAGCAGGCAAGGGGGAGGCAGAGCAGGCAGAGCCCGTTTGCGGCAGGGTTCCTTTCAATATGTAGCTGGGGTCCTCTTGGGGCATCAGCCTTGCCTGGGGTAATGTGTAAGTGTCACTGAGCCCATGCATGTACAGCGTCTCCAACCACGTTAGCTTAGCTGTCARTACAGAGCAGACTTGGGACCAAATGCCCATGCTGTAGTAAAATAGAAATATTCTGGCTGAACCTCGTTATTGTTCATACAGACTTGACTTTTGGCCCATGGGGGCCATTCAGGGTATCAACTCTGCAGGCTCCTCCATCTCCCCATCCCTGTCACCGTCCCAGCTCCTCGGAGCTGCAGGTCAAATCAAATGTCCTGCTCCAAGGTCACAAGCCCTCTTTCCCCCAGGCCAGGAATAGAAGGATCTGTCCATGCCCCACAGCAGCGCTGCACAGGTTTTACACGTGCCTATACGGGAGGAGGCAAASAGGGAGGTGAGAGGAGCTTGTTCTTGCTGGCTGCTAGGGATCAGGTGGCAGGACCGTCCCTCAGAGCCTTCCTTGCGCTGGAGGTCCTGCCCTTGCTCACATGCAGGCTCCCCKTTCAGGGCTCTTGGGGCAGCGCCGCGATTGACTTCTCTCCCTGAGCATATGGAACTGCAAGCGCCGGAGCAGAGGGTGCTTGGCTACAAGCCTGCCGGCCCTCTGCCYGTGGGCAGAGTATCCTCGCTGGCTACAGAGCTTGTGAGATGCAGCACCGCCTGCACGGTGACATTTCCTAAGCCGGCTCTCTCTATTGACATCCCCCTGCAAGACGCCTCCCCTGCACCTCCGTCAGCGCCCTCCCGCTCCGTGTCAGAGGAGCGCGCCAAGCTCAGCAACGGGGCGCCCTCCCTCCTCTCACCCCTCTGCAGGCACACGGGAGGCCGCTTTCCTCCACGCCRTCGCCGCCGCGGGCCTGGCCTTCGCCGTGACGCGGGCCTGCAGTCGCGGGGAGCTGCAGACGTGTGGGTGCGACCGCAGGAGCCGAGGAGTCAGTCCCCAAGGTGAGGAGGGGATGGCACGGGACGAGCTCCGCGGGGAACAGCCTCACTGGGGCAAAACAGAGCTCACTTTTCCCACAACGCCTCCTTCAGCTCCACCGCTGGGGCTTCTCCCCCACCTCTCCTCTTCGCTGCCTAGCCTCTTCTCCCTCCACAGGCTTCCAGTGGTCAGGCTGCTCTGATAACCTCTCTTACGGGATTGCATTTTCTCAAGCCTTCGTAGACAGCCCTGAGAGGAGCCGTGGCGTCTCCTCGAGCCGAGCTCTCATGAACCTGCACAACAACGAAGCAGGGAGGAAGGTAAGGGCAAGGGCAAGGGTGAGCAGCAAACTCTGCTTCGGGAATTGCTGCCTGGTAGGAGGAGCACGGGCCAGCCCCCTTTCCCACAGCAGCAGTTTGGGCAGCCACAGACTCCCGGAGCAGTTCTGTGTCCTGCTGCGTTTCCCTCAGAGCCCAGCACTGTGCTGCCCTATGCTGGAGCTCCTTCCTTACACGCTTAGAGGTGGTGTTCAGTTTCCCTTGYGCTCCTCAGGGCAGATTTCTTTTCCTYACAAAGCCCAGAAGTGAATTATCTTCTCTAGCCTTTTTCTCACAAGGAATTCACTTTCYCATTCTGCTCTGTCTTGCTTCCCTATCTCATCAACCCCTCCTGAGCAAACAGATTGTTCTCTATACATCCTGCTATATGAACTGATACCTTATCCTTCCTGTTTCAAAGGGGATCTATTCCCTTCCTACTCTATATGTCAAAGCAAGCCCCTTCTCTTCCCCTGCTCCAGAGATTTCTCTTACAGACCAAATCCAGACTGTTTTCCAGAGTGGAGCTCCTCTTGTTTCATAATCACTGAGTTTAGGTTAAAGAAACTCCCCTCCCATGGGCAGGTCCTGCCCCCCAGCTGAGTGTTGGGATCTCTTTCTGATCCTCCACAAGGTCCTATGGGAGGGATGTAGAAGCACAGCGGCTCTGGAGCCCACAGACATGGGACGGACACAGAGGAAGGTGTCCAAGGCTGGGTTGGCTTTCCATCCTCTCCAGGCTATCCTGTCCCGCATGAAGGTGGAGTGCAAGTGCCATGGGCTGTCGGGCTCGTGCGAAGTGCGCACCTGCTGGAAGGTCATGCCCCCCTTCCGCGAGGTGGGCAGTGTCCTCAAGGAGAAGTTTGAGGGGGCAACAGAGGTTCACCCCAAGTGGGTCGGTTCCCGCAAGCTACTGGTGCCCAAGAGCTCTCGCTTCAAGCCCTACACAGTTCACGACCTGGTGTACCTGTTGGCCAGCCCGGACTTCTGCGACTGGGACCCTCGGCATGGGGTCTTGGGCACCTCCGGCCGCCAGTGCAACCGGACGTCGCCAGCCATGGACGGCTGCGAGCTGCTGTGCTGCGGCCGGGGCTTCCTCACGGCGCACRCCGAGGTGGTGGAGAGGTGCGGCTGCAGGTTCCGCTGGTGCTGCTCCGTGACGTGCGCGCAGTGCCGGCGCCTGCTGGAGGTGCACAGCTGCCGCTGAGCGCGCGGCCGCCACAGCCAGGAGGGGCACGCACGCGCGGCGCCTGCRAGGGGGCAGCCCACACGGGGAGGCACGCCAAGGGAAGCAGGGGAAGGACTTCTGAGGAGACGGGGGCCGTTGCTGCACTCCAAAACGCAGCTGGTGGCTCTGGGGGGTGTCCCGTAATCTACCGTGTGTTCTTTGCCTGGCATGCTCTCTCCAAAGTATTGGGCTTTTTGTAGTTTGAATTCTTTTTCTGGGTGGAGGGTTAGAGGATGCAWATCCAATAAGCCCTTGAACATTGTAAATAAAATACCTGCCAGAAAACAACAACAAAAAAGTGTGCACATGAAGCTCCTTCCCAGGGCACTGCATTTGTATCTGGAGGGCACTTGGCTCTTCTCTCTCTAGTGGGCTGGAAGGGGATGAGGTTGTGCTGGGCTGAGACCATTGGGCTGAGAGCTCATTTGTCTGGAGCTACGTGGGCTCCAGTAAGTGACAAACACCAGGAAACTGAGCAGGGTGAACTGGGGCGGGGGGCGCCACAGAGGTGAGAAGGGGTGTTAGGGGATGAAATACAGTAGCAGTTGCAAAGAGAACAGACCAATTTAATTTTGTGGGTTAAACGAACATTTTAGAAAACATGACTCAGCTTTAGGAACGATCCTAATTGGCACAGGCCTGCAAWATTGTAAAGACAAAGATGGCTGGGCAACTCAGAGAAGGACATGTGGGCCTGTGGCCCTAGGTCCATTTCTCTGAGGCAGATGCCTTCTCCATCCAGCACTTTTCAGTTCCTGTTCAGTTTCTCAGGAGAAGTTTTAGCAGGCACCACAGGAAAACGATGTTGGATGAAACTTCTGTTGAAAGGCCGTGCTGCTGTCAAGGAAGCTGAGCAGGTGTTCAGATGAGCTCTGGTGATGGGGAGCTCACTAGACAGCAGAGTCTGGGAAGAGCTGGCCAGGTTCTCTATGTCGCCAGCACTCTCAAGGGCCTGTTCTGGATCTCTGCGCCTTCTGCACGTCTCCCACTACTGCACTTAATTCCTCATGAGACTGAGGAACCAGCGGTGCCACAGCAGTACCTCTTCCTTTCCTTCTTCCTCACTCAGAACCTGGTAAACCTTGTTCCGGTAGCAGGCAACGCGAGACACCTGAAACGAAAACCCAGTGCCCATTGCTCCCCTTGACAAGGGGACTCAGAATGAAGGGCACCATGCCGCAGCCCGGTGGTGGGACAGCCCTCCCTCAGGTCCCAGAGGAACAGGATGGAAGTGGYCGTTAGAGAAGAGGGCCTCCTGGGAAGTGTTATGGAGGGGACAATAGCTGAACTGTGTTTCCCAAGATACAGGCTAGTCCTCCATCCTGCTCTGGTATGTCTTGTTGTCATTGCCTAGGAAGCCTACAGCAAGCTGGAGAGACCCTCCACCAGGACAGGGGATACAGTGATACAGTGATGGATGGGACACTCCTCATGGCTCCTCTGTCTTGACATTTAGTGACTGTCTCTGCTGCTATCTGTTAAGGCATCTGTGCAAACAGTGCTTCAATGACACGCCACCAAGCCATTTGAGCTTGAGTCAATATTTGTCAATCCCACAACCACTCACTACAAGTCCTATTGGAGGGAAAAGCACTGGACCATTGAGTCCTGGGGGGACAGGGTTGCAGTGGGAAGGGGCATGGAGTGACTTAGCCATGGAGAAGACTGTAAGGGCTGGCTAAAGGCTGGTGCAGGCTGCTCCTCACCCTTTGGTTTTGGAGGCTGTGTTGCAGGCACTGGTGGCTCTTGAATGCACAGTAGCTGGGGTATTGAACTCCATCTGCATCACAGACCTRGGGAGACAGGAATGAAAACAGGAGAAGAGGAAGGGGATGGCAGAACGGGAGAGTGCTTGAGTGCATGGCACCCACCTGGCTCGGAGCATCTCCAGCAAGAAAGGAATTGTATTCTGACTTCAGCCAGAGGGCCACACGYGGGTCCTCGCAGCCACGCACGCCCAAGCGGCCACACCAGTACTCCTCACTGGTCTTGCCGTAGGCCTTCAGGTCATTGGACTCCCAGGCAGCCGGGGWCGGGGCCTGCAAAGGGGTGGGACCGAGACAGCCGTTCCTCTTCCTCCCCACCACCCCAGCCCTCCCGGCTCCCTCCTCTCAGACCTGCCGGAGAGACAGCAAGCTCTGKGCTTGGCTGTCTGCAGCCTGATGCTCAGCTGAGATCTGCTGGTTGATGTAGGAGATGAAATTGCCGGTCTTGCAATGCACACGCCTCAGGCTGGTGGCGTTCTGGCACTGCTCCCTCTTCAGCGAGCAGAAAGCGCAGTTGGGACACAGGTCCACGTGATGCCGCCCAAGACTGTCGCACACCTGGGGAGGGTGCAAAGGGATGGTGAGGTGGAGAACAGGGGCCTGAGCAGCTTCCACATCCCTGGCTTGGCCCTTGCTCCCCCGTGGCTTGTATCTCGCTTCCCTGGTCAGCCCACTGAGCGCCTCGCAGAAGGTGTCCCTGGCGGGACAGTGCCAATGAGCTCTAGCCCCTGGAGCACTGTGGTCTGCCCTACAGGGAATCCCGCACACAGTGGGGTCAAAGATAAACACTGACTTCCTTACCGACTCTCCAAAGCCAAGGTCTCTTTCCTCCATCTGTTTCCAGGTCTGAGTGACCGCTGAGGAGATACAGTTTCCATCCAGTACTGCACGGCACAGGATCGTCACTGCCTCCTTCTTCTGCAGACCCAAAAGGCTGACAAGAGAAAGGGTTGGGAAAAGTCACTTTTCTGGGTCTCATTCCAGACATTCTCATATCGCAAGCTGAATATATAGCTGATGGTTAGAAATTTTGATTTTGTCATAGTGATTCTCTGTTAGTATAAATACAATGAAAGGGTAGCACAAATTCTTCATCTTATTATTTTCTTGTCATCTCAGTGTCTCTGAAGGACACAACTGGCTTCACCAGAGACCACAGGGCAGCTTATGCAAGAAGGGATGAACAGGAAGGGCTGGTGTCCTGCTGGGCAGAGAGCTCCAGGCAAAACAAGCAGCTCTGGGCCCTGTGCTCCTGGCACAACTGTGCACAGCTGGAGCTAAACCAGATGTTGGCCATCACACGTGGACATTGCCTGACCCACATGATGCTGCAAGATCGCTTGAACGGGAATGTCCCAAAGCCTTTTGCCCTTTTCTTAGATCCTGCTCTGAAGCCCCTGTGAGAGGAGATGGGATCTCCTGAGTAGTGAAGCTGAGAGGTGCAGGCCCTTACCCCTATACTGCTCTTACCCCCCCACATCAAACTTGAGTTTAAGCTTTGCTTGTTAGGCCTGACGGGACACTGCTGTCAGGTTACAGCCACAGTCAGCATCAGTGCCTTTGAGAAGCTTTCTGACTGAACAGCAAGTGTCAAATGTAGTCACAGCAGTCCCTCAATAATCTCTACATAACTAAATCAGAGCAGGGTTAGTTTCAGAGGCAAGGAATATTAAGATATTCTCAATGACACATAATTTTGCTTTAGAGTAAATATATCAGGAAACATCTGATAGGCAATAAGAGCCTCCTACAGTATGAGGAAGGAGGAGGACATAAGTTACAGCCTTGCAATAGAACAGTTTTAGTTCTAACAACATGATTCAATCTATTTTTATCTGCAGGAGTGTGATCCCTGCCTCAGCTGTAGTAGTATGCAAGGTTTTTCATAGAAACCCCACGTGCACAACTATGCACAAAATCTGTGTGCTTACAGGAACTTCACCAGCTAGAAACTGCAAAACTTGGGTGATTTCTCCTTGAAATCCCCATCTAGACAGAACTTTCTTTTTTCACTCCTGGCAAGCAAAATAACCCTTGCATCTCAGCCAATGTAAGTGGTCCTCATCCCCCAAATCTGAAAGGATCAAAAACCAAATTTGATCACAAATAGATGCTCTGTTTGTTGGTCATATGTTTTTAGGGTCGCCAGCCCCAGCTGCCTGAGTGCTGAGGCAAACACATCCTCAAGAGATGAGCTGAGAGGAGGCCAGGAGGCTCAGAAAGCCCCTAAAGCATCCCAGAGCCCTTCTCAAACGAGATCGGTTCACGAAACTCGGCTTCGTGCTGCATGCAGACAGGAGAGGAGCACAGACACGTGTCCACTCTGGCACCTCCAAGGCGTGCCATTGCAAGGAAGGTATTTCTGCTCCTGGCAGGGSTGAGCTGGAAGAGGGGTGAGTGCAGAGGGGACAGCACAAGGCAGCCCCCCACAGTGTGAGGACTCGCTGTGGCACATGTACAAAGGATGCATGCCCTGCCTGMATGCATTTTACCTGCTTTACGACAACAGGAACATTTCCATGCCTCAGCGATGCTGCAGTACCCACTCCCTGCTCACTCAGTCCTGCACCAGAGGTGTCAGAGGCTTTTCCCACGTGCATACCAGCTCCGGGATGGGGTGGCTTGCCCGAAAGCAGCCTGTGCTCCCTAGCTGCCTGGGGCCACCCAGCCTGGCCCGGAGCGGGGCCCTGTCCTCACCTGCCACTGGAGGCCGCTTCCTGCACACTCTTCTCCGCACGGCCGGATGCGCTCCCCAAGTTTCCCTTGCTGCCTGAGGCTGGTGGAGACGCTCCYGGGATCGCCGGCTTCTCCAAGGCATGAAGCAGACGGAGCAGCTCCTCTATGTTGCGCTGCAGGTGCTGGGACCAGGCCGCATCCCCTTGGTCCCGGGCTTTCAGCCTGGGAGGCAGGTCTGTAGGGGCCTCAGAGACAGGCTGGCTTTTTGTGAGCACAGGGAGCTGCTTGATATGCAGCCCTTCCTGCGGCCGCAGCAAGGAAATGGGCTGATTCTTGGGCATGGGTTTCTGGCTTGACAGCGCGAAGGAATACTTCAGGAGAGCATCCACATTGGCCTGCACAAACTTGTCAATATCCTCAGGGGAAGGTTGTGCTGTAGCGGGGAGGAGAACAAGACAGGAGGCCTGAGAGACCAGAGCCGGCTTCTTTCACTGCCCTCCAGCTGGGTGGAGGGCACAATGCTGAAACCAGGCAGACAGTTCCCTCCCTTGCTAATATATCTGCAACCGCTTTGCTGAGCAGCTGCTCACATATGTGCTCGTATTCCTCCTACTGCTACGTGTATCAGTAAAGGTGCGACCAGAAGGGGGTTTGCCAGCCCTGCAGGAGCCTGCTTCCGCCGCAGTGACGGACCCATTCTGCAGGGCACAAAGGTAGGAGTCACGGGACAGCGGGCTGGCCTGCTCCTGCCTGCCTGTCAGCCGCACCCRCACACAAGCCCCAGACCCAAATCGACACCAAGCTTTTCTGCAGGGAAGAAAAGTACTTGATGGAGTAAGGTACCTAAGCAGAGACACCCAGAGGAGCCCAGTGTAGTCATACCTGATTTTTCAGGGGAGCTTCTGTAATTTTCCAAGGAGCCCACAGCATAAGATTGCTCTGTCTGGTCAAGATCATTTTTTGGAGGAGACAAAGTTGGACACCGGATTCGCTGAGCAGAGGAGAGAAAGGGAGAAACTCAAGTCCCGCTGTGTTCTATTATGTGCCATTTCACCCCATCCATGGATCATGGGGACCCTCTGAAACCTGATTCCTTCCTTCCCCCGCGAGAGCTGCCCCCCTTCTCCAGCGTGAGCCCCATCCTCACCTTGATGTAGAATTTATTGCTGGAGCAGCGGTACTGGGCGAACTGACAGAAGTTCACAAACCAGAGTGCCTCGGGGAAATCAGAGCAGATGGGCCCTGGAGAGAGGGGAGAGAGCAGGGAGGTTGGGGAGGTGGCCACTTCAAGCACAGACTTCGTAGGGAGCGGTGAGACACGAGCACCTCCTGGATGTCTAGTGTCAGCTGCAGGGTTGCTTTGAACACAAAGTCAAAGCTGGCTGCCCCCACGTGGAGATCTGAGCCGCTGCTGTGAAAGCAGAGCTTAGATGCCACAGGCTGTGGGTACTTTCCTTCAAAACACACAGGGTCTCACATCACCCGTCTGCCCTTTGCCATCTTCCATTTTAGAGGCCTAAAAATTTTGTTTCCATAACCTGATAAGGACTCCGTTCTTAGTCCTAGACCAGAAAAAAACAAACAAACCAAACCAAACCAAAACAAAAAAACCCAAAACAGTCAAGTAGTGATGTGATGGGTTGGAAAAACAACGATACCAGGACTGGGAACACCAGCTGAGACCATCTTACAGCTAGAAGTTTTCTTTAGCCTTGTCCAAGGAAAATGCTTTGGACTCTGGTCATGCTGAGGGTGAAGAAAAGTCCATTGCACTGTTATGCTGCTGGCAAAGACTGCGCCTAAGTACGTATGTGTGATATGGCCCATTTGTAATGAAGACATCCGAAACTCTCCCTGTCCTTTAGAGACAACCTGTGAAATCTCTCCAGGGCTCAAGGAACGTGGACTCTGCCAGTACACACAAACTGGGGGCTGCACAGTTGTGTTCCACCAACCAGACTCTGCTTACAATGGGCAAYCAAGCAGGGGAGGAAGCCCCACCATTGCCCACATTCCAGTATTAAGCTGGCCCTCCTCAGGCAGGCCAGGCTTTAAGTATTAACAGTTGCTCTGTCCTGTCACAGAATTTCCTTTGGATGATACAGAATTTTTCCTTCGTCTTTGGTGGTGCAAGGAGCGAAGGGATGAGCATGGTCATTCCAGCACCTTGGAAATGAAGAAAAAACTTGACACAGACAAGGTTTCCCATGGACTTTCTTTGCTACTCTACTTGCCTGCTCTTGATTTACAACATGGATCAGCTCTCCCCACGGCCTATTGACTACTGATGGCGTGGCTGGACCAGCTTCCTCCTTTCTGTTCATTTCCCATAAGGAAATACTCAGTACTCCCCAGATGCCCCTGCTCCTGGCAGCTGAGCCTCTGAAGGCAGCAGCAGTGGGAGAGTGTCTGAATGCACCAGCATGAGCAGCGTCAGGGAGCTGGAGGTGGCCAGGAGGAGAAGGGGGAGCAGCCCCCAAGTGCAGCAGCACCACAGGGTTGTGCATTGCTGGTGGCTGCAAGGAGACAGGAGGTCAAGACCTGTCCTTGGATCTGCTCRTGCAGAAGAGGAAACCGTTCCCTGCACAGCTGCAGAAACGAGCAAGAAACAGTGGCCCTCAATATCCAGCCCAAATAAGCATAGACAGTTGGCAGATCGTGCAGTTCGTTGACGTTCATAGCTAAATATAAAGACATATTTTTTGTGAGAAAATTGTTCCTATTTTGTTTTCTGTAGAAAAATAGAAGAGAAGTAGTCCCAAGTTTTTCAGCTGYGCAGATATAATTATCCCATTTAAATTCTCGGCTGCATGGGGGCAGGGAAGGTGTGACTGCGGGACAGAAAGGGGCTGTTGCCATGGTGCTTCCTGAACGGAAATGTTCCGTGGCCGCTGACATGGTCCTCACCGAGAAGAGCAACTTCTCAGCTCAGCGTTTCTTAAAGGCCTAGGAGAGCTTGTGAACCAAATTTCTTTTCTAAAACTGGAAAAACTCATGAATTCATAACATGAATTGTTGGGAAGAGCAGGCCAGAGAGCTCCCCAAAGCCTTGGCCGGGTCCTCGGCTCCCTCCACACGCAGCTCAACACAGATGTGGACAGAGGCAAACACAGGGTCACTAAGGTGGCCAAGCCTTTTGGCCTGTGAAGCTCAGGAGGAGAGGCTGAGGCAGCTGAGCTCRGTTAGCCAGGTATAGACAAGGCTGAGAGGTGATTTAATTGCAGCCTGCAACCAAACCAAACCAAAACCTTAAAAAAACCCAACAGATTCTAGCTCCTCTTGGTAGTGACAGGCAACATAAAAGGAAAAAGCCACAAATTCCCATTTGGGATGTTCATTTTGAACACTACAACAAATTTTTGTTCATGAGGAAGGTGGCAGAGCATTGAAATAGGTGCCCAGAAAGACATTGTACTCTCCATTCTTGGAGATTTAAAAAACCCACCAGGTAAGTCAGGTTGACCTGGTCTAATGCTGGGATTATCCTGCTCCAAGCCAGAGGCTGGACTACAGACATCCAAAGGGTCTGTCCCCACCATCATTCCTGCAATTCTGTGACAGGACAGAGAAAATCTGTGCCCTTCCAGCCTGGGAATTGCTGTCTTGCCCTGAGCAGATGAAGTGACCTCGGTGTAGCACTGGCAGCATGTACGCATTCGTGTTGCTCTACCTTCAGGGATATAGCCGTGGTTCTCGTCCTCGTCCAACTGCAGGATTTCAGGGCTGAGGCAGCCTTGGTCGCGCCGTATCTCGCAGAGAGCACGTGCCTTCCATGAGGGCCTCAGTTTGGAGAAGAAAACCTGGTACTCACTATCAGACAGGGGGCTGCCTGGAAGAGAGACTGGTGGAGCCACAGAGGGCTGCAACCAGATCAGCAAACCTGAAAAGAAAAAGCACGGTATGCTTAGCCACKCGGGAGAGGAGAAAAACGGCATTAAAGGAGCAGCTTTTGCTTTCTTGCAGCCCCTGGTTTCATGCTTAGCAACCTCTGCAGAATTTACTCTGCCATCCCCAGACCCACATCCTATCCGGCAGCCTCCAGTCCTCTGGAGGGGAGCAGGGGGCACTTGTTCCCAGGGCTGGCTTTGCGAGGGGGCTGGATGGGACGGGCTGTGCGGTGAGGAAGGCAGCACCAGGAGCACAGGGCCAAGGGCAAGGGGCTACACGGCTCCCTCGGCTCCAGGTGTGACAGGTCAGGGCCCGGCCTCGAGGATCCGCGCTGGGGCCTTGTCACAGGGGCAGCAGCCACCCAGGGGRCACTCACCGAACAAGGAGAGGAGCCTCAACATCTCTGCCCCTCACAGCAGTGCTACCATCGAGCCGAGACCTCGCCGGGCRGGCAGCACAATGGCAGCGGTGCCTGTGACGGCAGCGGAATGAGAACGCGGCGACCTCACACCCGGGCTGGTGAGGACACAGGGAGACCCGGCAACGGGCATCCGGCAGGAGCAACAGAAACAACCCTGGGAAGGACAGCTCTGCTCCGGGGGCGTGACGGGGGCCGGCAGGAGTCGGGGACAGTGTTTGAGCGCAGGCACGCTCGGCCAGCACACAGCACYGACCAAAGCGTTCTGTGCTCTTCTGCAGAGGAGAGGACACAAAATCAGCGTTGCTGCTGTCAGCAGCGCGTCAGACACATATTATGCCCCCTTGGGGAGTGCCCAGCACTGGCCTGTCTCAGGAGTCAGTGAGAAACTATCTTGATGTATCCTGGGTGGCCTTGCCGTTTAAATATTTAAGGCGTCACTGAAGAAAGGGCTGGGGTCTTCTCCCTCCAAAACCCGAACCACAAGGCAGCAGAGTCGCTCTCTGAACACTAAAGCTGTTCCAGGCAAAAAGAGCACTCATGCCAGTGARAGAGACACAGAGACTGCCAGTATCCCCAGCTAAGCACAGAGGTGTCATGGGCGCAGCTGGTGACCGGTCACATCAGGCGCTTTTGGGACTTCTCACCATTTCTCAAAACAGGTCTCCTTCAAGGGAGCCATAAAAGGGCAGGGATTTTCCAACTACTCTSTGTCAGCAAAGTGGGAGAAGGAGCACTTTGCTGTGACAGCAATGGGCATCTCTGTGTGCACCACAGAGATTGTGTCCGGGAGACCTTCTCATGGCTGGGCACTTTGTGATAGGATGGAAAAAATGCAACCGTTAACATCATGGGCAAACAGCTTTCACACGGCAGTTGCAAGGAAAATGCTTGGCRCAGCAGTGCCAGTAGCTGCACCCATGAGCAGTATGCAGGATGGTGCAGCAGCTTTGCAATTCACTCCRTCACCCCACAGCTTGAATTTGGCCRTGAAATGACCGCTTTCCTGAACCAAACAGGCAAAACATACAAACTTTTGAACAGCCCAAAGAAGATGTGAGCACAATAGGATGCTGTTTAAAGAAGTTGCTTCTACTAAAAAGGCCAAGAGTTTCAAGCAGAATCACAGAATCACAGAATGGTTGAGGTTGAGAGGGACCTCTGGAGATGACCTAGTCCAAGCCCCCTGCTCCAGCAGGGACACCCAGAGCATGGGGCACTGGATAGGATCCAGGTGGGTTTGGAAGATCTCCAGAGAAGGAGACTCCACAACCTCTCTGGGCAGCCTGKTCCAGGGCTCCGTCACCCTCACAGGAAGGAAGTTCTTCCTCACATGGAGAGAGAGCTGCCTGTGTTTCAATTTATACCTRTTACCCCTTGTCCTGTTACTGGCCACCACTGAGAAGAGTTTGGCCCCCTCCTCCCTACATTCTCCCTTCAGCTACTTAAACATTAATCAGATACCCCTCTCATTCTTCTCCAACTAAACAGGCCCAGCTCACTTAGTCTTTCCTCATATGGTAGATGCTCCAGTCCCTTAATCTTCTTTGTCACTCTATRCTGGAYTSTCTMYAGMAGCKCCACGTCCCTCTTGTACTGGGGAGCCCAGAATTGCACCCAATATCCCAGTGCGRCCTCACCAGAGCTGAGGAGAGGGGCAGGACCCCCTCCCTTGASCTCTCGCGCAGCTCTGCTCTCCACGAGGGTAMTCTGCAGATGTGCTCGTGGAGACCTCATGACTAACACATCATCTTCCATTAGCTCRAGCGCCAACAGAGGGTGTTGGTGTGAAAGCTCAAACCACTGCAGCCCTGTGGTCCATTATAAAGMTGCCTGGCAAGAGCACACAACTCTGCAGTTTCTTGTAGGAGACCAGCTACTCCTGGAGTAGGAGACCAGMCTCAGAAAGGTCTTGTTGGTAAATAATGCTTCTCAGAAGCTTGAAGCCCCACTGTTTAACAACAGCATAGAATTTAGTGACTTTTGCAGCTGCCTTCCAACACCATGAGCAGGTATCTTTTGTCATTTGCATCAAAACAGGCAACGCTGCTGTGGCTTGAGACAGCACTGTATTAATCAGCAACAGGTTTGAGCCCATTCCTACCTTTTCATTGCTTAGCTTAAGGTAGATTGTGTATTAGCTGATTTTGGACAATTCCAGGCCCTTCAGCTCCCCAGCTGTCCTAGCCCGGCAGCATTTTGCACCCAGCAGGAATGGAGCTCAGGCTCAGTTCTGTGGTCCTCGCTTGAGCATTTTGAGGGTGAACTTGATACCTGAATCACTGATGGAAACTGGTGGCTGAGGAAAGCACACCAGTGTGGCGTGTCACGCAGTGTGTGGCAAATGCTGACTGCAAGGCCCATGTCAACGTATACCATCAAGATCTCCTGTTCTTATTTATCGCAAATAAAAACAAGAAATGAGAATGAATGGACCAGAGCCCTTGAAGAGACTCACTCAACCCCAGAGCAGAGTCTCCCTCTTCAGTTTAGCTTGAGTATGGGTCAGGTCCCCCTCACGGAACTCTCACACTCCGCAACTGCTCGGGCAGCCTTGCAGTTGCAGAGCACCCACCAGGGCAGCTCTGCACAGGGCACCGGGAGCACCAGGAGATCGCGAGTACAGGAGAACCTGCTGCGCCATTTGGCCAGATGTGTGCCAGATGGATAGGGGGCATTCTTGTTATAAGTCTAGGGAAAAAAGACAGGACAAGGCAAGGCAAGCAAGGCAAGCAAGGCAAGGCAAGGCAAGGCAAGGCAAGAGGAAAAACTCCTCTAAGGAAAGCAATAAGGCTGGGGAAATCAGCAGGACTCATCTACACGCCAAGCATAGTGGGGGTGTACATGTAGGATGACTGCTCTCCTTTTAAGCAGTTCCATTTACTCCAGTTCCATATGAACATTCCATATTAATATGTTCCACTTACGGTTCCCCTGCACAACCCAAAGTGAAGCTTAATCTGGTATTCCAGAACTCACGCGCCGAAGCAGGACTGCAACCTTATTTTGCGAGGCACCACGAAATCACGTTTCCCGCGGTGCTGGTTCCTGTGCTAGCGTGGCCTCGGCAGGCTGCTGTGCACGGAGGCAACCCCCCGGCCCACAGCCCACCTGACTCCAGCTGAGGGGTCAGATTAGAGCAGGGGAACAGCTCACTGCTGTTCCGATGGAGGAAGCTGCATTTTCCTTGTATGATTGCGGTTACGTTGCAGTGCCTGTGTCTGTTCTGAGCTCTGCAAAGGCGCACCTGGCTTGTGATGGACCATCCTTTAGCAGACAAGCTCCTCTTCCAAGTTAGTCTTGTTGCTGTCTAYAATAGCCAAGAGCAACTTTTCAGCATTTCTGCTCTACACATATCATCACATACATCATTAACAGACGCACTGCATGCGTCATTAATCAGCACGCACTGCATGCTGCTCCCTGCTGTTTAAATTCTGTAATTTACTTATTATATTTTTTACCAATGATTTTAACATTTCTATAAGCATATGCTATGCTACCATTACTTTCTTACATTGTTGTTAGCACTGATGAGCAACAGGTTTACTAACTTGTCCCGTGTACAACAGATGCAATTAATGTAATGGAAAGAACTCCAAGACTTCAAGCTCTTAGTCTTCCTTTCAGATAAATTTGTCCCAATTCTTACAAAACTCAAGGTGATCCCTGTTCTCGTCCTAGGTTTACCTGAGATTGCCCCATGCTTTCTTTCTAGGGAAAAAAAAAAGGTCCCAAATTTAATGAGGTTATTTATCGCGTGACAAGTTTCTTTAATGGTGTTTTTTTGGGGGAAAAAAAAAAAAGGTGATTTTTCCAGGCTCTTCTACCTGATTGCAGCAGGTATCCACAAGACCATGCCTTATTTATTTATTATTCCTTCCCCTSCCAGGATGCTGTAAAACACAGTAGTGTTAAAAGGGGCCTCAGACAAGAATGTACCTAAGGACGTAGTTTTTGCAAGGGTGCCTGGTGCATCCCGGGGCAGTACAGACAAAAGAGCAGAACAGCAGCGGAAACAGCRATAAGGAGCTTGAGAGCTCCCCAGCCAGAGCGAGGAGCCAAGGCCGGATCACCTCGGGAAGACGTGGAGAGGACACTGAGCGGCACCTCTTCAGCAACCACTAGGGACCCCCAGAGACCGCTGCGGACTCCCATGGAAGCCCCCTGGAAAGGAGGCGGCGTGCGTGCTGAATATGCAAAYATGATAATTAGCTCCAGGAATCMTAGAATCRTAGAATGGCTAGGGTTGGAAGGGACCTGTAGAGGTCATCTAGTCCAACCCCCCTGCACACGCAGGGTCCCCTAGAGCATGTGGCACAGGGTGATGTCCAGGCGGGTTTGGAAGATCTCCAGAGAAGGAGACTCCACCACCTCTCTGGGCAGCCTGTTCCAGGGCTCTATTCCCTCAAATCCAACCAGACATATAAAGACTTACGATACAGAATTAATAGGTATGATAATTCCGGGACATTTCATGCAGCTCCGGCGCCCCGAGGCCGCGCGGTGCTCCGAGGGCTATTCCCGCCTGCGGGATGGGGCCATGGCTGGCAGCGCGCCGGGCTCCCGGTGCTCGCAGCCGGCAGGCCGCGGGAAGGCCCCGGCGCGCGGGGCGCCCTCGCGCAGGGCCCGGCAGCAGGAGCCGCGCCGGGCTGCCCGCCTCGCCGCCCAAACCTGCGGGCTGCCGCCCGGCCAGCCGGAGCCGGCGCTGCTCCCGTCCGCGAGCGGCGGGAAGCCCTGCCGCCCCAGGGCAGACTCCTCTTAAACCCCCGGGCTGCCGCGCACAGAGCCTGCTGCCAGGCCTGGGTCATCCCTGTGTCACCAGTAGAGAACAGCACGGGACCCCGGCGAGCCCACAGGGACCCCGGCATCCCGGGTGGGACGTGCTGCCCCAGCCCCCCGCCGCCGCCGCCGCCGTGTTTCACCTCTGCTCCAGCTGGAAGCGGCAGGGCCACCATGAAAGCTCCAAGCTCGGACAAGCGAAGGGCTGTGAGCAGAGCGGCCCGCACGGTGGAAGAGGCCGACCCCCAGGGCAGGGCAGGGCAGGGCAGGACGGTGGCGCGCCAGGCAGCGGTGCCCCGAGCAGGACGCAGGGCGAGACGAGGCAGGCCGGGGCAGGGCTCCGTGCGGCCGGGGGCAGCGCTGCCTCCTGCGGGGGCCATGGGGCCTGTCCGCGTGGGCCCTGCAAGGGCACCGGCACAGCTGGCTCCAGAGCCGGAATTTGGAGGTCAGCCACAGATCAAAGGCCCTGGGGGGGCTTCAAAGCCCAGGCAGGGAGGGAGACGGCAACAGGGTTAACCTGAGACGTGGTCAGTTACACCTGGGCCGAAGACCCCCTGAGGCAGCAGTCCCTGCTCCAGCGCCCACGGGACAGGGATTCAGACACTGTCCAGCGTGTCCCCAGGGCCCTGAGCTGCGCCGGGCCCGAGAGCAGCCGCCACCTGCGGCCAAGGAAAGGGCAGCCCCACGGGGAAGAGGCCACGGGAAGCTCCGCGCAGCAGCCAGGCGGCCGCGTCCTGCTCCGAGCTCCCCTTGCCACGGAGGAGCCTGACGGGAGCCGCCCCGCCATGGGAGCTCCGGCCCCGGCAGAGGGATGCAGGTACCAGCTCAATGGGGCAGCGCCCAGGTCTCCATCTCCAACGTCAGACACGCTAGCCAGAGTGCCGGCTTCACTCAGAATGATTCGGCAGTTGTCCTTAATCCCGGGTTAAATGATCTCCATCCTGCAGCTGCACTTGATTCTAGCGGGTTTACTGTCACTGACTGACAGAGAGCTCCGGGCAATGCTGGTAGATAGAGCTGTAGCGCGAGAAGTGGCACTCCTGCCAACGTGGTGGGTATGCTAATCTTCTCACATTTATACAAGCACTGCACAGTTATAATATGCATTAATTCAGACACTTAATTTACATTTTATTAGGATAGGAAATAGTGAATGAAACACTTTTAACTTGTCATTTGGAAAATAGAATGTTTAATTGAGCGCAAAAAAACAGCATTTAAAAATGGTTTCTTGAATTCATAATGCCAGCTGGGAAGGGAGAGGATTCCTGGGAAGGGGCACGAACCGGCTGCCCCAGCCTTTCGGGCAGGCCAGCCCGCTCTGCGAAGCCAGCCCCACAGCAAGCAGGAGCCCCTGCCCTCCGAGCCTTTCTGCGGTAACTGAACGGATTCTCCCAAAGACTGGACCCGTCGGGCTTTCGGACATGGGGAAGCTCACGGTTTCTTTATTATTTATTTAAATGTTTTTGTTTGTTCGTTTTCTTGCTTGCAGTCCCTGCGCAAACAAGAGTTCCCGCTTTTTCTGCTCCCCGCCTGGCAGCGAGCTCTGACTCGCGCGCTGGCGGCAGTACCCCCGCCATGGGCGTACGGGGTGYGGTGCGCCTGCCCAAGCAGAGCGCGGCGGGCCCGAGGAGCTTAGCGCTTGTCACGGCGCGGCCCGTCCTCGAGGCCGAGGCCATAACGCATTTTTTAAATAACATATAACTCCGTGCACAAGAATAATCAAACATTAGCAAGATTTGTAACTATTTTCATAAGTAAAATGCATCTTATTACCCCAAACAGAGGTATTTCRCCTAATACTGTGTGTGCTTACTAGGCAAGAGGGCTGGAGGGGCCTCTTTCAGTGGCCTCTGGAAAGACAGGACGCTTTGCTTTCTCCTCTCGCCTCTAACTCTGTCAAGTTATTATCCCGAGAAGCTTCAGGACGCAACGGCGACTTGCGCCAAGATGCCRTTTCCTCACCGAGGCCTACAGCCAGAGATGTGAGACATTCCAGCCAGGCAGTCGGACCGTCTGCGTCTGCTGCCCGCCCAGAAAGGAACAGGTTGTCTCTGCATCACCTGGCGTGGCTGCYCGCACCCCTTCCCTCCTCCAGTTCTCTGAGGGAGGGCCGATTACTGCGTGGGTTTCTAGCCCAGATCAGGCAGGCCTGGACAGGCAGAAAGGCAGCAGCAGCCCCAAGGGCCGGGGTGATCCCGCACCTCCGCCGATGCCGGGGGCTGCAGAGAGCCTCGCTGCCCTTCCAGGCAACGCAGCCCTCGCACCAGGAAGAGCAGAGCCCGCGCTTACCCTGCGCGTGGAGCTCCGTTAATGAAGTGACCCCCGCAAGGCGGTCAGTGAGGGAGGACGTGCCTGAGCCCTAGGCACCGGCCRGCCCCTTCCAACCAGCATTCCTATGGCTTGTTCTGTTTCACAGCAGGTGCTCGGGTAGCCAGAAATCCACCYGGGAAAATGTTTTGTGGAAGTAACAGGGCACTTGGACTTCTCAGCAGCAGAGATCTGGATTCCCAGTCTGGACTGGTGGAGGGAGAGGAGAGATCCCCCCTTACAGTCAGTGGTTATTAGCCTTAAAGGACAGGATCCCCTTCCTGCTCAGTCACAGGTGTGAAACCTTTTGCACCTGGTTAGTGCTAGCAAGGCCTTTTGTGTGTGCCCCAGTGAAAAAAAAAAAACACTACCCATGCGAATTAGGTCTTATTTAACCAATCGGGGAGATAAGACTATGCAGAGGATTAGGAGTTAACCAAGAAACAGTCTGGATCAAGTGGTCGCAAGCAACCATGGCCAGGTCTGCTACGCTGCAATGCAGGGACTGGGCCGGAGGGGATAAGTGCRTCTGGCACCAAAATGACACCAAAGCACCCCTGGACTTCATGTCAGAGTGCTGGTCTTGGGTGTTGGCTGCTCCCCTGAGTCCAACACCACCGTGGCCTGAAAGTATCAAGGTCACAAGGAACAATTTCAGACCCAGAGGTGGCATCAAAGTGTGTGACTGGCCCTGCCATTGTGCAACTTCATCGCAGCAAGTTGGTAGCCACAGAGTCACGGTGCTCCCACAAAGCACGGGCCTCGTGTGGCAATTCCTCCTGGAGACACTGCAACTCTTCTGGCCACAAAACCCATCTTTTCCTTTGGGGCAGCTGTTCACAAGCCATCAACGCATTTTCCAGATGAGGAAAGAAACCCAAGCCGAGTTATCCAGACGACCGGGCAGCTTTCCCCGCAGGGTGACGGGTGGCGGGCGCCCTGCGCCGTGTCCGTGAGCAGCCTCTGGGGTGCTTGTGGCTGGCCACCACTGCTTGGGAGCAGTCACGGCGTGCGCCCTCCCCAGCTGCTGCCGCTCACTGGCCAGYGTCGTCACAGGTTGCCCTCTGGGCTCACGGGCATGGAAAAGCACACCCGTTATTAGTCACACGGCTGGGCACGGCTCGGAATGCCAAGCCAGAAAGGTCTGTTTCACGCAGCGCCCAAGTTTGGATATTCAAATTATGTTAAACAAACTATAGGAAGCACTCGGTACCTGATCTCCAGTAGGCYTTCCCTGCTCCAGGTGGAACAGGGCATTGGTATTGCTGCTACCAGGCAGCACCAGCTCCGTGCTGCGCTCGCATCGCAGCCCGGGCTCGGTCACCTCCCTGTCCTGCGACGCCTTGACCAAACCCCACTGAGCAAAGCTAATGACTGGATATTCTCCACAGCCCTCCCTTCGGGGGGCTCAGGGACTGTACCGACTGCTCCTGTGCCGCACGTCAGAGCGGAGCAATCCTGTCGTCACCTGCGGCGACACCTTCCTGACGCTGGATGGGCTGCATATATGCAGTRAGAAGCATCTTGGGAGGACAAGCAAGGAGAAATTATTTCTTGGGACTGTTTTTCTTCTCTATCAATTTCAGTTCCTTGGACTGAATTAGGCAGCATTTGAATCAAGCCTTAAGATCTTCCACAACACCAGCTTCTGTCTGGAACAACTGCTGCTAAAATGATGACCAGGAGTCCTTTCCGAACAGTGCTTTCAAGTCTGCACCATATAGGTATCTCCTACGAATTCCTCCCCAATAAGCTAAGTAACCACCACTGACCCACGCTTCACAATCACGTCTTAGCGCTCTGCTCGAGCACAGGAGCATCGACCTCCCAAAGTATCAGCACAAAACTGCCTCTTTTCCAGCCTCTTGACCTTTCCCTAACAGGCCACAAACCGATACAGAGCAGACCACAGACACGTCCAGCTGGTTTTCATAGCTGCAAACACCACTTAAAGAGCCTGCTGATCAAAAAGGGCTCACCCCAGCAGAGGCCATTTAAAATCCTGCTTGCCGTTTGCCTGGGCAGTGCATCCCATATGATGCCAGTACCAACGCAGAATAAATATTTAGAGAACACTTCCCTCTCCTCTCATTGCAAACACTCCTGCTATCTGCAGTTGCTAATGGACATGTGCCATTTTCAATTATATCCAAAATCAAAAGACTTAAAAATAAAAATCTACTTGTGTTTCTAGCCTTGCCACTTACAGGCTTTGTTCCCAGTGTTTTCTTTTTCTTTTTTTTTTGTATTCTAATTTCTAGCTTTATTATTTTTTCCTATTATTTGGTGATTACAATTACTGTCTTTATTCCTTCTCCTCAAAAATAATTTTTAAGGATCCTTTCTCTCATTTGTATTTCTACTTGTAAACCATTTAGAAAAATCTTGTTTTTCTGCCACATTGTTGTCTAATTTCCTCCTCCACCAAGTCTTCCTTTGAGCATTCCCTCAACAGCAATAAATATCCTGCATGCTGTTCACTGCTGATCAGAAATGCCTTCATAAAGCAGATGCAAGTCACCATGACAAGTCTGCAGATAAGCACCATTTCCTACCTAGCGCTCCCATCGTTTTTCTGACACCAAATCAAAATGCAACCTAGGTGTTTCTCACGTCTTTCATGTTAAAAGCCATAGAAACGTTCCATCTATTTTCATCATTACAACCAACCAAAAAGCCCAGCAAGAACTAGGAACTGTAAAATAACAGAAGAAAACATGCTGTGTTTCCCCAAAAACACAAGGTGAACATTGWGCCTGAACCTTGAAAATAGTTCTATAGTTTTAGTTTGGAAATACTTGCTCCTTGCCTCCCCATGCCACATACAGACAATGTTCTACTGTGACYACAGAGGAGCACAGGACACCTCTGGGCCCACCACCATCTCCGACACCTCTCCAGCTCAGCCCTCCTGAAGAGCTTGGTGCTAATGATGACCACTATAATCCAGCATCCCATCCCATCAAAACCAAACCATTTGAACCAGTGTTTGCATCCCCAAAGCCAATTAAAGCTAARGCCACTTCCTCCTTTGTTCTGTCAAGTTGAGCACTCACTTGACTACCTGGATAAACGGTAGAAAGAAAACTAACTCTGCTTCTGCCACCCCCTTCTCCACCTACATGAGGGCCCAGTCTTTCATGATAGCCAGACACACAGCCAACCTCCTTCCTCTCTGTGGAAGGAGGGAAGCCCCACAAAACCGGTTTAAGACAATCTGGGATTGCAGATCCAGACACTGGCARTAGTACCACAGAGCACAAGCTCAGCAGCCTGGTAAGAGCTTATTACTGATATTTGCTCTGCTAAATAGGAACCCAAGCATCCCTTCCACAGCCAACAGGAACCACAGAATGACTCAGCTCCAACTCCTGAGCTGACAGGATCCCCCATATAGTATGATGAGGTGAGAGCAGCATGATTCTCCACCTACATAGTCTTTTGAATGGCTTTAATAAGGAACTCCTAACATGAGAGCTTCTGCTTTATGACTACAACAGAAATACTCATTGATCCTCATGCAACTTATCTGTATGAAGTGCTTCATTCCTACAAAAAGCTTAAACTCTCAGCTAAGAGKATTGAAATACCTCCATTTCTAAGACATACCAATAGAATAAACATAAGGGTGAGCTGCAGCATGGATCACTTCCTCACAGGTACCTGCACAGAGAGGTGCAGAGAGAGACAAAACTTCGGCAACTGCTTGGGAATCTTTTTTTCTCTCTCTCTTGTAACAGCAACTGTTTCTGAAAACAAAGTGATCCAAGGTGAAGGTGATCCATTAGGGAGCAAATTATCTGGATATCTGAAAGGCCCACCTGCAGTCTCCAAAGTGTGTGGTTTACCAGCTGATGGCTTATTTGCTCAGCTGCACTGTCCCGCAGCCCTAGGGAGGGTTGGCCTTCAACATCCTCCTCCATTCTTGTTTCGGAGGAGACAACTGATGAAGTTGGTGATCCATCAAAAACATCAGTAAACGCTSCCCGTCTTGGGGGAACATGACTGAAGGGACAGATATTTTACAGAAGCTAGAAAGCTTAGTAACCTTTTGGCAAATGACTGGGGCATATTTTCAAGTCTGACACAGGCAGAATGTCACAAGTCTTCCTCCATTCTTACTAACGCTCTTCAGGACTGTTGCATCAAAAAGTTGTAGTGGAGTCATCATTCAGAGTAATGCAGTGCTGACATAAAAAGAAAAACTGAAAAGACCCATTGTCATCCTTCAGAGGTAAGAGCAAGGCAGAGTATTTGCTTCAATGAGCTTTATTTGGTTCTGTATTTTACAGTGGGATCTGGTTTCCCAAACTTCCCATCCCATACAGAACAAAGCCCAAATGCACAAAAGGAAGGGAGAATTCTGGTGCCTGAAGACAGGCTTGATAATCCATTTCTCCCCATACAGTCAGAAATTCTTCCTCCTTTGCACAATGTGCATCCCAGGCCAGCAGGTTTATCCCAGGAAAGGAATAAGACAGACAAAGCTAGCTCTGAACACTCTTCCCTCCTCCTCTTCCCMAAAGAGGCTGCTCAATGCCAGACAGTAGTGGAATGGTTATAGATAGGGAGTACAGTAGGTTTTCAGTCTCTCAACCAAACCACTAGCCAGAGAAGTGGCCTGGTTACTCCCTCTTTCCTGAGAAAGATCCAGGAAAATCAGAGACCTAAAATGTTGAAGACTTACCTCCTTTCCTTCCCCCATCCCTCATAGCCTTGTTCTCTAAGCAGAGAGTGGGCAATGAACTCTGAGGGGGCTGAAGGAAAGCCAAGGAAAATTAGGGGCTACCTGAATCCCTGGGAATCTGGTGGCTACCCTGGTGCCCTCATTCATTCCCTTTGAGGTTCAGAGACCTGTTTGGAATAGTACACAAAGAGGTCCTTCCTTAGAAATTTGGAAGCAGCCAGAAATGCAGAACACACAGGAACTGTCATGAGGGTAGTACACACCATTCCAGGGATGGCCCAAATCACAAGCAGGGCAAGACTCCCCCCAGTCAAGGCCCCAAGGRCTGGGGGAGCTGTGCGAGGCCCTGGCAGGGGAGAAGAGAGCTCCTGCAGCAGTACTGAGGGCCCACAGGATTTTATTTCTTCTTCCTTTCCTGGGAACAGCGAGGGCAGAACCTGGTAGAAAGGAAAGACAAAAGCCAGCATTTACAGCACAATAGAAACCTCCAACATACAGTCCCAAAGGAAATTACCCAAGCATACCAAAGAAAGTCTTAATTCCAATTTTGCTTCTTAAGTCTTCTAAGCATGTATACAATATTCTTCCTTCTACCACCCAGAACCTCCCCTTTCCAGAGATCTATGAGTCCAGAATTGTTCTTTTTCAGCTTCCACTCACCATTTTCCTCTTGGTTTTGTTGTCAGACCCACACAGGCAAAATGAAACCATTCAATGGAACACTGTTGGGGAAGAGGGCAGTAAGGTAAAGAGTAGTTTTGGGGTTTTTTTTAAATCTTTATTTATGAGTCACCCAAACTTCCCAACACTTGATCTCATACAAATTGATTAATACTAATGATCTACCTCAACTCACAGAATTAGTCAGGGTATGAAGAATCATACCCAGCCTGCACATTGCTAGTAAAGAGATCTTCCCTCCTTTCTTAARTGTGGAGCCAAGGATATAGCCTGTCACTTCAGGGAAAACGATGAAGATACCCCTAGCAGGCCATGACAAGTTACCCCTCTGCCCCTCCACAGTACCAGAGCTCTAGCTTCTTATCGTCGTTGCTTGCTACACTCGGGCTCACACAAGCAGGAAGGACTTTCTGCACCAAGTTCTCCCCCTCTCGACGGCAGACACTTACATCTGGGTTGTCACAGCCAATCATCTCCCCATAGGAGACCTGATGACARAGGCAGTACGTAGGCTCGTTTGGGTCCACAGGCATATCCAGTACATCTGAAGGGTGCACGTTCCCAAAGGTCACTGAGGGCATCCCATACTCTGTGCTCCTGCAGCACAGGAATCAAATAGGTCAAAGTAACCCTTCACATCTACCAAACAATGCCCGTTTGCCACGTGCACCTTTTTTTTTTTTTTTTTTGAGAATATAGATTCATTTCCACTGCAGTGACTTGCCTTCCCCTTCTCATCATACTTCTTGGCAAGAATTAAAAGGTCTCCTTCCTCTTGTTTCCCCAGAAAGGAAGGGATAGCAAGACGTACAATCTGGTCTGAGTGGGGATCAAATTCTTCACAGGCAAGCCAAGGCTAGTCCTTTCTCAGCCTGATTTGCAGCGCTACTCCTCATTCCTCCAAATCTGCCTATCACTTACGTGCGGACAAGCTTTAATTTCTTCTGGGCAGTCTTTGGTGCCTCCTCATCAGAGTTCTTCCCTTTAGAGCGAGCACGAGCAGCTTTCTTTTCTTTCTGGGCTCGGCCCTCTGGTAAGAAGAGGAAAAGGTATTAAATAAGGTACCCTATACAAATAAAAACCGACAATAACAACTTCTCTGGCACTAAAACACTCTCTTACTGCATGGACTTGAAGCTATGCACCGCCTCTTTTTTCTCYGGTGGTGCTGAACGTGCTCACACCAGAACACCTCGGGTCACCTTCTTTTCACCTATCCTTCAGGTTTCAGCATAACAGTCTTGGACCCAAACCCCTCCAGTGCCTACCTTCACCCCCACCACTTACAYGGTTGCTTGCCTGCCTCCTGTATCAGTCTGCAGCCCCGTACTCACTCTTCTTGCCCTTGCTGGAGGAACTGTCATAGTCACTTGATTCTATCTGCTTCTCCTTGAGGTCAGCCTCAAAGCGGGCGAGGTCTGTGTCCAGCCGCCGGATGTGCTTATCCACCTGCAACGACAGTGGGGGCCAGGAGTTACCACAGAGGACAGCGCAAGCGGCAAGMAAAGGAGGGCACAGGACTCGCCCAAGGGCACAGGGCAAGAATAAGAATAAGCAGGGCCGAAAGCATGAGGGAACCCTTCTATGTCTGGGGATTTTAGTAGAGCCCGTCATATGAGCAGCAGCAGACACTTCCCTTCATACCATCTCATAGGTCTGCATAGCCAGCTGAACTTTGTCGTCCCCAAACTCTTTGCACTTCCCATAGGCCTCCTGGATCTGCTTGAGAAGCCCCAGTTTCTCCTCCGAAGACAAAGTCCGTGCGTTGCTGATATACTCTGTGGCCAATTTATCGATCTCGGACTTGAGGTCTGAAACAAGTTTGATACATAAATACACACACACTACAGTGACCTATGATAAGCCAGACAATGATGTGGGCAGCTTCAGACTCACTCCCGTGCCCTGAGATCTCAGTGACGAAGGCAAACAAAAGAAAAGCTTGTTGAGCTCCCCGCCTTGTCACGGAACCAGCTCCAACCCTCACCTTCTGTTCTCTGATCCAGATCTCGCATGAGTTGGAAGTTTCTCTGCAGTTCAAATGGCAGGTTCTCAATACCTGCAGGGAAAGGAGGATATATGGAAAAGTCAGATTCATTTCCAGGATGGCAATGCAGAAAGACAAGCTAACTCAGCTGAAAGACATCCATGAGTTGAGCGATTCCCAACACCATTTCCTGGTGCATAATAGTGGGTTTCCGTTTACTGTCAGCTCTAAATGACACAGCCTACAAAGACATGAGACATTTAATTCAGGTGCATAGTTCCATGATATGCACTAGTTAAGAGAAAATTGCTGCCACGAAGAAAGGCCTAAAATAAAAAAGGAGCAAAACAATATTAAAATGAAGTCAGTCAGCATATCCATCTAAAAATTCTGTTTAGTATCAAAAAATAAACAGAAAAATAAGTGGCATATTGTCATTTAGTAATTTCTATGCGAAGATGTCAAAACTAAAGTTGATCAAACGTTAATTCCCTGTAATGTGAGCTGGTTTCAGGGCATCTGTTTCATAGGCAGGGGACAAGACACTTTGCCCAGAGCCAAAGATCACGTGCAAGGCAGAAGGGAGGCCCCTGCTGTCTCTCACTCCTTGATCTTCCCATAACCTCAGGCCGGTGTATCCAGTACCTGGGAAGAGGGACTTCTGCTGGGCAAGGTAAATAACAAAGGTCCGTATGGCTCTGAAAGAACAATCTCAAATTCCCACAGCCATCAGATGCCCAACTGACCAGACTAATAAAAACATCCTCATTTTTTCATGCCTGCATAATCAAAGTGAGATCCAGCATTGCCGCACCAACCTGAATTCAGAGCTTGGATTTTGATATCTTTAGAGTGAATAAAAACCTTTACAGTCTTCAATAAAAAGTACTTTTTTTTTTTCCTCCAAAAAAAGTGGCCAAAGCTCTTCAGAAAACCACCAGAAGCAGGTCTGCTCCCTGAACTCACTCTCCAATACAGACACACGCACTGCACCCCTTTCCCTGCATTCCATGACAGTTAGCAGTACAAGATAAAGCTCTCAAAAGATTAGGAAGCAGTGAAATGCTTCCTGCACATTCCTGAATTTTGTCCTTCCACGTTTGCCCAGCATGACAGACACCGTACAAGGTTTAAGCAGCCTACCGGATTAGATTGCTAATGTTCAAMGAAGCACAGCTCTATGCAGTCTCATTGCTCAAAAAGCAAACCAATAGCAAGGATGAAATTCAGATCTCGAAACACAAGATTATTCCTCTTTTTTTTTTTAATCCCTTCCTGCAATCTCCAGCCTCATTGACACCAAACCTTTCGAATTTGTACAGCAAATGAAACATGGATCATAAAGCAGTACACTGCAGCAGATGAGACAGGTATTCTCTAGAGGAAAACAGTATCTCTTCTTTCATTGCAAATATGTCAAATTTATACAGAGTTTATTACCTCTAGAACATCCTGACTTGTAAATTCTTGACTTTGTAATCCTTTTAAAAGAACTAGTGTAACTTGCTTTTTCTTTTCTATAAAGAAAACTCACTTAAAACATATATTACATCATGTACAGTCATACTTTCCCTCCGCAGGGGGAGAATCCTTACAACAACAGAATACCTGAACAAACACAGAAGCCAGCGGGATGTTATTCTCTGGGTGGAACAAGCCTAAATGAGGTTACTGCTATGTTTCATAGTAATTTTCTAACAGGAGGAAAAACCTTGTCCAGGATTTGTTTCTTCTATAGAAGCCAAAAGGGAACATGCTCCAGCTTTTACAGATGGTAGTGTAAAAATCTGCCACCACCTGTCACTAAGCCCAGCATATAACCTCAGCTGGAAAGTGTGTTTTCTCTTTGCGTCTATATTGCAGCTTATCCCTTCTGACCTGTCTCACCCATTGTCCAGAGCTTCTCTGTCCCCAGCATCTCCTCACCTCGTCRCCAGCCCCTCAGGCAGGTCCATCTTTCTTCTCCTTAACGGCCTTTGCTTGGGGAGCATCCATTCTCCGGAAGATAGAGGCTGCTACCTGTGGCTCTCAGTGCCACTGCACAGCGCGGCCCTACTGCACTGCCTAGCCTGGAGGAGGCCCAGCACCGAGTCACCAGAGAGTTCAGCTGTCAAACACCCAGGAGCAATCACCACCAGAAGTTCATTAACTGGGCAGGTTTGCAGCTACTGCGGAGACAAACCCTTGCCATTTGAGTTCCTTCCATGCTCAAAACACAGCAAAGTTAGTTAAAAGTTAGTAAGGATGTGCAAAACTATTACTAGCCAACACCCTGTAAGAGGTTTTATTAATAAATTGAAGAAAACAAAACAGTTGTTAGTGCAGTGACTTTGCAATCTGAACAGTGACAAAGATGCTTAATCTACTCAAGTAGCAGTGCAAAGCAGCAGAATATTTCCTTACAAATGATGCCCCAGAGAGTCTGTTAAGAACATAAAACACAACAAGACAAAACCACAGCTRGACAAGTTTAACTAAGCAATAAACTACTCGCATGGAAAGTAGCTTGCCTAGGTACTAGAAGTTTTCTAACACTTGCAGCTTAACTCAAAAGTCGTTGATGACCCTTAAAGAGACACATTTTCCACCTCACAGTTTATCAGAGTAGTCAGAACCCTGTTGAGGTTGCTTGACCTATATTATGCTACCAGATAAGATTACTTGTCATATTATTGTTCATATTATTTATGGAATTTTGCTTCCTCCTGCATTTCTCCTTTTCCTTGTAGAATTAGTTTATTCTTTCTTCTTATAAGATACATCTTGGCTTTTCCTGACTAAATACTATATAATACTGTAGAAAACAAACAAATAAGTAATTCTCAGATTGCAAAAAGGACTGCAGGAGGAAAACAAACAAACAAACAAACCAAAACAAACAAACAAACAAACAAAACCCTCACTGTCTAAGACTGCCCAGGCTACCTGGCAGTCAGAGAACAGGCCAAGGAGCTACAACCTTTTTGTCCCGTACAGGCAGCAATGGAAAGCAGGAGCCCTTCAGAGCAGAGGAGCGCAGGAGGTAGGTGAGGGCAGGCACACAGGGTCCACGGCTGCGCTCAGAGGGCTCCGCGGCACTCAGGCAGCGGCGCCGCTTTGCGCAGGCCCACGCAGGGCAAGTGGGCACAGCTACCATGCCCAGCATGTTTCTGCTGTGCTACGACCTTTCTCTCCTTGCCTTGTTTCCAATTCTTATCTCAAGTTGGGAGGTACTTTCCTTCCTCTTCCCTTTCTGGTTCTCATCACTCAGTCTTCCCATTTCCCTCTATTCTCCCCTTTCCTCACCCTGCCTTCCCCCCTTTCCCTTCTGCACACACAGGACACGTCCGCACCTCAGGATTCGTACAGACACCGAGTTCYAGCTCTTCAACCTAAGGTCTGCCATAATATCTATCATTTAATAGTGCCAGGCAATGGCTTTGTACTCTGACAAGGTCCAACAGTCCTAGAGATTCGTTGTTCCAAGCACTGCACAAAAACGTGGCATGCTTCCCAAGACATCTGCTCACCTACTGTGTGCACATGAATGCTTCCATTTATTCAAAGACATGAAAATGGTTTGGAACAAAGTCATGGTTGCTTTATTGAACAGTACAGATTTCAACAGTTTAAACATCACATTGCTAAGAGCAATTAAAAAATCCTGCTTGCGACAGGCAAGCAAAACAAGAGCTCTTTACCCATCTGACATGGGAAGACGGCTGTGACCTTGTGAGGGAAGCAAATGGAATGTTTTGGCACGTCATGATTCTCAAAATCTTGTAGCACAAAGTGCTGGTTGGYGGCAAACTTTAGGAACTCCCTCACCTTCTCACCACAGAGGGGCTGCACTGCACGGCCCTCCATCACTCCTATTAGATGGTGTAACCCTTGAAACACACTGCTTTCACTCCGTCCTGGTTCTTTGTCTTTCTGTTCACATTGGTCTTACTGGAGCTCATGGAAATTGACACCTGAATACAATGCACCTTTCTCTCTGCTTGTACGTGGCTCAGCACTACAGTGATGCTGCAGCCTGAGAACTAACACTATCCTATCAAACTCCTCTGTAAGGTCTGTGACTGGCTGCCATTCATGGACCAGGGGCACTTGGCAGCACAGCTGTCTGGGCTACCCACGGGTACCCGGGAAGTCYGGGCTGCCCACACACCCCAAGTCTGCGGCCACCGCACTGTACACTAGGCCACCAAGGTGTGCCTGCTTCAGCTGCTGCCTACAGAAACAAGGATCAGTCAGCAGTGGTCAGTGTCACCACCACAGAAACCTAATACCTCCCCTCAACCCTTTCCTTGGAGAAGGAGGAATCTTTTGGATAAGTTCTTGTTTCTTCCATTCAACACCACAGCCCTCACATCCAAGACAGAAACCAGTATCACAGTAAGCAGTGGTATCAGTTCTGGGAAAGGGATCTTTATTGCTCCATTAGAGACTTTGACTCCCTAAGTTCCGGAGATCTGGCAGACTGCCATATTCAACAAGACTTGTAACTCCACCTGTATCACTATAGGCATTTCCAGTCCATAACTCTGGTAAGTTCCAACAGCAGGCAATACCACCAAAGAGACTGCAGGGCTTTTGACAAAATAATCAGATTTGCTGATAGGTAAGTGAAGAAAGATGGGGAAAATATAGTGCGCTTTGTCTTGTAAAGTCATTTTGTATCAGTTCCAATAACAATGCCAAAGAACAAAATCCAATTTAAATGAAGTGGTCATCATCAGTATTAAATATACTAGCTTAGTGCAAGATGTGCCAACAACTTTCATGCAGAAAGAAATGATAGCCATGAAGCACCAGAATGTCTCTTTGTGTGAGATCATTTACAGTTCGCCACGGATTGCGTGTTCTGCCTTATGGACCCAACGGATGTGAGATCCAAAGCTTCAATACAGTGAATGAGGGCACTAATATGACAGAAACAACTTATTAAAAGATCTGCATATCTAAAATATCATGTGAGGAACTCCATAGGGAAGAACAGGACGGTATGGCCACATGGGGAAAGGATAAGAGCAATGACAGGAGGTAAGGTGAGAGAAAAGAGCTACAAGGGGGATGCAGAAGACAGCTAGATGGTAACAGTACTGGGAAGGAATTGAGGGCTAGTCTAGAGCAAATTCTCATACCACAGCAATGCTCCAAGACAGTATTAAACAGACACAAATCACACTTCAGCTGATAAAATTACACTGGGGGAAAACCTGCCACATGCAACTACATTGGAAGAACAAGGGTATTTTACTGAGCAAACTGATGTTACAGAGGAATGAAAGAACACTGCTGYGTGGGTTGATGAGGAAGGCAGGTGACTTTAAAGGGAGTCTCTGCTAGTAGTGGTGCCGTGAGCAGTATATATTCCAAAACGTATATAAAGCAACAATAAAGCAATTCTTATTTGAAGCAGGAGTATGCATGATGGACAATGATGGGAACCAAAAGAGAAGGTGTTACCTAAATGCTTCAAAAAGCATATTCACAAATACAATCTTTGTGTTGACCTCTGCTGAACAACTGAGCAGACACATAATCAGCACCAGCGCACAGAAAGAAAACAAAAGTGAGCAAGGAGATCAGTTCATAACAACTTCCGTCACTAAAGAGCTAAGGAGAACTACATTTCTCAATTGTGGTGCCATAAAAGGTAAACTTGTGAGGTGTCACTACGAGTACCTACCTTGTCCTGACAACCCCACTGTGGGTAAACAGGGAAGTGCTGGTGGCAGTAAACATGTATGCACAGCAGCTCCCTTTGCTATAAAGATCCTCTCTACACTGGTGACACTTCTAGGTACAAACAGAGATTTGCTGTAGGCTAGTTGGGACTACTTGCTAAATGCATAGACTTCAAAAATGGCTAGAACAAAAAAACTCTACAATCCTTGAAATATCTAAACACTAAAAAAATCCAGTATTTGTATCTTATCTCTAGAAAAACTACAGAAACCGCTCTTCCCTTTGCTCCTCAAAGTCTCCACTACCATATTCCTAATGCAATAAGAGAACAAATACTGAGCTGAGCAAAGCAACAGAAGTTTGAAAAAGCACAAACTCGTCTAAGGAGTCTTCATGAACACTGAAACCTCTCATCACAAAATACTATTATTTCTTCTTTACTCTTTTTCCTTCATTGCCTCGTACATTTTTGTAAACTCTTTGCACCCATGTATTCCCCCTTGCTAAACTTGCACTACTTTCCTAGCATGACTGAAAGTGTTTCAGTATCCTGTTTTCTCCTTTTAGAAGTAGACATAAAAAGGTTTAGAGACCTTTTACAGACATAGATTACAATGAGTAGAATATTTGAGAGGGAGATGCACATCTTTTCATGTTTACCTTGAGACATAATGAGAACTGAGGAGAGAGACCGCCTCAAACAAAAAACATTTAGGAAGAACTGGAACAAGAAACTCTCCTCTTCCCTTTCCATAAATCATTTGCCTCAGTATTGCTCTCAAAGCTGCAGCTTCACTATGAGAAAGAAAGTGCCCAGTACAGACAAGACATGCTCTGAATGTCCTCAGAAGAATGCCATAACAAACATGCATATTTTTCTGCTGCAAAAATGCCTGCTAGGGTCATAACAATTTTCAGACATTCACAGCTAATAGCTTAGAGTAAAGCCAAAGACACAGGTAATACGAGGCCTAAATCCTGTGTCAAACTGCAACAGGGACTAGAAAGCTAGATACAAGCTTTCAGATACAGAATCAAAAAATTGCTGGACACTTTACTAAGTAAAGTACTTAACTTGGCTATTCCACAAAAATCTCCTGAAAGGAATTTTAGAGGTGCAAAGTAGAGATATGAACTGAAACAATGAAGGTTGCACATGCAACTTTCTCAGACCTCTTGTGAAGTCTAACATATATTCTTTAGCTGTCCAATAACATGAGATTTGCTACACCAGGTGTTTTTCATACCAGTGATTGAGCAGTGATTCAATATTTTACCTTATTCTTTTTGTTCAGTTTTGAGTCATAAACACACTATCCAAAAACTGATTTGGTAATAAAGTCTTCAAGGTGTTCATTACCACAATGTTAGAATGCTTTTTCACAGCACAATTCTGCAGTTGCCCACTCCCTGTACCAATAACATGAATACTGGAAGTACAGAGGTTAACGCTAAGAAGGCCAGCTAATTAGACCCATCCCACTTGAAATGCCTACAAACACTATATAGCTTAGCTGTTAAGAATGCAAATATTTGCTGAAATAGCATTTGACTGCCTCAATTATAAGATTATAAGATCACCTTTTCTCTTCCTACAAAATCTTCACTTAATTCATTATCTCCGGAGATCTTCCAAACCCGCCTGGATGCCACCCTGTGCCAGGTGCTCTGAGGGTCTCTGCTGGAGCAGGGGGGTTGGACTAGATGATCTCTAGAGRTCCCTTCCAACCTYAACCATTCTGYGATTCTGTTATTATACATCCTCCTTTCTCCAAGGAATGGAAGAGGACATCTACAAGCAACTGCCCTCTTTCATCACACACTCTTCACTCGTTCCCTGAGCAGATCCATCAGTAAACCATATGAAAGAGAAATTCTGGGGGAGAAAAAAGAAATCAGCTGAGATTTGTGTCTACATTAGCACTAAAATGTAGAAAGAATTTCCATTCCAATAGGTAAAATATTAGACTACTAGAATATTAGACATTATTAAAAGAACTGATCAAAGGTCCCAAGCTACTTATTTGTACCAACTTTCAGCAAGTTTTGGAACATTATTTTAGCATTTAAAAAGGAGTAGTGGTGGTAGAAGGAGTAATGGAAAAACTGAACTTATCAGATGGGCAGGAACATAAGGAAGAAAAATAGAAGAGTTGAGCTGGGTTCCTCTCAAATAATTCAATGATAYTGATAATATAGTTGGAAAAAAATKKYCYTTTTTTTTCAGTAAGGTTATAAACCCTAAGTTTTAAAATATTAAACTACAGCTTATAACAAACACTTGAACTGGCATCAGAAAGTATCTCCCATAAAAAAAAAATAAAATGATAAAAAAAGAACATGAGCTATACTAAAATGAATTTAAATTGCTACATAATGAGGTTTCAGAACGCATTATGGACAACTATCACCCGTGACTGCATCATTTGTGCAAACTTCACATGAAGCAGTTCTTGATCCAGCAAAAGGAAAATTCACTTGTAAATGAGATACATGCTGGAAAAACAAAAACAAAAGGAACAGACAGCAAGATTCAGTCTGAATGGAAACATATTTTTCCATGAAGCCTTCTGTGGGACAATACATTTAGGAATGAACAATAAAAATGATAAGAGTGGTGAATACAGGATGCTGTACCATATTTCTGGGAAGCAGTGAGACTTGAAAATTATGGCAGACATTACCTGAACATGAGGTCCCAGCTGAAACAGTGGTAAACAGAGATAAGGGAATGCCCAACAGAAGAACAGTAGTCTGACTTTTTTAGTTAGCACTATGAACACTGGCAATAAAGAGCTGTACATATTTTCAGAGAGTCAGAAGTTCAAGCAGAAGGACAAGAAATTTGAGAAGGCTTAGAAAAGAACAAGGCTAATTAAAAGTTTGAAAAATATATTATCACAGGAGATTAGCAAATATTTTGTTAAATTAAGATTTAATTAATTGCAGTTTACTTAGGGAAGAAATGTCTTACGAGGAGACACTTGTTTAACAGTTAAAAGGCAAAACAGGTGAAATGCCTGCATACTAGAATTATGAAAATTAACTTGAGATAAAAGTCATAAAACCACGACAGAGAAGCCTAATCAACTGGCTAAGTTACCCGGGAGTAACACAGATTCTCTTTAACCATCAGTACTAAAATACATAGGATCAGTTTTTCTAAAACATAAACTCTAGCTTAAGCATAATTGTCTTGTAATTAGTTAAGTAATATTGTGCGTAGAATACCAGACAAAGTAAATCAACCATAGCCTTAGGAGCTCTGAGAGTATAAAGGAAAAGACTAAGTCTCTCTCTTTTTTTTTTTTTTAAAAAAAAAGCAAACGGTTTAATACATGACATTCCACAAGACCACATTGATATCCTCATGCAATAGGATGATGAACTACCTCAGTTGTCAGACAACACTGATCTTCGCTGAGAGAGGCAATACTAGCTTGCAATTTTCTATGCAAGGCTGCACTAGAAGAGGATGGAGTCAGTCCCAGAGGTTTTGTGGAATTTAGCTCTTTGTCACAATGAGATCCAAAAGTGTTTGGCTTTGATGGGATCACTCAGTAGGTGCCAAGCTTATTCATAGCTTCCTCTCTTCCCAGCTGGACATTTATTATTCCAAAGACACTCATCCATCTCTCAAGACTCAGTTCTGCATCTTTCTCTTCCTTGTCTTCTGGTTCTAAATCCCAGTTTTTTCATTCCTTTATTTTCAAGCTCCAGGCTCTTATGCAGAATTTTGATTCTTGAACTTTCCTAAATTAATCCATACAGTTTCTTCCTCCCCCCCGAAAATAAGAGAGGCACTGCAGGTACATCGGAAGGAAGCCTTGGTTTCCACTTCCACACCATGTCAGCCTGTTTCCTCAGGGTAACTGCGTCTGAACAGAGTTCTGAGAACCAAGCCGAAAGCTCCAAAGTTCCCAGTCACATCCAGATGACAAGATGCTTAACCTGGCCAAATATAATGAAACACAAGACAGGCTGCCACCATCACCATGCTTTTCAAGTGCTACCCATCACCACCCTAGTGGTGCAAAAGGACCTGGTCACAAAGAACAAGTGGAAATGAAGTTCACCAAAGAACGGCTCATCAAATCTAAACAGGTTAAAAAGTTTATTTGCAAACAACTAATCCAGTTCACCTCTGTATCTACTTTAAGAACATGCAGGAAAACAAAACAAAATCAGAACCTTACACCCTTCCTCCTCCAAAAAGAAGGGCAGAGTTTTACCAAGATACAAGCAACTTAAAGCATGGGGTGCCACGGGAAGGCTTTGAGAAGGCTACCAACGCCACCAGCACGTACACGGTGCCGCTCTGACTAGCAAAACGAGCCCGAGTTTTCAAACGGCCCGAGAAAACGAGTTTTCAAAGCCACCGTGAGCAGAGGACGACGGTGCGACCCCTCCGTGCGGGCACTGCCGGCCCCTCCGCTCCAGCCCACAGGCCCCTCAGCCCCGAGGCCAGGCCGCGCAGGGAGAAGCGGTCCGGGGTGGGCTTGTCCCAGTCCTATCCGCGGGCGGCCGCTGCCGCCGGGCTCTCCCCGCGGCGGGGCCGGGACGAGGTCACCGCCCCCCGCGAGCGGCGGGCGCTGGGGCGCGACGCGGGCCCTGGGGCGGGACGCGGGCGCTGCGAGGCTCCCCGTCCCCGTCCCATCCCCGCGGCCTCCGGCCGGGGCGGCTCCGGGCGCGGCCCCGGCCCCGCCCCCCATGGCTCTTACTATCCAGGTAGTGCTCCAGGTACATCCCCGCCGCCATCTTGGGCCCGGCGCACGCAGCACTTCCGGGGAGGAGCGAGCGAGCGAGCGAGCGAGCGAGCGGGCGGGCGGGCGGGCGGGCGCTTTGCATCTCCCGCCCGCCCCGGAAGCAGCCCCTTCCCCATCGCCGAGCCCGCTTCCGCCCTTGCTTGTAGGCTCTTCCGCCCCGCTTCGGCCGCCATTTTGGGGGCCGCCCCTGCTCGATGGGGAGGGATGTGGAGGCGTTGGGGTTGTGTCTTCGTCGAGGGTTGCCTCATTGCGCCATGGGGAGGGACAGGACGGGCTCCCTCTGGTGTCGAGTACGTTTCGGCAGTGACGGGCCCCCCCTGTGGACAGCCTGGCGGAGGAGGTGCGTTATGGCGCTGTGTGTCTCTGTTGGCCTTAGCTGTCATTAGCTATCATAGCTAGAAAGCTGTGATGTTAGCTAGATATAGCTAAAATCCTAATATCATAGCTAGATGACAGCTGTCAGCTATAATCATTGCCACCTATCACCAGCTGCTGCTGCCTTATAAACGGGCTTAGCTGTAGAGTGATTGCAGTATGGTGCAACTTTAACTTACTGATTGGGTAGGCCAAAGCAGTGAAATTACATGTAAAACATGAGACAGTGCCATCCTCTCTGCACCTGGCCCTTCAGGGGCACACACTGAATACAGGCTACTCCTAGATAGGTGATGCCCTTGTTGCTGGATTCACAAACACGTCCCCAAGGTGTCTCTTGCTGGTGGCTGCTCGTGTGTGGACTTAAGTGTGCTAGGGAGAAAGACTGAAGTCACAACTTTAGGTGGTTACAAAATAGTTGAGAGGAAAAAAAAATCTCAACTCTCTTGGCCTTCAGGGTCCCAACTGTTCAGGATTGTCACTTGATGAGATTAAGATTAGTTTATCATGCTGTAAAGTGTGTGAGGCGTTGAGTTTATCTTTGGCCAGTGATGAATTTCATCTACCATTCTCTTGTCTGATTGCCTACCTTGTTCTGCCTTTTTTATACAGGGTACCTTGCTGCTGGAGTCCATAAGGAGAACTGACCAGGCTTGTTTCTGTTTTTCTCCCAAAGATCTTCATGTGTGCCACACATTTACTTACAGGAATTGTGTTAGGAGCCTGAAATGGAAGGACTTCAAGAAGCTATTATAATTCAAACAGTTACAATTCATTTTATCCACCATTCTGCTCTTTGGTTAATTAGTAAATCCACTGTGTTTTAAAGATATAATATTCTTTGGGCCTATTTGTATAGGCATTTAGGTTATTTATAATTTATTTTTTAATTACTTAAAACACTTATTCTTTCTTGTTCCCTTGTGAAGCAGCTTGTTTCAGTTAAGCCTCAATACCCTTTTTTTTTTTTTTCCTTAATCTATTCTTGTACAAATTGCCT
>PTEX01000458.1:269250-280165 GCA_003342815.1 Eudromia elegans | reverse complement strand
CCAGCTCGCGCAGCACTCTGGGGTGCATCCCACCGGGGCCCATGGATTTGTGGGTGTTGAGTTTCCTCAGGAGCTCTCTGACCCAATCTTCCTCTACTCGGGGCAAGTCTTCCTCTCTCCAGTCCTCCTYTCTCCAGTCCTCCTMTYTTSYCCCTAGAGCCTGGGGTTCTGAAGGGCTGCCCTTGGTAAACACCGAAGCAAAGAAGCCATTCAGCAATCCTGCTTTTTCTGTGTCATTCGTAACCAGGGCACCCACCCCGTTCACCAGCGGATCCACGTTTTCCCTGACCTTCCTTTTGTTGTTAATATATTTGAAGAAGTTTTTCTTGTTGTTTTTAACATCCCTTGCCAGGTTACATTCCAAACACACCTTAGCTTTCTTGGTCGCATCTCTGCAATCCCTGACGACATTCCTGTATTTCTCCCAAGGGGCCTGTCCTTTTTCCCACATTTGGTATACTGCTGCCTTCTGCTTGAGCATTGCCACAAGCTCCTTGCTCATCCACGCAGGTCTCCTGCCCCTTCTGCCTGACTTCTTACACACAGGGTTGCGCTGTTGCTGGGCGTGGAGGAAGTGCTGCTTGAAAACCAACCAGCTCCTCTGGGCCCCTCTTCCTGCTAGAGTCCCAGCCCATGGGATCCTTCCAAGGATCACCTCTAAGGAGGTGAAAGTCGGCTCTCCTGAAATCCATCATTGCAAGGCTGCTTACAGCCCTGCCTYCTCCTCCTTGGATCCTGAACTCCACCAACTCATGATCACTGCAGCCCAGGCTGCCCCCCACCTTCACATCTCCAACGAGCCCCTCACTGTTTGTTAGTATGAGGTCCAGTAGCCCACCTCTCCTCATTGGTTCCTCCACAATCTGTGTCAAAAAGTTGTCATCAACACACTGCAGGAACCTCCAGGACCATTTGTGCCTCGCGGTGTTGTCTTTCCAGCAGATATCAGGGTAGTTTAAGTTCCCCGTGAGAACCAGGGCCTGTGACCTTGMGGCAACTTCCACCTGTCTGTAGAAGCCTCATCAGCTTCCTCACCCTGGTCAGGTGGCCTGTAGCAGACACCCCCCACAGTGCCTCCCACCTTAGCCTGCCCTTTAACCCTCGCCCACAGGCTCTCAGCTCGCTCCTCCTCCACCCCAGGTTGAGCTCCATGCGTTCCCGTTGCTCTCTCACATACAGAGCAACTCCAGCCCCTCGCCTTCCCAGCCTGTCCTCCCTAAAGAGCACATAGCCTTCCACGACAGCACTCCAGTCGTGTGAGCTGTCCCACCACGTCTCTGTGACCCCTATGAGATCGTGATGCTGGGAGCGCACACACATGTCCAGTTGGTCCTGCTCATTCCCCATGCTGCGTGCACTGGTGCACAGGCGTTTCAGGTAGGCAGTTGAGCCTGCAGGTTTCCCAGGAGGGATGAACGAGGACCCTCTGTAATCATGTCCTATCTGCACTTCCCCACTGCCGTACTCCCACTGGGCGCCCGTTGACTTTGGGCGAGCCTTGCAGACCCTGTGTCCTGGAACAAGCTCTTGCTGCGTTTGCACAGAGCCGAGCGCGGCAGGCTGCTCTCCTGAGGGGTCTCACGTGGGCCTGGCCCGTGTCCGTTCTCCATTCCCGTGCCATGGCAGCTGGCCCAGCGGCGGCTGAGACACTTCTGGGTCTCCTCAGCGGCCCATGACAAGCAGCACCAGAACCGGCTCRCAGCTGGAGCCCGTCCCGGCCTCCATGTCAGCCTGGCCAGGCCGGCTCTGGGGTAGGCAGCAGCAGGCTGAGGCCTCCATGGCCGCCAGGGCCCTCAGGGCTCCCTTCAGGGCAGCCATGYGCTTGAGGAGCCCAGAGGCAGCAGCACCCACAGTCCAAAGCGTCAGCTCCAGCTCGGAGCAGCCCGGCGGGCCCGTGGCGGTGGTGACRGTCTGGTCTGCAAAGCCCCTGGCCGTCGGACTTGGGGAGGGAGCTGAGGCCACCACACGTGGGGTCTCGTRGTCCACGGTCCCAGCGTGGGGAAAGCTCAGGGGGCTCTGGACACGCTCATAGGTGCTGGGGAGAAGCCRCTGGCCCCACACAGAGGGAGGTGGAGGAGAGGAGTGCTGGCGTTAAATTCAGGCTTTAGGTAGGAAGATAAGAGCCCGGGCCTCCATGGGAGATCCTCCAAAGGGTCAGACAGGGAAGCAGAGACAGCAAGTTTTAAGATGGGGGCTGAGAAGCCAAAAAGTAGTTGTCACCAAAGTTCTGTATCTTTGAGCRTGCTTCAAATATAGTGAAAAGCAGGAAAATGGGAAAAAGAGAGAACAGATCAAACAAACAGAATCTTTTTCAAAGACAAGCCGGGAAAAAAAAAAACAAGGACCAAAATAAATATAAGGGAAAAAAAAGTTGAGGTACTAGAATGCCTCTTCTTAAATAAGACGTTGGTGCGTTGTGGACTTCTCAGGAGAGGTCCATGCGGAGGAGATCGTCTGCGCCAGGAGGCAGCTCAGGAGCCAGGGCCGGAGCTGCAGCGCAGGCAGTGGCCGCAGGGCAGACGAGGAAGAGGAGTGCGAGCGGTGTGGGCAGCGCCTGCGCCAGGAGGAAGGGCAGCTCCTGCACACACCGTGAGCGCAGAGCGGCACGGCCGGCGAGGAGTGAGCGCTGCCCTGCGCAGGGGGACCAAGCTGTGCGTTCAATCAGTGCAGCACGYGTGCCGCGTGCTCCAGGTGGCCCTGCTGGAGCGGGGCGTTGGACTAGGTGATCTCTAGAGGTCCCCACCAACCTCAACCATCCTGGGATTCTGTGCTGCTGAACTGCGGCCATTCCTGCTGGGCTCTCGTGGAGGCTGGAACTGCAGATGGAGAAAAGAAAGAGAAAAGCGGCCCCTGAGTGTGGGAGCTACCAGAGAGACTGTGCTGAGAGCGAGACCACTTGACACATGCTGACACGGCCTGGGAAGCGATGCGAGCCACGAACAATCAGGCGGCATTACAATATTGAGGCTGGTCAGGACAAGTGCCAGCCACAGACCTGCAGGGAGCCCTGTCAGCGGGTCGTGCCTGGGAGGACGGTGGAAGGTGACACTCAGTGCAGCTGGAAAGGGATGTGTAGGGGAAGTGATCTGCCTTGAGCTGCTATTGCTCAGCAGTGAAAACTGCAGGTCGCTCAATGTGTGCTCGGCAGCAGCCGGGATAAAGGAAGCCACGTGTTAGGACTAGGGAGAGAGCAGAGAGCGAAGGGCAGACAGAGATCAGCAGCTCCAGCCCGTCCATCTCACCTGCCCACGGCCACTGCGGTGCGGCGCAGCCCAAGGGTGGCAGCGCAGTCCCTGCCGTGGGACAYGGCTGCTCCAGGGGCTGCTCTGCTGCAACGGGCACAGCTCCGCTCCTCACCCACACCRGCGGCACCGGGAAGGAGCATCCATCTGCAAACCGGTTTGGGCAGCAATTAATTAATTAATGATTGCTGACGACAGCCGCAGAGAGGAGCACCGCGCACACCCAACCCGCCGCGTGCCAGCTGGGGACCCRCACGGACGGCAGGGAGGACCTGGGCAGGAGGAGCTACACGGGCATCCTGGGCGAGAGCAGGAGGAGGGACCCGCGAGCCGGCTGCCCTCAGGTCCAGCCCGCGGCCATATCGGCACCCAGAGCAGAGCCCGCTGCAGGTTCTGTCGGGCTGCGGCCCGGCCGGGCTCCCTCTCTCCTGTTGAGCTGCTTTGCCCTGCATGGGAGCCGGGTTTCCCCTTCTAAACCGGAATGACGGGAGTCAGGTGCCGGGAGCCGTCTGTGCAGCGTCCGGTGTCACCTGCGGCTGCCTTGGTCACAGTGCCCCGAGCTGCCCCCAAGCTGTGGTTTGCAGTGGCACTCAGGGGCTGGCCTTGCTGAGAGAGGCTGTGGCTGTGCTGGGACGAGCGCAGCCACTCTGCCTGTCTCAGTGCCCGGGATCACGTCTGGAGGAGGCATGGGCACGCCGCGTCCCCCGGTGCTCAGCATTACCAGTCGCTGTCCTCCGCGTCAGGAAGAAAGAGGGTTTTCTTTGCTCCCTTTGTGCGCCTTTGCTTGCCTGGGCTGCTCCCACGCCACAGCTTCCCGAGGGACACTCGTGTCCCCTTCCTGTGAGACACACCACAGAGGTCACCCTTCACGGCAGCCGGGAGGCCCCGGCTTCCCTCTGCTCCCTGCGCTGCGGTGTGGGACGCGACGCTCCGGGCAGCCCGGGGGACGGGGACTCAGCACTGAACTCCGGCGGGGTGGCCTCCCGAGCCGAGCGGGACCTCGGGGTGTCCCSGGGAGCGCTGTCCCCGCGCTGGGGGTGCTGCCAATGGCAGCCCGCATGCCTGCGCCTGGCGGCAGCGAGCCAACCCCGCGCACGCTGTCCTTGGAACACAGCAACTCAGGGGCCGTGCGGTGAGGGTGAGCGGGGCTGGCGCTGCCCCCAGCCACGCGCTGCTCTCCCTCCGCCCCGTGCCAGGGCTGCACTGGCACGGGCTGCACCGGCATGGGCTGCACCTGCATGGGCTGCACCAGTGTGGGCTGCATCGACACGGGCTGCACCGGCACAGACTACACCAGTGCGGGCTACACCTGCATGGGCTGAACTGGCACAGGCTATACTGGCATGGGCTGCACCAGTGCGGGCTGCACTGGCGTGAGCTGCACCAGTGTGGGCTGCACTGGCACGGGCTGCACCAGTGTGGGCTGCACTGGCATGAGCTGCACCTGCATGGGCTGCACTGACACAGGCTGCATCGGCACAGGCTGCACCGGCATGGGCTGCACCAGTGTGGGCTGCACTGGCATGAGCTGCACCAGTGTGGGCTGTACCTGCATGGGCTGCACTGACACAGGCTGCATCGGCACAGGCTGCACCAGCATGGGCTGCACCAGTGAGGACTGCACTGGCATGGACTGCACCTGCATGGGCTGCACTGACACAGGCTGCACCAGCACGGGCTGCACCAGCATGGGCTGCACCRGCATGGGCTGCACCGGTGCAGGCTGCACCAGCACGGGCTGCACTGGCATGGGTTGCATCAACACAGGCTGCACTGGCGTGGGCTCCCCTGCAGCGCATGGGGAGCTGCAGGCCCCCACACAGAAACTCTCTGCTGCTCCTTGCCCATCCCACAGCCACGTCCGACTGGTGGCTATGGGGCGGCAGCTGAGAGGGCAGGGGCAGGGGAGACTGTCTGCCGGCAGCCCCCAAACTCGCTCGAGGGATGAGCACGGGCTCCAGGTTGGGTCCCTACTGCTCCTCCAGCATCTGGGAGGCGCCGGCAGGGCCATCATGGCCCAGGCTGGCAGCACGGGGAGAAGGAGACTCCACCACCTCTCTGGGCAGCCTGTTCCAGGGCTCTGTCACCCTCACTGTTAAGAAATTCCATCGCAAGTTCCTGTGGAACTTTTGGTGCCTCAATTTGTGGCCATTTCCTCTAATCCTATCACTAGCCACCACTGAGAAGAGGCCAGCCCCATCCTCCTCACTCCCACTCCCTCCCTTGAGATATTTATACACATTAATCAGGTCCCCTCTCAGTCTTCTCTTCTCCAGGYTGAAGAGGCCCAGCTCTCTCAGCCTTTCCTCATAGGGCAGATGTTCCAGGCCCCTAATCATCTTTGTGGCCCTGCGCTGGACTCTCTCTAGCAGCTCCACRTCCCTCCTGCACTGGGGAGCCCAGAACTGCACACAGGACTYGAGGTGCGGCCGCACCAGGGCTGAGGAGAGGGGCAGAATCACCTCCCTCGACCTGCTGGAGACGCTCTGCTTAATGCACCCCAAGATGCCATTGGCCTTCTTGGCCACGAGGGCACACTGCTGCCTCATGGTCAACTTGTCGTCCACCATGACGCCCAGGTCCCTCTCTGCGGGGCTGCTCTCCAGGAGGTCGDTCCYCARCCTGTAGGCATGTCTAGGGTTATTCCTCCCCAGGTGCAGGACCCTACACTTGCCCTTGTTGAACTTCATGAGGTTAAGTYGGTGTTGGGAAGAGCTGCTAGGCAGCGAGAGGAGGCAGTGGGAACGCGCCGGCACCCGCTTTTCCCTGCGAGCAGAGGGAGAAGCAGCCTGGGAGCCTCTCTGGGCCACAGCAGCAGAGTTAGTCAGAGCCGCCGCGCGCTGATCATCCAGTCGGGCGGGTGCCCACGCCGGCAGGAATGTGCATCCGAAGCAGGACACACGCGGAGGGCGCGGGGGCCGGTGGCAGCCGCCTCCGCGCGGGGATACTGAGGTGCGCGCGGACGCGCTCCTCAGGTGCACGGCTGCACCGTGGGCTGTGCACGGGGACACACGGTGTCGCATGCACATGGCCACGGATGTGCTGCCTGGTCCGGGGATGGGGACAGGGTGAGGAGATGGGGATGAGGTGCGTGGCGGCGAGGGAGGGGATGGGGACAGGTGGCCCTGGCAGTGGGGCAGGACRGGCCACATTGAGGCAGCGGGCGCAGGGCAGGGCCAGGGAGTCAGCCTCAGGGGCGGGGAAGGGTTTAAATGGAGCTGCTGCCCCAGCYGCTCATCCCACGTGCGAGTGGCGGCAGCAGGAGCAGCGCCTGCCGGAGCCACCTGCGCAGGTAGGACGGAGCGCCGAGGCCGCCGCGCAGCGCCAGGGCCTGGCCCTGCCGGTGCCGCTGCTGGTGCCACTGCCGGACAGAGCCCAGGGGACTGGCGGCGCCAGGGCAGACGCAGCCCCTGCTCCTTGAGGGCTGCCTGCACGGCCCCGCTGCGTGTGAGGAGCCACCAGCCCCGGCGCCGGCACCGCAAGCCCTGACTGGGGACCCGCCAGCGGTAGCACCCGGTGGGGGGGTCTCCGCCGCGCGGGGTGTCGGCACCCCGTCCTCGTCCTGCGGCGGTGCCACCCGCTCCAGGGGCAGCGCAGCCCTTCGCGGCATCCCAGCCTGGCACCACTTGAGCAGGTGGCGGAGAAGGCGCCAGGGACCAGCTCCATGGGGCAGAGGAGGGCAGAGAAACATCCTCTGGGGCCATGGCCATGGGATAGAGGGGCTGAGGTCGTGGGACAGACAGGGCTGAGGCCGTGGGACAAAGGGGATTGAGGCTGTGGGATGGACGGGGCTGAGGCCATGGGATAAAGGGGACTGAGGCTTTGGGACGGATGGGGCTGCGGCTGCGGGACGGACGGGGCTGCGGCCACCAGCGGAGCCCATGGGACAGGGTCTGAGTGGCACCCGCTGCAGGCGCCTCTCCYCACCCGAGCCATCCACACCTGCACCAGCCCCATATTGAAATGGATCAAAGCAATGACTCAGGGACTCCCGGACCAGTTAGGTAAGCAGCCGGGGAGYTAAGCCGTGACCCCGTTTATTAATGAGTTAAGCCTATCATTAATGTCAGTCACTGCAGCTCCATGGGAGGTGGGTGTTCCCAGGGAGATGTTTTGTGTTTCGGTTTTTGCTCTTTTGACAAGACCGTGGGCTCATCGCCAAGAGATGCTGTGGATTCCTGAAGCTTGAAGGGTTCCAGCAGAGACTAGACAACTGCATGGGAAAGACCCCTCAGAGATTACCAAATAGGTGCAAATTGTACCCAGCCCAGGGTATCGGCTGAGCTGAAAAGAGCTGGGTGTTGACCTAGGAGCAGGGGAAATAGTAGGCATGTTTCAACCTTCTTTACCCCTCCCCTGATGTCCACTTACAACTGAAGCTGGAAATGAGAACTGACATCCGGAGGCCTTTGGTCTGACCCTGTGTGGCTGCTTGGCCACCGCTGRCTTCCCTTTAAACATCTCACACAACAAAATCGGCATCTTGGCCAAGGGTGCTGCAATTTTATAGCCAAGGGCACCCACTGCATTGACCCCAAACCAGCCACGCTAATTACAAAGCACTTGTGTAAACGGAAGAGACCAACTGCGAGCAGCCACTCACAGCAGACTCCCCAGGACACCCATTCCTAGGCCTTTGCTGCCTGCAGTCTCTAGAGATAGCTATTTTATCTATTGTTTTACCTACCCAGCAATTATTTAACCCCACTGTTCCCACAGACAGGCGCTAGGTTTTCCCCCTGGGAAAACGCTTTCCCACAAGTTGTGAATCAGTCGCAGGAGCTGCAGGATGTGGCCAGGCCAACACCAAAGCCGGGTTTGCGGGTGTGACTAACAGGTCCATGGGTCTGTGGTGGCCCCTGGAGCACAGACCAGAGGCGGATCCAGGGCTGGAAACCCACACGGTCCAGCCTGCGGCAGGATCCCTCCCCACTGTCCCATTTCTGGAGCCCCTTCCCTGCACATTCCAGGCGAGCAGCCCAGCCCTGCGGCAGCTTGTGCACCCAGCGGGACAAAACCTCGCGTGGAGCCTGCCCTTGTCCCCGGGCTCATCAGGATGGTCCCTGTGGTGGCTTTTGGCCTGGGCCAACCCTCTCCCAGGAATCCCCACATGCAGTTTGGGTGCCGGCAGGGACCAGGGTGGTACCAAGAGACYTCCCTGGTCTGGAGGACGTCAGCAAGCGGTAGGATGGGGAGAGACCCAAGCCCCTTCCTGCACAGTGGAGGCACAGCCTGGAGAAGATCTCTGTGGCTCTGATCTCYGCAGCCTCGCTCTGTCCTGGGCACACCTCCCACGGCCCCATCTCCTGCCCTCCGGGCTGAGGGGACAGCGAGACAGGCAGCACCAGGCTGTGTCCCTAGGGAACGCGCAGGCAGGTCAGGCAGGTCGGAGCTCCTGGGCAGGCTCAGGCATCCCTGGGGGCTCGGAAGGAGCCAGGGCGCCCGTGTCACTGGTGCTGATGCTCCTGTGCGCAGTGAGCATCCTCACTGCAGCACGGCCCCCCGGTCTGGAGGCTGCAGCGTCTCTGCCCTCACTCGTGGAGAGGCCCCACGTTCCACCCAGGAGCTGCAGGTCTCTGTGCGGGCATGCACAGCTCTGCAGACGTGCGCGGTGGGGACTGAGCAAACGACCTGGCCTGGCTCATGCCGCTGCTGCTGAAAAACCCTCATCTGCTCTTCACATGGGGCTGGACATGGGGCACTCTTGGCCCTAACATTCCTACTGGGAGGGGTGGACAGAACAGTGCCCAGAACCCCTCCTGGCTTCCCTTGGATCCCTGCTACAAGAACCGCAGGAGTGCCYGTGTTTCACCACACTTTTGTTCTCTCCTTGCAGGCAAACACGCTGCTCCCCTCTCAGGAACGAAGCATCTCCAGAGACGTTGCAGAGCAAGAGCCCACAGTCCACCCACAGAACAAGACCAGCAACATGGGGAGTGACAGGGCTGCCAGTGGACACGAGGAGATGGGCTGGGGACCATGTAGCTTCATAGCTGGAGTCTTCATCCAGACCAAGAATAAGAAGATGAGCATCTATGATGCCATGACGAGGGGGATCCTGACGCCGGGCACGGCACTGGTGCTGCTGGAGGCKCAGGCTGCGTCAGGGCTCCTCACCGACCCTGTGAGCAGYGAGACGCTGTCGGTGAAAGAGGCCCTGACCGCTGGGCTCATAGGCAGAGATTTCTACGAGAAGCTGCTCTCTGCAGAGGGAGCAGTGACAGGGTACACAGAGCCGTACACAGGACACAAGATCTCCCTCTTCCAGGCCATGAAGAAGGAGTTCATAGTGAAAGCACACGCCATTCGCCTGCTCGAGGCACAGGTCGCCACTGGCGGCATCATCGACCCCGTGCGTGGCCACCGCATCCCYGTGGAGGTGGCCTACCAGCGGGGCTACTTGGACCAGGAGATGAGCGAGTTTCTTTCTAACCCCAAGAACCAGATGAGAAGTTGCTTTGACCCMAACACACACGAGAACCTCACCTACACACAGCTCCTGCGCCGCTGTATCCCCGACCCAGACACGGGGCTGCTCATGCTGCACCTCATGGACAAGGGCTCCGTGCTCCACCAGCTCAACAAGGAGGCTCGCAAAGCCCTGCAGGCCGCGCGCACCACCGTCAGCGAGGGGCTCTTTGAGGGACACAGCGTCAGCGTCTGGGAGCTCCTCTTCTCCCGATACATCCCCGCGCACCGGCGAGAGGAGCTCCTGAGGAAATACAAGGCGGGGACAGTGGTGATCCCAGAGATCATCGCCATCCTCACCACAATCATCACCAGTGCAGAAATGGAAAACAGGGATCCGATATCAGCGACAGCAACACCCAGCAAGGAGGTGCAGCTGGAGGTGGCTCGGGACCCAGGCTCCCAGGAGCACCACTTGAAAAAGTCCTTAAAGTCTGCGATCGTCTGTGTAACTGCTGGTGAGCTCAAGGGGAAGAAGGTCTCCCTGTTGGATCTGCTCTTCTCCAAGGGCATCCCTCAAGAGAAGCGGCAGGAGCTGCTGGGGCTCTACAGAGCAGGGGTGCTGACAGTCGAGCAGGTGGCTGCTGTGGTCACCGCCATCATAAACAAAGCAGAAGCTGCAAATACGGCACATGCCAGAAGTCCACACAAGGAGGCGATACAGGCAGAGGAAAATGGAGAGGCCTCTTCAGCAGAATGTGCAGAACGAGATAATGTCCTAAAGTCCACCAGCACAGATCTGCCAGCTGGTGAATTCCAGGGCAGGCAGGTCTCCCTGTGGGACCTGCTCCACTCCAAGTATATCCCTGAGGAGAACAGGCAGGAGCTCCTGGAGCTGTATAGAAGCAGTGTATTAACCCTGGAGCAGATGATAACTGTTGTCACCACTGTTATTAAAAAGAAAAGCTCCACAAGCCAGAAAACACAAGTTACTGAGAAGGTTTCCAGCAAGGACACAGGGAAAGCAGCAGAAGACCAGCACGCCCATTCACCCAAACAGGGGCCATGGGAAAGAACCCTGAAAACCACAACAGTTGACRTGGATGTGGGGGAGTTTCGGGGACACCAGGTCACYGTATGGGACCTGCTCCACTCCAAGTACATCCCCARGCAGAACAGGGAGGAGCTGCTGGAGCTCTACCAGGCAGGAGAGCTAACCCTGGAGCAGGTGAAGTCCGTCGTCAGCACCATCGTGAGCAAGGCAG
>PTEX01000458.1:199760-267960 GCA_003342815.1 Eudromia elegans | reverse complement strand
GTGTCCATATGGGACCTGCTCCACTCCAGGTACATCCCTGAGGAGAAAAGGCAGGAGCTCCTGGAGCTGTATTGCCACGGGGCTCTCCCCATGCAGGAGCTGCTCAGCATCCTCTGCACTGCAGTTGCACAGGGCAAGGAGGAGTCCTTGGCTGCCCTTCCACAGCGGATCGTGGATCTGCTCCAGAGCGAGGGCTCCTACATCACCGTGCGCCCCTTCCAGGAGCAGCGCGTGTCCGTGTGGGAGCTACTCTCCACCAAGCAGGTCCGCGAGTACCAGCGCGAGGCCCGTCTTGACTCGTACGGCGCCGGGGGGCTCACGGTCAACGAAGTCACCATCACCACCACAGTGGTGACGGGCTCACGGGATGGCACGGGCCACGGCCAGCGGCACTAGCCTCTGGCAGCTGCGTGGCGCCTGCAGGACCCCCTGCTCTCCACGACCAGAGGCACCAGCGGCACAAGTGGGACCTCCACGCGTGGGACAAGTCACACTCCTTCTTGTTGGCAAGGCCCAGGAGGACTCCGCACCCACGCGGTGCCGGAGCGGGCAGAGGTGCCACSTGGACCGGTGCACGGTGTGGGGGACAGTCAGGCCCCCGGGTGCTGCAGCCACCACGGGGCTCTGCCCACGGCACCGGGCACCCATGGGGATGGGTGACATGGGGGGACGCTGCAGGGGGACACACTGTGGGGCAGGGTGTCACTGTGGGACATGGGGATGCTGCAGGTCAAGGTGACACTGTGGGGCAGGGTGACACTGTGGGACATGGGGATGCTGCAGGGCAGGGTGACACTGTGGGATGGTGACACTGTGGGTCAAGGTGACACTGCAGGACAGGGTGACACTGTGGGACATGGGGATGCTGCAGGGCAGGGTGACACTGCGGGGCAGGGTGACACTGTGGGGCAAGGGAACACTGCGGGACAAGGAACACCGTGGGGTTAGAAGGTGCCGTGGGGCAGAGAGCTGCTGCGCTGGCACCATGGCCATGGGAGACCCCCGCGCCTTGTGCCAATAAAGGCTCCTGTGATTCTGCGAATTTAAAACATTCTGCGATTCTGTAACATATATGCACGCGTGTGTGCACATATGTGTGTATATTTGTACGTGCACATGTGTGTGCACATATGTATGCACATGTGCACACATAATGTGTGTCTGTGTGCAACCACACGCGTGTGTCTATGTGCCCACATGTGGGTCTGTGTGCCGGTGTGTGTGTCTGTGTGTCCATGAGTGTACTCATGGACCCACATGCCCCTGCGTGTGCCTGTGTGTCCGTGTGCGTGTCCATGTCCCCGTGCCTGTGCCTATGTCCTCCTATGTGTCCATGCCCCTGCACACGTGTACATGTATCTGCACGTGTGCGGTGTGTCCCTGTGTGTGTCCGTGTGTGTGTCTGTGTGTCTGCCCGTGTGTCTGTGTGTCTACACACATGTACATGTATCCACATGTGTGCCGTGTGTCCGTGTGTCTGCCCATGCATCCGCGGCTCCCGCCACTCGCCCATGGGGGCGGGGCTAATCGTTAGGGGGCGGTGCTAGGGACTGGGGCCGGGCTACCATGCCAGGCCCCGCCCCCAGAGGCACGGCTCCGCCCCTCGCTCCCTCTCCCCTCCCCGCCGCGGGGCAGGGCGGCCTGGAGTGCCCCTCGTGGGGGGCGCCATCTTGTGCTGCCGGGGGCGCCGGGACGGGGCGCGCGGTCTGCCTGGGAGCCCAGTCCGTGACGTGGCCGTGGTGCCCGGTTCCGCACAGCCCGCTTCCGCACCGCCCGGTCCATAACGTGGCCGCGGTGCCCGGTTCCGCACAGCCCGGTCTGTGTTGTGGCCGCGGTGCCCGGTTCCGCACAGCCCGGTCCGGCACAGCCCGGTCCATAACATGGCCGCGGTGCCCGGTTCCGCATTGCCCGGTCCATAACGTGGCCGCGGTGCCCGGTTCCGCACAGCGCGCTTCCGCACCGCCCGGTCCATAACGTGGCCGCGGTGCCCGGTTCCACACAGCGCGCTTCCACACCGCCCGGTCCATAACGTGGCCGCGGTGCCCGGTTCCGCACAGCCTGGTCCATAACGTGGCCGCGGTGCCTGGTTCCGCACAGCCCAGTTCCGCACAGCCCGGTCCGTGACGTGACTGCGGTGCCCGGTTCCCCACACCCTGGCCCGTGACGTGGCCATGGTTCCCCGGACACCACGGGAAGGGCGCCGGGCATTCCCTGGGCTCGAGTTGCTCCCCCGCAGGAAGCGCTCCGTGTCCAGAGGAGAAGCTGAAGGAAACAGGACGTTGTGCGAGGGAAAGGCTGCAGGGATCTGCATGGTTATGAGGGGGTTGCGTAACCCAGCGCATCAGAATGGTGTCCGAACGCGCTGTGGAGGCACCGGGAAATAGAGGGAAGGAAAGGAAAGGGCCGGGCGCATCCACCGCCCCGCACGGGTACACACGGTCCCTGCAGGAACATCACACCACAGCGGACACAGTGGGAAACTGCTGCCCTGTGACCAGGTCGAGAGCAAAAACCCAGGCCTGAACTGTAGGGAATCCAGCCAAAATCGTGCCCGAAACTGCAGGGAATCCAGAAAACCGTGCCCCGAACTGCGGAGAATCAAGCCCAAACCGTGCGCCGAACTGCAGGGAATCCAGCAAACCGTGCCCTGACCCACGGGGATCTGTTAACTGTGTCCTGACCCACAGGGATCTATCCAGCCATGTCCTGACCCACGGGTTTCCATTACCCGTGTCCTGATTCAGGGGGTCCGTTAACTGTGTCCTGACCCACAGGTTTCTATTAACCGTGTCCTGACCCACGGGGATCCATTCGGCCAGACTGAGCGGGCGCTGTCGGGACGCAGCCTGTGTGCTGGGGCACGAGCAGCGTTCCCTAGTGAGCGATGGGGTCCCCCCGCGCAGGGCCGTCCCCACGCTGTGCCCAAGTGCGGGACGTGCAGCGGCCACTGCGGCCACCCCGCAGGAGGCGGTGGCTCCACACGGGGCGCTTCACATGCCACACGAGCGCACTCCACACACGTGTGCGGGGCAATTCCTTCCAGTCGTCGTGCCCGGCAGCCAGAAGCCTCCGCCTCGTTTCCAGCCCATTTAGACCGACGTCCTCTCGTGCCATCCCCATCCCGCAGCTCACGCCGGCCTCTTCCCACTCCAGTGTTCCTCGCCAATAAAGCCACCCTCGGCAGTGTTATCTCCCCTCAGCTCTGTTTGGACCAGCTGTCAGGCCGGGCTGCTCCCCGGCTCTGCTCTGCATCCCGCCGGCACCTCCGTTACTCTCCTCTGCACCCTTCCTGTAGGAATTCTTGTTCTCGGCATGGCCGGTCAGTACCGGGGCTCTGTCGATCATGGGCTGTACGAGAGCCCTGGCACCGTCTGCCTTCCCTGGCAATACAGCCCCAAAGTCAGGAATGCACCAAGTCCTCGTGTCTGCGCTCCGTGGCAGCCTGCATCCACCCCGGGGTGCTGCACACATGTAGGTCTTCTCCTCTTTAATTATTTCCAAACGAGGGACTCCTAAACCGTGGCACAGATGTTTGTTCTTTGGCTCCAGGGCATGGCTCTGCATTTTGTACCATTCAATTTCCTCCCATGACTGTTAGTTCAACCTCCAAAGTCATCCATCGCTCCCGAAGGCTGTTCCAGCCTTCTGCCCTGCCCTTTCCCTACCTCGCTCGCTGACTCGCRCCCACAGTCTGCGACAAGGTCATTGATAAAAGTATTAATGAGTTTGGCTCACGGCCTGACTTGGGGCTGGCACTCGGAGCCTCCAGCGCCCTTGAGCACAACCGGACACGGTGCCACAGGGCACGCGGGCCACCCCAGCCCTGCAACAACCCCACAGAGACGGAAATCACTCCTTTCTCCTGTCCTCGCTCCTCATGCATCCGGGATCCGCTGCTGTCCACATTTGTCCTGGTTTGACCTTCAGGCAGCAGTGATGGGATTTTAGCAGCAAAGCTCCAGGGTGTCCTGTCTAACTTCAGCTTGGGCTGGAAGACTGTTAGGCAACAAGTTTCTCCAAATGGAGGTTTCCAACTCAAACGGAAAAGGGAACAAAAGACACCTTTAAAATGAAAGCCTTGTTTAATTTTCCACTTAACTGGTTCTACTTCTTTTTGTTAATAAAAGGTCGGAAAAGCCTCTTGGAGCGGGGGCCTCGGCAGCTCTGGTTTTGGCCCAGGCTGCCCCTACCTGCRTCCTGCTGTGGCACATGGGGCTGTTGGGCTGCCACCCCTCGGGCCACAGCCTCGGACCCCCCTGCAGCGGGTGCCGCTGYGCCCTCCTCGCCTCGGAGCTCCAGGCCGGCTGCAGGACATGGGAGGAGCAGGGACAGAACATGGGGACAGGGACAGGGCGCAGGGACAGGATGGGCACCAGGCCAGCTGCTTGGGGAGCAAAGTCTTCCTTGAGCCTGAGTGGCACTGTGTGTCCCGGGAGGGACCTGAAGGATCCAGTTCCAACCTACAAAAGGAAAGGCTGGGCCGGCGAGCAGCACCCGGCCCTCCTGGCAGGACGTGTCCCTGCCGAGGGGGCCCTGGCATGGGGTGGGCGCYGCGCGAGGTTGGTGGCCCCGGGGATGAGGACAAGCAGGCGGCCGCTGGGGCCAGGTCGAGGGCACCCACCCCAACGTGGCCCTCAGCGGGGCTGTCGCGCGCCCGGCTCTGCCCAGTGCCAGCGCATGGACAGGGCTCTGAGCCGCTGCCCGCCACCCGCGATGGGGCCGGTCCCTCCCGCCACTGCCCCATGAGGGCCCAGCGCCCACCCACAGCCCCAGCGGCAACCACAGCATCGAGCAGCGCATGTGGAGGTGCCGGCCCCACTGCTGGGATTGCTCCCGTGGCGGCCAGGATCACTCCCAGGCTGGGCCGGGATCGCTCTTGCAGTGGCCRGGATTGCTCTCRCAGTGGCCGGGATCGCTCCCAGGCCGAGTCGGAATCGCTCCCATGGTGGCCGGGATTGCTCCCGTGGTGGCCGGGATCRCTCTCGCAGTGGCCGCGGGCAGCCRCGGGCAGCAGGCGCTGCAGCGCAGAGCTGCCATACGGAGCTCTCCGGCAGGACCCCAGCCCTGGTGCATGCGGAGCGGAGCCCTAAGGAGGGGGCTCGGGAATCCGCCTCGTTGCTGCGGGGAGGGCCTGGATCCTGCCGCATTGACCGCCCGCAGGCCAGTCCCCTGCGGCCGCGCGGAGGTTACTYGGGTACGTGGGGCTGGAGAGCAGGGGAGCTGAGAGCCCAGCGTGCTCACTCGGCAAACACAAACAGATTCCTGAGCAGTTACTGTCGGGCTGTGTTTGTCCTGCACAAACCACTAACAAATGTGCTGAAGGGCGACGAAATAGCAGGGAAGATGTTTGTGCGCTGCGCAGAGCCAGCCTGGCACCTAGGCTGAACCTTAAACAGTAACAAAGTGCAAGTTGTGCAAAAACACGTGACGTCACCAAGTCCCAGCCCAGCCACCAGGCGTGGATAAAAATAGTCGGCAAGAGGGGCCTCGTGGCGGGAGCGGGGAGCTGCAGCCGAGCGCGGGGCCGCGCGGGGTGGCGGGCGGCGCGGCGGGAYGACGCGGGCAGCGGGATGTTGTGGGAGTATCTGCGGATCCTGCTGCCTCCTGCTTGGGCAGGAGCTTCGTTCCCAAGACGCGCAGGTAGCAGCACCGGGTCGGCGCACTCGGAATGACCCAGTCTGCACGGATTGCTCGGGCCCGGGCGGCCCAAGCAGCTCCTCGCAGTGCAAGCACCCAAAAGCACCCCCAGGGTCTCTGCGTGAGCTGCCTGCACAGGAGGAGCACAGTCAGCCCAGGACATGGCAATGTCCAGCACATGTGGACAGAAAACAGGAGAATTCCACRGGGAATGAAAGGCGAAAAGCGCCACCTCCCTAAAGGAGCCTTGGAAGAGCGGAGAGCACAGGAGAGGTCCCTAGTCCTACATGCCCCTGCATCTCAGTCCTGCACGCTGCCGGAGGCAGATCCCAAGAGGAAGCCCACAGGACTGGAGCAGGGGCCATGCAATATTCGTCCTCTGCAGCCTCGCAGCTTCTGCTGCTCAGAGCCCTCCTGAGCCAGAGGCTGCGTCTGCCGCTTTGTGTTTAATAGCTCGCAATCAATTTTTCTCCCACAAATTTGTCTAATGGCCTTTAAAACCCTTTATTACTTTCTGCCTCTGCACACTTGCTATGGTGATGAATGCCATAGTGTTCCACCTACTAAAATCTTCACTCAGGGAACACTGAGTAAAACATGACTCCCGTTTGTGTGTTTTGAACTCTGGTCTGTGTGTTCTGCCCCTGCTCTGGCCCGTGTGAGCCAGTGAGCAGCCCCTCGGCRCTGTCTCCTTGCCGTTGATGGCGCAGCCAGCCCCCGAGCCACACGCTCCCACGGGAGCCGGTGCTGCCGGCACCCTGCCCGCGCCGCCCGAGCTCTGCAGCCCTGCGGAGCCGGTTGTCCCGCTCGGTGCCACTGGTAAATTCTGTCCTCTCATCGATCACCTCTCCTAGACTGGTTGTGAACCGCAGCACCTGGTGCCCACAGACATCCCAGCAAACTGGCCTTCCTGCAGACCACCTGGGCAAAGCCTCACCCTGGCAGTTCACCTTTCATATTACTGTTTGTTATACGATCTTTTGTCACTTCATTTTGAGGCAATACCCCCGGCTCTCCTGCCATAGAGGAAAGCTTCATCCAGGACCTCCTCACAGTGAGCACCACCACAGAGAACTCCAGTGTCGCCGTTCCGCAACACTCCAGGTGCTTTCCTGCTATTGCCCAGGGTCCCAGTCAGGCCCTCAGGGCACAGAGCGGCTGGAGTGGGCCGGGACCACTGGAGATCATCTGGTCCCACCTCCTGCTCAAGAAGGATCATCTAGAGCAGGTTGGCCTGGACCTGCTCACATCAAGATTACAGCATCTCCAAGGGCAACGACTCCATCACCTCTCTGGGCAGCTCCAGTGTTCGACCCCCCAGCAAACACCTATTTTCTGTGTTCAGGTAGAAATTCCTGCATTTCTGTCTGTGCCCATTACCCCTCATCCTGTCACTGGGCACCAGTGTGGAGAGTCGGTCTCTGATGCCCTGTTTACTGCCTCCCTTTTAAAACACACGGATCAAGTCCACCTGGAGCCTGCCCTCCTCCAGGCTGGACTCTCCCTCTCCTTGCACATCAGGTGCTCTCATCCCTTCCTTCTCTGCACCCTCTCCTGTAAGCCTGTGTCTCACCATCTCTCCGCTCCAGGTACCTTCTGCTCAGCTTCTTGCCGTTTGTGGTCCTGAGCGCTGCTTTTCAGGGGGCAGTTGGTTTTTGCTGTTGTTTGTCACCTCTGCCCAGCTGCTTGTGGGACTCGCTCTCAGGCTGCGTTTCTCTCGCCTTGCACGAGCAGAGCTTTCACTTACAAAAGACGCCCACGAGGGCGGGTGATTCCGCCCTGCAGAGCCACCCGGGCAGCGCTGCCCCCGAGACACCCTCCCGTCGGCGGAGTGCGAGAGGGAAACAGAGTCCCCACAAGGACGGCAGCGCTGGGGACCCGCGGCAGCAGCCGCGGGCAGCAGAGCACCCGCTTCGTCGGCTGTTCTAACCTTCTCCATCCTCATGCTTGCTCCCGGCTGGACTTGTGCCTTGCACCTTGATAAGGACCCGTGGTTTCCTCCGCAGGTCCCTTCCCGTGGGCACAGGGTGACGGTGGCAGCTGGATCACTGGTGGCCACTGGTGTAAGTGGCGCCCGGGGGTGGCCATGCCCTGGGGAGGGATCCCGGTGAGCAGGTCCCGCGGGCCACGCGGCACCCTCAGCCGGGAGGTTGCAGCACCCAAGGAAAGCCGCGCTGTCCCCGTGTCCCAGCGAGCAGCAGCCTGTGCCCCCGTGCAGGGGCTGAGGGGGACCAGGGCCGGGCAGCACCTCCTCCCGCAGCGCCCCTCTCGCTGCAGCCCCTCTGGGCAACCACAGCGGCTAAAAAAGGCCGTGGGCTGGAGGGAGGAACGGCTCCCAAAACAGAAAGCAGGCGCCARGGCTCCTGTGCAACCAGGAGGGAACAAATAACAAACACTGAAGGAAACCAGAGTGACCGCAGGAAAAGAAAAACATTGAGCAGGAGCCAGAAACTTTCCAAAGAAATGGAAACATCTGGAAGACTCCTTGCTTGGCATCAGGTTCCTGGGTACAGGGGGCCTGGGCTGGTGCGGGAGCCGCGCTCGGCCCCGGCGCGGCCCCGCTGCTCTGCAGAGAAGGGAGCAGCAGGGAAGCACTGGAAACAAGCAAAGGGCATGGGGGGACGGGGCTGAGAGCGGGCTGCGAGGGGGGCTCGGGCCGAGGGCCAGCGGGCGCGCCGGGACCGCGGGCGGGCCGGGCTGCGCGGGCCCCTCCCTGGCGGGGCGGGCAGCGGGGCGGGCCCGGAGCGGGGCAGGCGGCGCTGTCAGCCCGCGGCTCGGCGCCGTTCCGCTCGGTTCGGTTCCGCTCGGTTCCGCTCGGCTCGCTGCGGCGCGGGGATGGCGGTGCCGGAGCCTGACGCGCGGCTGGCGCAGGAGAAGGAGGAGGAGAGCGAGGAGGAGAGCGAGGTCCTGGAGGAGAGTCCGTGCGGCCGCTGGCAGAAGCGGCGCGAGCAGGTGGGCGGCGCGGGGACCCCGACAGGGACCCCGGGGCCCGCGGCGAGCCGCGCCGCGCCGTGCGGGGCCGTCCCGCTCCGCTCCGCTCCGCGCGGCGCGGGCGGCGGCGCCCGGCCCCGGTACCGGCCGCGGCCCCGGGGGAGCCTGGAGCCCGCGCCGGGGCCTCGCTGGCCGCCGCGCTGCCCCCGCTGGAGCGGGACCGGCGGAGCGCAGCCCGGGAGCGCTGCCCGAGGCGCCAGGAGACCCGCGGAGGCTCCTGCCCGAGCCCGCCCTTCCCTGCGCGCTCCTCTGCGCGAGGAGGAAAAACCGTCCTCACATTCCCGCTCCCGGGAATGGGGCCCGGGACGGCGGGTGGATCCCGACCCCGGCAGAGGGCTGGGAGGCCCCGGGCAGCTCCAGCTCCCAAGAGGGGTGAAGAGGCGCGTGCAGAGGGAGCCCTGTTCCTCATCATCCCACCGGCACTCGCCACTGGCCCCGGGCCATCTCGAGGCTCTTCCTGGTTTTCCCACCTGGATTTCGATGTGCTCTTGATTACCTGCTAATGCGGGGGCCATCCAGAGCTGTCCTGCTTGTCTCTCCCTGCCTGCGGCACTTCCACACCCCGGGCACCCCTGGTCGCCGGCCCCCTGGCCTGGCAGTTCCCTTGGGAATCCTATGTTGGCCCTTGCGCGTGGTGGGTGGGCAGCAACGCGTGCCTCGTGGTGGGCGCTTAGTCCTGCGCCCCGGGCGCTTGGGGTGGGTGCTGCATGAGGCCCACAGTGTAACTGCCTTCTGTTTGCAGCCACGTTTTAGGTTTTTATACAGTTCTTGACTGACGTGTGTTGATCTGTGACCTCCCAATGAGGCTGAGCCCCATGGTTGTCCTTTGGAGGTCATTCCTTGTTTGAACAGTTGTGGGGTATTTTGACCTAATTTTGACTTTTAAAGGTGCACATTTTTATATCTRTTTTTGACAAGGGAGCTTACTGGAATGGCATCTGTGGTGGGAACTGGCCCGGTGGAGGTTTGTCCTCTGGGGCGGGATGTGGGAGAGGTGGAACCAATTTGTGTCACCCAGCACTTGGTGACATTCCCATGCAAATGTTTGCTAACTATTGGCTGTGATGGGGTCCATCTGCAGCAGATGGTTCCTCAGGAGAGGGATGGGGACTGGATTGGCCTCTCCCAGGCACAGCAGGAGAGCAGAAGGCAGCAGGAAGCTGCTGCGTGTCGGAGGTTGGCGATGCGGCCGCGCATCGCAGGAGTGAGTTACAAGGCTGCAGATACCATGTCCTCTGCAAAGCAGGAGCTGCAGGAGATGCCAGGTCCACGTGCGGTGCAGAGCGTGGTGGCGCTGCCAGGTCCACGCGCGGTGCAGAGCGTGGCGGTGCTGCCYGCTCCATGCAGTGTGGAGTGTGATGGTGCTACCCGCTCCATGCACAGTACAGAGTGTGGTGGCGCTGCCAAGTCCATGCACAGTGGAGGGTGTGATGGTCCTGCCCGCTTCGTGCTGAGGTCCGTGTCTAGCTGAGGGGCTGAAYGAGAGCAGCCCAAGCAGCAAATGTCAGGAGTGAGGGATGGGAATCAGGAACTGCTGTAACAAAAATGCCAGGGATGTGGTGGCGCTGCCTGAGATTGCAGATGCAAATGAAGGGGGATTTGTGCAAGGATCAGGTTTATTGAGCATTCGTAGACGCTTCAGTTACGTACCAGGAAGAAAACACACTGTTCCATAATCTCTCCATGTATTATTTCCTAACAGCTCGGGATGAACGGGCCATTCTGGCTAAGGAAATGCTAATCTGCATAAGCACGTCAAGTATTTTTACCGATCGGGATTTTCCCTCGCTCTCCCCCTGGCTTATTAAAATTTCACATTTGCTCTGCCTTGCTTTGGACACAGGGGCCGGGGCTGTATGGGGTGCGGACGTCGCGCTCGCCTGCATGTGCACATTGCTGTTATGTGTGAAATAGGGACCGTGCTTCCATGCAGACGCTGCAGCCACACGAGGAGCAGCAGCCAGTGCCCTGTGCCCCGCGCGTGGCGGTGTCGGCGAGGGGCCGGCGGCCGCTGGAAGGAGCCGCGGCGCCAGCCTGTCCTCGGTGCGGTGCCAGCTCTGCCCCGCGTGCGGGGAGGACCGCGCTTCCCGCGCGGCTCCTTCATCTGCGGATGGCGCGTGTGGAATCACAGGTTCTCATTCAGTAAACATGCGACACAGAAATGCAGCTTCTCGCTATTGCAAGGGCTGGTAAGGCCGGCTGCTTTTCCGCAGGGGAAGGGTTTTATTCTTAGCAGCTTAATTTTTGAGATCATTCTGTAATTCTTTGTTTTCAGTGACTCAGAAGTTGGATGCAGATTCGTACTTGCAGGTTTCGTGTTTTGCACCATAATAAAATCCAAGTCTTTTGTGAAATCCAAGGCTGGGAGGGGACTGCTCAGGTGAAAGTTTGGCCTGCTTTCCATTTTGAGTGCTCTCTCTTATGCCGGGTCTGCACCTATTTTAGCCACCTCTGTTTTTCCTCTTCCCCCTCCCACCCATTAGCTCCTGTGGATGCACCTGAGTGTCACATAAATCCTTCAGCGAGTTCGCAGCCCAACCTGTTTCCTGCCTCTCTCCTCCCTGACAGGAGTGTGAAAGAGCAGCGAAGAAATCCTGCTGCCGTTGGCTTTTCCACCCAGGAAGATAAACTTTGTCGTTAGCTTGATGACATCGTTTGCTTTTGCCACTCATCCTGTGGAGTAAGAGTAGGGTGGAAGATGAAACTGTTTTGTTTTTTAATTGCATACATTAAAAGACAGTTTTGCAAAACTTTTCCCATGCAGCAAGTTTCCTAATCTGAAGAGGTTCCTGGAGAAATGCTAACACCTGGTTTTATTTTTATTTATGTATATACATATACATATATATATATATAWAAAACCACCTTTTTTGTAGCCATGTTGCTTTGCATTTGCAAAACCTCTCTCCGCATGGGGTGAGGAGTGCTGGGACCGTCAAGCTTTTAGCTCTGCTCTTGGCAAGTGCCAGTATCACCACGTTGGTGACGCTGGTGACCAGGCCGTGGGGCATTCTCTGTGTTCCTCATCTGCTCCCTCTGCTCTTGGCTTTGCTTGAAACCAGTCGTTGCTCCCCTTTTGGTCACCTTGTTTAGCTGTCAATGAGTGAGTAGCAACAGAGAGCCCCTGAGCTGCAGCCTCAGCTGCTGCAACCCAGAGAGGAGGGAAGAAAAGGGCAACAGTAAAGAAAAAAATAAATGTTTAAGCAGAGTTAAATATAKATATATGTATGTCTGCAAGAGGGGGAGATTTATTTGTGTTAGAGATTCCCGTGGGTCAGAAAATGAGAACAAGACAAGGGGTCCCCCAGCCCGTGGGATGTGTGCGGCCTCGGCAAGGTGGCTCTGCCACGCACGGTGCAGAGGCGCCCGGCCCTTCAGGGTTTAGGCTTCCAGCCGCTCTGCCGCAGCCCTGCCCGGAGCCAGGATGCCCTGTGCTTTTGGTTCTGCAGGTAGAAGGACGCAGCTCTTCCTTCCCCGTGGTTTTCCCTGTTTTATGGCTTTTGTGTGCTGTTTGTTTAACTTTGCAGGCTGGGTTTGCTTGTGAACCTGCCAACCGGGTTGGTGGACGGGTTGGTGTCACCGCAGGCTCTGCTCTGTGCCCTGCTGTTCCCTGCTCCGAGGGGTGTTATGTGAGCAGGAAGGCAAAGGGAAGTCACTCGCAGGCACCAGTCCCTCGTGGGCAGCCTGTGAAGGGAACCAACAGTAACGTGCTCCCTGCTGCACGTGTGCTGCAATTCAGGAAGGGTTTTCCTTGCTGGATTTGCCATTCTCCATGTGGGCAGCACACGGTGTCGGCTGCCCTTGTGCCGCCGCCTCCACTCTGAGCACCCTGACGCTCTCCCGGCTCCGCTCACCAGCCCCCGCCTGCTTCCTGCTCTCCGGGCGCGGTGGAGCGCGTGCACAGAGCTAGCAGCCTTGGTGGCGCTTGCCCAGGGTGCCAGGGAGCGGCTCCGTGTGCAGCTCCCTGCGTGGCTCCATGTGCGGCTCCATGTGCGGTTCCATGGGTGGCTCCGTGTGCAGCCCCTCGTGCAACTCCCTGTGTGGCTCCATGTGCAGCTCCATGCATGGCTCCTCAAGCAGCTCCATGTGCGGTTCCATGGGTGGCTCTGTGTGTGGCCAGTCGTGCGGACCTCAGCCTGCCCTCCCCATGGGCTGTGCCCTGTAGTGCCCGTCTCCAGCAGTGACTCGGCCCTGCACGGGGGCAGCGTGGCCATGTCTGCGCGTGCAGGACCTGCTTGTGGAGGGGCTCACTCGGCTCCTGCCAGCCCAGGGAGGCCCCTGCCCTCCAGCCGGTGCTGGGAGCAGGTTTGGATGCCCCTTGTCCGCAGTGTGGGGAAAGCCCAAAGGCCAGATTGGCTGCACCGGCGCCTGCCAGCCGGAGGGAAGGAGAGCCCCTGCTGCCCGGTGCAGGCTGCGCTACCAGCCCGTTCCTGCAGGAAGGACCTCCCTGCTGCCGCAGGCGCGTGCTTCGCTCCTGGCGCTCCCCCTGGGTTCGCGGCGTCCCCCTCCTGCACTGCACGGCACCGCTTGTCCCGCTCTGGTGCTGAGCGTGGCCCGTGACTGGCTCCTTCCCGCAGCCTCTCCTGGGAGCTGCTGTGTGAGTCGCAGTTCCCCAGGGACGTCGAGCCGCAGCTCGACTGCTCTGCTGCGGCAGCCCAGCCCTGCCAGCGGCTCCTGCCGTCCTGCTGCGCCACCCGGACACCCCGCTGCCCACCGGCCTTGCTGGAATCAAACACTTTCCATCCCACGGGCTCCCTTTGCCTGCTGGGTGCGAGGTGACTGTGTGAGAGGAGGGGTTTATCTGGTGCTGCAGGTGCCAGCGCTGCTCCCACGGTTGCACCGCCAGTCTGGGTGCTGCGGATAGCAGAGCAGCAGCAGGAGCTCCTACGGGCCCCTCTCCGACTTCACCCCCTGGTGCTGCAGATATCAGCGCAGCAGCACAAGCTCCTGCGGGCCCCTCTCTGGCTGCAGTGCCGGTCTGGGTGCTGCAGATAGCGGGGGAAACACGGGGCCCGGCAGGGACATGCAGCCTCCGCAGGGACATGCGGCCCCACAGGGACACGCAGCCCCACCGTGGACACAGTGCCTGGCTCTCGGCGCCCTGCGCTCCGAGGAGGCCGGCGCTGCCTCTCGAGCCGTGTCCCCGTGGCCTCGGCAGCCTCCGTGGTGCCTGTAACCCGAGGAGCAGCCCCTGAGGCCCGGGCTCGGCGCCGCCAGGTCTGCGCGACGCTGGAGCAGGGCCGGGCGCTCGGGGCACTCGCGCTGTCCGGCCGCGGGAGCTGCTGCCCATGCTCGGGCCCCGTGGATGGGGACGGGCGGGAACATCTCCGTGTTGCCCAGCTCCTTGCGGCCTTCGCGGGCCCTTCRGCCGCTCCCTGCACGTGGTGACGCTCCTCGTGAGCCCATCCCCGGGCACAGGTCGTGCTGGGCACAGGGGCTGCTGTGGCCCCAGTGCAGCGCCGGGACGGTCCTGGTGCGTCCCCAGGGCTCTCCTCGTGCAGCCCCAGGGCGGGCCCAGTGCAGCAGGGCTGGATGGAGGAACCTACCTGTCCTGCAGGTGCCGGTGCAGCCAGGCTGCTGCTCAGGAGGCACTCGGAGCCACCATGGTGGCGCTTGGGGGCCCTGCTCTGGGGCTGCTCTGAGGCTGCTCTGGGGCTGCTCTGAGGCTGCTCCAGGGCTGCCCGAGTGTCTCCGTTCCTCAGAGACACTCCGTTCCTGCGAGCGGGTGTCTGGAGAGGCTGAGTCCTCCTGGGGCTGGTTGCCCTGGCCTATGGGCACCACTAGCCCGAGGTCCTCCCGGGGCCGGCGGCCCTGGTGCTTCCCTGGTGATCCTCCTGTGTGGAGCTGCGGGGCTGGCACATGAGCAGTGCCCACGGCACCGTCTCCCTCCCCTCTGCGGGGGCTCTGCACGCGGCCCACAGCGCCACYGGCTCCTGCTTCCCGGCTGGCCCCGCGGCGCCTCCGTCCTGGCACGGGCCCAGCCCCGTCTCGGCTCTTGAGTTTCCACGCGGCCACCGCCGAGCCCAGCCAAGCCCTTGCAGAGCTTGCAGCTCCTTCCCGAGGAGCCGCCACTGGATGATCCATGCCCCAAGGAACCCGTCCGGGCGCGTTCCCAGCGGGGCCATCGCGCTGCCCTGGCCCGGGCGGCCGCGGCGGGAATGGGACCATCTCGCAGGGTGCTGTCCCGGCGGTGCCTGAGCTTTGCCCTGCTCCGTGGTGGGGGCCCAGGCAGTGATTTCCTGCCAAGCTCGGGCAATGTGGCACACAAAACGCCCATGGGTGGAGGCTGGGGCACTGTGGGCAATGGGCTCTGCACCGAGGGCTGCTCACCCAAGGCCTGTGGGCTCCCGCACCGCGGGGCTCTCCAGTCCTTGTGTTGGGGAAACGGCCGCAGGGAGTGAGGGATTTACTGTAAGAGGCGGTTTGATCTCCCGTAAAGCTTCGCGCTCTGCTCTCCGCAGTCTCTGCTGGCTGCCTCGGCTCCTGCCCAGGGCMTTTCCATAGCAGCCGAGGGGGAATTTCCCGTCCGCGCTGGGGTCCTGCCCGTGGCTCCGGCTCAGCCTGGACCTGCCATGGCTGCACTGGGTGCCAGCAGTGCCATGATCACACTGGGCGCCCGCTGCTCGCGCCACGCGGCTGCTCCACTGCAGCCCTTGTCGTGCAGCCATGTGCCCACTGGCACAGCCGGGCACCTTGGCTGGGGGGGCTCCTCCCTGCAGGCCCCGCTGCCGCGACAGCTCCCCTTGTGTCCCAGCACTGCCCCTCACTGGCTGCACGGCAGCTCTTGGAGCGCCGGGACGTGCAGGGGACGGCGCAGGGGTCAGCGGGGCAGAGCCCAGCGGCCGGGGTGCCGTCGCTGGCCAGGTCACCCTTGCTGGCCGGGGCTGGGGCTCCTGCTGCCCTCATGTTCCGGGAGCAGCCCGCGAGTCACTGGCCCTGTCCCAGCCCTCCATGCCGCCTTTGTGCCGAGCACGCGGCACGCAGGCCCTGCGCAGGAATAGAGGCGCTTTGTGCGCCAGCAGCAAGCGGGGCCACGAGGCACCGCGCCATCGGCCCTCCCAAGGAGCGGCGTCGCCGCCGCGCGTCGCACAGCCCAGGGGTGGGGACAGGCCGTGCTGGCATCACGAGCCACCGAACAATCCCATGTTCATTGGGTGCACAGTGGCTCTGGCGGCCTCAGCGCCCGGGGCACGAGCTGCTCGCGCTGGTGCTCGTGGGAGTGCCCAGAGCTGAGGGAGGGTGGAGGCTGGGCAGCCCTGCAGACCCCACGGGGTCCCCACGGACCCTGCAGACCCCATGGGGTCTCCACAGACTCAGGCCAGAAAAGGCATCAGTTCGGAATGTTCACACTGTCCCGGCTGGACTCTCCTGTGGGCAGTAGTCCCTGCAGGAGCTGGTAGTGCAGAGGTGCACCGGCTCCACACAGCAGGTCACTCGGCTGCACAGCCCCATGCAGCGAGTCCCTCACCTGGGCAGCTCCAGGCAGCAGGTCCCGTCACCCAGGCAGCCCCATGCAGCGGGTCCCTCGGCTGGGMACTCTGAGCCCCGGACGGGCCAGCACACATGGGCAGGGTGCCCGCAGGCTGTCTCACCTCTTCCCACGGCCCGCAGGTGAATCAGGGGAACATGCCGGGCATCCAGAGCACCTTCCTGGCCATGGACACGGAGGAGGGCGTGGAGGTGGTGTGGAACGAGCTGCTCTTCACCGACAAGAAGGCCTTCAAAGCACATGAGGTGAGCAGCCTCTGCGCTCTCCGCGGCCCCCAGCGCGGCCACCCATCCCTTCCCAGCCACAGCGCTGCTCCTGCTGCGCGTTGTAGGCAGCATCGCTGTCCAACCAGCAGCCCCAGCCTCAGCCTTTGCCCTGTCTCCTTCTTGGAGCTCCTCTCTCAAAGCCAGCGGCAGGTTCCCCACACCCTGGGGAGACCTTCCCTCGTGTCCTGTGTCCCGGGGCACAGGCTGCTCCCTGGCTCCACAGTGTCCTAATGGACCCCTTCCACACTCGCCACTGCTGCCCTCATGCATCTCCCTCTCTGCCCACAGGAGAAGATCAAGACCATGTTTGAGCAGCTGGTGCTCGTGGATCATCCCAACATCGTGAAGCTTCACAAGTACTGGCTGGATGTGAAGGACTCTAAGGCGCGGGTAGGGAGCAYGGGATGCAGGACAGGTGTCGCTGGATCCTGGCTCTGCTGCCTCCCTCGCTCCCGTAGGGAAGCCGTGGCGGGTGGCCAGGTCTCCCCCGTGCTGGGCTCTGGCTGCAGGGCTGGCGTCTCCCTTCCCTCCCAGGTCATCTTCATCACTGAGTACGTGTCCTCGGGGAGTCTGAAGCAGTTCCTGAAGAAAACCAAGAAGAACCACAAGGCCATGAACGCCAGGGTAGGGTTCACTCTTGGATGCGCTACCAAGCGGCTCTCTGTGCAGGACATGGGAGTGCTCCTTGTGCTGCGCAGGCTCAGCACTGCCGTAGGGGGAGGGAGCAGAGCCCCCCGGGGCACCATGGAGACCCCAGGGCCCCAGGGAGACCCTGCGGTCCCCCAGCGCAGAGCCCCCCAGGGCACCCCAGAGACCTCTGGGTACCCCAGAGCCCCTGCAGTCCCCCAGTGCAGAGCCCTCCAGGCTGCTGGGACATCCCCACAGGGACCTACCACGAGGAACGGGGACGCAGGACTCGGGCAAACGTGCCACCAGCCAGCCCTGCTCGGCTGGGCCCTGGGTGATGGTTTGCAGGCCACGTGAGGCGGTGGCTGAGGAGCCAAGTTCTGGGGCCCTGCACTGGCCCGGGGCTCGCTCCATCCCTGGCGGGACGGACGCGCTCGTGGAGCCGGCACTCGTATCCGTGTGTGTGAACTGAGCGCATGGAGCCCGTGGCCACAGCCAGCCTGTCTGAGGTGTCTGAGCCCCTGGCCGGGGCCTGAGCCCGGAGAGCTCTGCGCTGCTGGACGAGGGTCGTAGTGCTGAACGTCCCGGCCTCGCTGGTGTCCTCAAGCGGGGCTCGTGGGGGAGGCTGCTGTGCTGGGCAGCACGTGCCTGAGCCCTGAGCTCAGCTCTGTGCAGGGTTAGCAGAGGGCTCTGTCCCTGCCTGCTGGGGGACGCAGGAGTGACCCCGCTCTGGCTGCTGGGTGCTTGTGGGATCTGGTGGGCGCCTCCGTCTGAGCGGGCGCGCTGGTGTCTCCCCTAGGCCTGGAAGCGCTGGTGCACCCAGATCCTCTCTGCTCTCAGGTGGGTTTGCTGCCCCACGCCGCGGCATCCTGCTCCACACCGCACTGGGTGCTGGCAGCGTGCTCAGCGTGGCCTCATGCTCCCCAGCTTCCTGCACTCCTGCGACCCCCCCATCATCCACGGCAACCTCACCAGTGACACCATCTTCATCCAGCACAACGGGCTCATCAAGATTGGCTCAGGTAGGAGGCTGCACTCCAGGCCTGCAGTGCCTGGAGCCAACGGATGCATTGCCCGGTGGTCAGCCAGCAGGAGGAGGCTGTCCGGGCTGCACAAGATGGGAAGGCAGGCAGGCGCTGGGCTGACTGGTGCCCTGCAGGGAGGTTCCGCCTGAAGCCAGACGTGCAGCATCCCGCGGGAGCTGCCTGCACACCTGTGCGCACTTTGGGGTGACCTCCTCTTCTCTTTGTCCTCCCTTCCCTGTTCTTCATGCTCCTCTGCTTGCGGACYGGCGCTGGTGGCAGTCTGGCACAGGGTGTTTGCAAATGGTGAGTACCCCTCTCCCATTAATGTCCCGCGTGGATCCGTCCCCTCCTCACCCGTTGAGCCCCRGGGATCCTCTCACCTTGTGGTACCAAGGGGAACTCCTGGTGCTCCGCAGCTGGAAGGACCTGGTTCCTCAGGGAATTCCTGCTCCTGAGGAGGGGGCAGCAGGATCTCTTGTGGGAGCAGGGGGTGGTCTGCATGGGCAGGAGCCAGTGCAGGGCTCCCTGCTGCTTCGGAGCCCCAGACTGTGCTTGCAGCCCTGGGGAGGCAGCTAGAGGGAAGAACTGCGAGGCAGAACCCTTCCTGCTCCCCACACAGCCCTCCCGGATGACCTCCGGAGCCCCATGAGGATCGAGAGGGAGGAGCTGCGGAACCTGCACTTCTTCCCGCCGGAGTATGGCCGTGAGTGCAGGCCCTGAGCGTGGGCGGCGGGCAGAGTGGTGCCCAAGGGCGCGGGGCCGTCACTTTGCTGCATCTCGGGATTAGTCAGTGTGTTCATAGCTAAACCTCCTGGCCGTGAGTCACAGAAAGTCTTGTGGCCGCGAGAAGCTGCAGGTGGCATTCCGTGTTGATCAGCGCAGAGCTGCGCRTGTGGAAGAGCAGCGGTGCCCACACGGTGCTGGACTCATTAGCAATTACTGATTAGGAGCGAGACCTCAGCATGACCACAGGTAGTTTGCAGAAGGTCAGATATTAGCTCCTCAGCACTCACAGACATGTGAAATGTTGCAATGATTAGGGGGAAAAGCAGAGTAAAGAGTCCTTATACCATGTCCAAATTCATGATGTGATTCCCCATCTTGAATATTCTGGCACAGATTTGAGGGGAATAGAAGAGAAAGGTTTGTGCAGGTAATTGAGAACCACCGTGGCTAGGGGATGGGGGAAGCAAGTGGGGATGTGAGGGGAGGGGGAGTCAGGGTGCGCGGGGAGGAGGCTGCAGGTATACGGGATAGAGGCTGGGGTATGCAGGGAGGAGTGGGGAGCCGCGGCGCCCCGCTCCGAAGGGTGTCCTGGAGGCGCCCTGACGCGCGCYGCCTTGCTCCCGCAGAGAGGGCTGACGGCACGGCTGTGGACGTGTTCTCCTTTGGCATGTGCGCGCTGGAGGTATGGCGCGGCACTGGCACTGGCACTGCCACACACGCGGTCCCGGGCTGCTGCAGGGTGGACGTGCTGGGAGTGACGCGCAGCCTGGGGAGCCCCCGGGCGCTGAGCGGGGCTGGCTGCGTGGAGACCGGCCACGCTCCCCCTTCCACAGATGGCAGTGCTGGAGATCCAGACCAACGGGGACACGCGCGTCTCGGAGGAGGCCATCGTGCGGGCGCGACACTCCCTGGACGATCCCAACATGCGGGTGAGCGCGGCTGCCGGGGGTGGCACSGGGGGACGCGGCCCACGAGCTGGCRGCGAGGAGCGGCGCTCCGGGAGAGCCCGTCTCGGCACCGAGCTGGACCCGCGGTCTCTCCAGTGTCTGCCTGCTCCGGACCTCTCGTTCTACTCACCAGCCGTTGAGCTTGAGTTTCACTAGGGAACCTCATGCTCACCTGAGGCAGAGTGCAAATTCACACTGTAAATACCGAGGAATAATGTTTAATAAGAAAATAGACTAGCCGGGGGGATCAGACGCGTTGCTCAGCTAGAGAAGGGCATGGACCAGCCATGTGCTTACAAGTGGCTGCACATTCATCCTCCTCCAGTTTCCTCCCAGAACCACTTTGATCCCTCCCGTTCCCCTCCTTCCCCTTCGCTTCCCCTTCAACCCTTTGCTGGAGCATCTCACAATAAGTTTGTACAATCCCAAATTCTCTTGTTTGATCCCAAATTTCCCCTAGGCATCCCATAGTAAGTTTTATCTCTCTTTATTCAGTAGTCACCCTTAGTTCACATGATTTCCAAGGGGAGTTTCTGAAATGGAACCCTTAGCACCAGGCACAAAGGGCTCCCTTGTAGGAGCAGTGGGTTCAGAGGGACTCTAGTTTCGGGGAGCTCCACCCTGTTGTATTCCCTCTGATCGTTGCTTGCTTTTTTGGTGTATTAAGAGCAGCCCTTAGAGAGGACAGGATTGAAGAGGCCGTGCCTGGGATGGGGCGTGTGGGGCTTGCCCGGCCGGGGGCAGAGCACTTGCCCTCCTGCCTGCAGCCCCRCTGGGCCGGCTGCGTGGGGCCGTGGGCTCCAGTGCCGCGCTGCGGTCCCGGGGAGAGGCTGGCGTGAGTGGGCCAGGGCTGGCAGCGGTGGGGATGGCAGAGGGACAGGGCTCTCCTCCTCGAGCTCATGCCTCCCTTTTGAACCTCAGGAGTTCATTCTGTCGTGCTTGACCTTCAATCCAGACAAGCGTCCCACAGCTAACAACCTGCTCTTCCACCGGGTGCTCTTTGAAGTCCATTCTCTTAAGCTGCTGGCTGCGCACTGCTTCATCAACAACCAGTGTGAGTAGCACCACGGAACCACGATGCCTCCCAAGTCTCCTTCCCCGGCACAGCCAGGGATGCCGAGCAACTTGGAGAGAAAGGCAGTGGACTTGTAGGTCCTCCCTGGGGACTGTGCTGCAGAGCTGTGGGTGCAGGAGCTCCCAGTGATGCCCCTTTCGGCCTTCGGCCTAGATCTGATGCCAGAAAACGTCGTGGAGGAGAAGATAAAGGAGCTGGACCTGAACATGGTGATGGCAGAGATCCGGAGAGAGGGGCGGCCTGGCGTGCAGTGGAGGTGAGGGCTGGTGAGGGAGGTGCTGGGGCAGCCCCAGGCAGGAGACCCGGGCATGTGGCCAGCGTAGTGAACTTCGTGGCTGGCATTGGTCCTTCACGACTTCCCTCCCCACTGCCCCAGTGATTTTTCCCATCCTGTTCATCTTCTAGGTACTCAGAGGTCTCTTTCCTTGAGCTGGACAAATTCCTAGAGGATGTCAGGTGGGTTGGGAACGTCCCTGTGATCCCACCATACACCCCATTCTTCGGGCACGTGGATCCTTCTGCTTCAGAGATCCAGTCTGCACCCAGAGGCCTTACTACCTCCTGGGTGTCGTGCAGAGGGTGGCACCTGGGCCTGCGCCAGGGACCACATTAAGCAGGGCGCAGGGCTCAGCTCGTCACCTCTTCTCCATGACAGGAATGGGATTTACCCGCTCATGAACTTTGCTGTGTCCAGACCCCACGCCCTGCCACGTGTTCTCTCTCAGCCCCAGGAGGACCCCCAGAAGGCCAAGACCCCCACGCCAGAGCCCTTTGATGTGGAGACCAGGAAGGTAAGGCCGTGTCTGGGAGGGCGCAGATCCCATGCTGGCGATAGGAGGGAAGCCTTGCTCGCCTGGCCAGGCACTGCAGTCCGACCCTGGTGAGAGCATTTCTCCTTGCTCTGCTGCTTGCTCTGAGGTTTTGCTGCTCCCTTTGGCTGGAGCTGGTGCAGTCCATTTCACCCGGGACCTTTCAGAACAGCCCTGTTGGGTCTGATTCTTCAGCCCAGCATTGCTCTGCCTCATCTTGACAGGCAGCGTGGTGGCACAGTGTGTTCTGTGCCTCGTTGCTGGGTGTGGGTTTGAAATCCCTCCGTGACTCGATAGTGACATATTGAGATGCCAGCTGGGAGCAGGCATGGCATCCCAGCACCGCAGCTGCAGGCGGGAGGTCATGGGAGCGGAGGAAGGGATGCCGAGGGCAGGAGACAGGGCAGGAAAAGACAAAACACTGGGTGTTTAAGCAGAAGAAAAGCCTTCCTAAATCATGAAGTGATCCCTTTGCTTTGGTCAGTGTTGCCACGTGGGGCAGCGTACGCTGAGAAAAAATGTGAGCTGGTTGGAGGCGTCCTTTGAGGAACAAAAGCCGGAGAAGTTGCTTTGTTAAGAGAGCCTGAGAACTGGAGTCGTTTGGGCTGAGAAAGACAGGACTGAGTGAAATGGGTTGATGGGTTTAGGCATGTAAATTGTTGTAGCAAGAAAAGACACCTATTCTCTGTCACCTGGGCAACAGGACAAAAAGTCCCAATCTTAAACTGTAGCAAGGATATTAGGAAGAGGCCTCTGATGAGAATGAAGAGGAGCGGGAGCTTCCTCACAGCTCGAAGTCCAGCACAGGTGACACTGAGGCATCAGAAACAGCCTAAGGGTGAGCCTGGATGACATACTGATATCTCTTTCATAGTTTTCGGTGGCTTTGTGGTGGTGGCACAGCTTGCTGCAGGCTTCTTTCCTGATTTACTGCACTATTAATGCCACAGAGTATAAGTTTAGGTGTTAGGTCTAGGAGCTCCACGACAGCCTTTGTCCTCTGGGCTCTTGGATTTCACTTCGTGTCCCTGCACCAAGGGTGGAATGTGTGTTTGCCTAGGGCTTGTTTTCAGGAAGGGTTAGGGTTTCAGCTTGGGCTTGAGAACACTTTGTAATTACAAAACTATCACTTTTCTGCAGAGCAGGTTCCAGTGATCAACCACTGCTGCTAAGGGGACTATTCATCACATTTCCTATTCAGGCTGCTCTGGACTTGGTTTCCAGTGTGAGGTCTTGTTGTGTGTTTCAGTCATAGCTGAAAAGGGTCTTCAGGAAGTCTCCAGGTCAAAGCAGGGCCAACAATGGGTTCTGGCCAGGCTGCTCTATAGTCATTGGGTCTTGGAGACCCCACGGTCTCTCAGCCTTAACCCACTGCTCAATTATGCTCACGGTAATACCATTTTCCTTGTACCTGTCCAGAACATCCCCTGCTTCAGTTYGTGATGATGCTCTTCAGCTGTGCATCTCTGCAAAGAGCCTGGCTCCCTGGTCTGCCTGTAACCCCTTCTTGGTATGGACAGGTTGCCGTTACATCTCTCCAAAGCTCTCCCTGCTCCAGGCTGAACAAGCTGTGCTCCTTTGGCCTCTGCTTGCAGAGACAGCGCTTCAGCACTTTACCATCTTGGTGGCCCTCCACTGAACTCACTCATTTTTCAGTCTCTCATTTATTCTGTAGGCAAGTTAGCTCTCATTCTTCATTATAATAAATTGAAAGGAACCAGCTCTTGAAGTAGGTAAGGACGATCTTCAGTCCTCAAGGCATTTCTGTGGCTGCTCCCTGAATGTCCTCCCATTTTTCAACAATGCTTTGCGGAGAGGTGAGATCCCATACCGCTCCTTCCCAAGTGCCTCTTACATCTATTCTTATAAACTGTCTTTTCCACAGCATCCTGCCAGGAGCTCATACTCAAGTGTCTGTTCACAGTGACCCTATATCCCATCGGGATGAGTTCTCCCACCGCCTGACCAAGTTCTCAGATGGGGTGTGGGTGTCTGGCTCAAAATACATCATTTCTCAGGTAGCTCTGGGAGGAAGAACTGCTCACTGAGCGCGTCAGCATCCCAAAGTGTCCCTGGCTTCTCCCCATCATTAAACACCCACGCCACTATCTTCATGCTACCGTGGACAGGGCAAACTATGCATTCATACTGGCATTGAAATGGTGTTAAAAATGCTGTGTAGGGCTAAACCTAATCCTAATTCCTCTAAGATCCTTTGGAAATGTCTCCCTTCAAGAAGTACACCACAGCAGCAGTTTCTTGAATCCGTCGGAATCAGCTTTCAATGTGCTTATTGTGTGCTTTGTTCACATTGCAGAGTGCTGTTTTTTAATGAGAATATTCTGGTGCTTGTCTGGATTAGAGAAATGTAATCACATGCCAGTTTTCTCCCCACCTTTATTTGTCATGTTACTTTTCATCCAGTGTGATGAGGAAATAGTGCTTTGCAGGTGCGTTGTCTGTCTGACCAGTTGAGCAACTACCAAAAAACAAACCTGGTTTTAACGCAGTGTGGCAGAGGAGGAGGAGTGATGTCAGGAGCAGCGAGTTCCCTCGGATTTCCTGGCTCCTGCAGCTGGGCTCCACGAGGGTGGCTCCATGAGGCCCTGGCACGATGCCCGCGCAGCTGGACAGGCTGCTTGGAGCCCGYGGGCCGGCCTGGCACAAAGCTGCACGATGGGCTGTGGATGCAGGGCAGGGACTTCCACCTGTCTTGTTTTTCACTTTGCTACAATAGTTTATGTTACAGTGTCCAATCGGTCATTTTCTCTCACTTTTTTTTTCCCAAGCCATCATAACTGATACAAAATGTTGGAAAATACTTTATTTTGTATTTTGTATTCTTTGATGGTGGAGGATCTAGAGAGAGTCAATGAAGTCAGAGAACGTGCTCAGGGACATGACTGAGCAGTAGGTAGATGATGGTGTCTTCCACAGTGCTAGAGGAGGAGCAAGGGAGGCTCTAGAGGATGAGTGTGGTGTGGCTTGGGGAGCCGGCTGAGGATGCCCATTCCCCCGCAGGGAATGGGCACGCAGTTCTGAGCAGAGAGAATGGATACCAGCAATCGCATGTGCGCTCTGCACCCGCTTGCAGCTCTGCCCACTGTGTTATCAGCTCCTGTGCCCCCCACCCCCAACCTATTTGAGCTGTATCGAAATTCAACCAACAGGCTACAGTGGGTGACCAAAGTGCAAGTACCCATTTTAGCGCGGTGCACTTGCTCCTTGTAGCTGTTCCATGTGTTTTCCTGCTGCGATCAGCCAGGCCAGAAAGCTGGCATGAAAGCCCGCAGTGCTTCCCCAGAACAGCTGGTTTTCTTCATCACCATAAATGCCATTTGCCCTTCATTCCCTCTGAGCGTTAACAGTTGCCCGGATGCTGCAGAATGTGAATAAAATGGCTTGGGCTAGTGGGCCAGTATGTCCTTTATAATTTCTTCTTCATTGTTTTGTGGAGAATACAATAATCATAGGGTTTAAATAGTAATTTGAGAGTCAGCTCAGAGACCATATGCAGAGTGAGGGAGCTAGAGGGACTGTGGCCAGGGTGATACCTATTTTGGCCTCTTCTAGGTGGTGCAGATGCAATGCAACATGGAGCTGAATGAAGACAAGACTCAGTGGCACGTACGTAACCAGTCCCACCAATGCCCCCAACCCCACCAAATGCACACTGGGGCAGGACTTGGCACAAATTTGGGTCTCCTCAGTTTGTTCCAGTAGCCAAAGGACCTGTCAGTATCGAGACCGGGATGCCGGGGCCACATGGACACAGGATACCAAATAGTTCAACTTCACAGTTCAGAAGACGTGGCATTGTTAGACATAGCCATAGGGGAGAGATTTCCTCTAGACTATATATAAATAAACAGAAGAAATCTCCTGCACGGCCCTTCAGCTCAGCTGCTGGGATCTGCGGAGGCTCCTCTGCGCGCCGCAGCAGGAGCAGAAGAGCCTGGGGAGCCGTTCGAGGCAGTGGGCAGGAGGATGCCAGGCAGGGAGGACCATTCATGATAGCATCTCGATAGCCAAGCTGCTGTGGCTCAAAGTGGTCAGTAGCTTTCTGGATAGCAAGCAAAACAATGCTGGCAGTTACCGCAAATTAGACCTATCTGCCCCGTGAAGTAAAGGAACAGGGATAAGGAGAAGAAGCACGAGGCTGGTGAAAACTGGAATGGGGATCAGCCTGGAAGTTGAAATTGGGCTGTAGACACTTCACACCTGCTTTGTTGAGAGACACAGGTCTGTGACCGGGTGGTTCTCCTGCCGTGTGCAAGTGATGCTGATGACTCGCATGTGGCTGCTCCATGCTCTGGGTGTGCTGACGTGCACCCTGGCATGTACAAGCCGCAGCACGCTGCACTGGGTGGCATAAGACCAAGTGTGCTGGGATGCACTCAGCCAACCTTCATGGACGCTCTGTACGTTCATGCAACGGGAGTTGGCCCTTCACACATTTCAGTGCCCATGGTCAAGCTCAGAGATAAATGATCCATATGTGGCCCCGGGAGGATCCTGCATTTGTCCCCAAGACTTGTGATTTGAAGCAGAGAAAGAAGAATCCTCTCCTGCCTCAGAGCCTCCACCCCTCCCCACCAAAACCCCTTATATTTGATCTTGACCCTTTCCAATAAAATAAAGCCAAGGAAGAGCAAGGCCACCCCCTGCTGCAGCTGCGGGACACGAAGTCCTTGGTTTCTCTGTGTGGAGTTCTCTTAAGCCTTGTTCTTCCCCAGGACACTCAGACTGTCCCCTCCACAGAGACATCTGGCGTGTCAGCAGCCCCCATGTGGGACCTGCCCACCCCTGCCAGCCGCGTCTAGAGCTGAGGGCAAGGTCAGCACCTTCGCTCCTCTTGCAAAACCAACGAGCCCTGTTCCATAAAGTGCTCTCTCTTTTGCAGCTCACTCTCCTGCTGATCCTGGAGGACAAACTGCACCGACAGCTGAGCTACGACTTGCTGCCAAGTAGGTTTACTCACGAGCTCCATTTTCATGCACAGAAGTAATGTCTGATGGCCCTGGCCGGATTTAAGCTCAGACACACTCAGGTCCTGGACCCACAGACTGTATTTACAGTCAGCTTTTCTGCCTTCTCATACTGGGAGATCAGACTAAGCTCAAATACTTGTATACTGGCTTTTGTGCTCTCAGACACTGAGCTTGCTGCCTTTGACACGTGTTCCTGTCTTGCACCCTGGAGTGACCCCGTGGGCATCAGGAATACGCACGTCACCCTGCCTATCTGTTGAATGTGTGGCACTGAACTGTCAGGGTTGTACTGGTCGGTTCTCCCCTCATTTCCCAGTTCGGTGCAGTCTCCCCGAGAGCTCTCGAAGGAGAGGCTGACACTGGAGGGAACCCACGGCTCTGGGGAGGGGTCTGCAGAGCATGACTGGCACAGCAGGCTCCTTCCTAAAACTTGCGGGGGCTCGTTGGTTCCCTGCAGCCAAACCAAAGATGCAGCTTGGGAGTTCCTGCCTGGGATTTGCTCATCAGCTTCTTATGCTTTTGTATACAAGGGAATGGCCTGTCAGCTTCTGATGCTGGGCCCAAATGAGCAAAAAAACTGAGTGATTCTGTGTCCAGCAGCCCCAGGGGCGTGGCTTTACCAGCACTGTTGTGCTTTGCCTGCCTGGGGCTCATTCCAGCCCCAAGCCCTGCGCGAGAGCCGTTCAGTGCTCACCCCTGTGCTCCCCGGGAGCGTTTAGCAGTTCCTGCAGCAGTGCGAGGTCCACTGCAGGTGTCTGCAAGCAGCATGCAGCACGCAACATGCAACACGCAGCATTCAGCGTGCTGCATGCAGCGTGCAGCTGTGCTGTGTGCCGCTGCTCTGGGCGCCATGAGGTGCCCGTCACTGCTAGAGGAGGAGCCAGCAGGGCCAAGGCTTTTCTCTTCTCCCCATTCTTTGTTTCTGCAGCTGATAACTCCAAGGACTTGGCCACAGAGCTGGTGCACTATGGATTCATCCACGAGGTGAGGCTCCGCGCGTGGCTATGCGCTGCAGCCTGTGCCTGGTGCCCTGATGCCAGCAGCGCCTGGTGCTCTCCTCCATGCTCTGCTCACACCGCCCTATTGCGATGATAGGGGTCACAGTGCTAGTTACACGGGCTTGCAGTGGGTTTGGGATGTGGTAGCCGCAGAGCGGCCGCCGGCAGGATGCTCAGGTCACCTCCCAGAGACACATCCCCAGCAGCCAGCGCTGCACAAGCCACTGCTGCTAAGCCACTTCGCAGAGTTCTGCCCCCAGGAGAGACCCCCTGCCCCATGGCTGCACATCCAGGTAGAACAATCCCAAGGAACGGAGCAGAGCCCATGGGCAGGGTGACTGTGCCGCTTGGCACCAAGACACTGCAGTGCTTTCCCCTCTCCTCTGGAAAACAAGCACTGGCGAGGGAAAATTTAGAGCTTTAAAATGCACCACATGAGCCTGTGTTCCCCAGACTCCAAGGTACCTTTCTTGTTCTTTCTCCTCGAGTACCTCTGTTTAACACACCCTACCTTCTCCAACACCTTTTCTATCCCACAGGCACCAACTGCCGTTTTTCTCAGGCAGTTCATGAAACTCTGAGCACGTCGCGAGCGTGTTTTTAAGCGTGGGAGTATCCTGCCTATTTCTGATCTGAAGGACTTGTGTGCCCAAATGATTGTCTGTTTTTTTACCTACAGTGTTGGTCTAACTATAACCCAGTAACCTCTAGCTACAATCTTGTCTTCGTAGTTTTGCTTCAAATATAAGGAGCACCGGGTAGGCAATTTAGCAGCAGTAATGACAACAGGGAGCCTCTGAGCAGCAGTAAGCCACCCTTCTCTTTTTTATTTTTTTGTTTTTTGAGAATTTGGTCTCTAGCAATTCCAAAAATCCCGTGTGATACAAGGTGAGGCTGATTTGCCCCCTTCATGTACCATTTGAGTAGCTTCTTTCTTAGGGAAAAGACTAGTAATTATGGTAGAATCCACCTACCCCTGAATGTATAAGAGATTTYATACAACATTGCTGCCACGTCAACGAAAAAAGACTTTCTTTTTTAATAGCAGTGTGGATATTTTGGAACAGCTACCTATAGAAAATGAACTTAAAACCAGTGATAAATTAATCTTAAATTACACAAAAGCTGACCACGTTTTGTTGCTTCCAACTGGTAGCTCTAAACAACCATCTGTGCTTTGCTGTTTATCTAGCACCTGACGCAGCTCCAGGCTTGGTTGGTCGCGCTGATGTTACTCAGTAAATGAATTAATAGCAGCATGTTCCAGGTGTGCTGGCAGGGTGTACTCCTCACCTATCAAAATTCAGTCGTGAAACCTGATGCTTTGGGGTGGAATCATGTAGGGAAAGAGCAGAGACACCAGCAGTACCAAAGCTGAATCGATCTTCTTTTTCTATTTTCTCTCCTGTAGGATGACTGTGAGAAGCTGGCTAACTTCCTGGAAAATGCTTTCCACAAGTACCAGTCCCGGCCCTTGTGAGCCGCCTCCCTGCAGCCCCACAGAGCGGCCCGTTGTGCTGGGGACGGGGAGGGAGCCGCCCCGGGGACCAGCTGCCCCCAGCAGGACTGGCCCTTGCCGAGTGGGAGAGGCGAACGCCTTCGCAGTGGCGCGAGGAGATGACAGCAAGTGGAGGAGGAACCCACGAGCGGGAGAAGCTGCCCGCGTGCCACGAGGGACCGGGTCTGAGCCCCAGCCCGTTCTGCAGTCCCTGCTCCCGAAGTGGCTGGAAGGAGGCGTTGCGAGGCAGCAGGGCGGCCTCCTGCAGCCCCTGCTGCCCGGGGAAACACAAAGCTGCTCTAGGAGCCCCCACGTTGATAAATTTGCCTCTGGGAATGGCAAGCTCTCTCACTGCAGGTCCCAAAGCTGTTTTCCTCTTTGCTGGTAACACACACATGTAGGAGGACAGGAGCTGGCTTGGGGAGCGCTGGGCGGTTTGCCCTTGGCCATGTTCTACTCTTTGTACCAACTCCTCCTGTTTTGTTAAGGTTCCCCCAACACAGATGAACTACTGTGATGCTTTGTAACTTAGAATTGCACATCTTTGGGTACACTGGGGAGGGGACTCTGTGAGCTGGACTTGGTGTGGGAAGAAATTCAAGAAATCCAAATCTATCTGCTGCATCCTAGCATACGGATCGGCAGGTCGCTGGTGCTGAGCAGACCTCTCACCATTCCCCATTTGTCTTACAGCCTTGCATACTCTCATGACATGTTAAGGAAAAGCTGTGGTGTCTCTTCCTTGCCCCTTTCTCCTCTGGTATCCGGAACTTTAGTCATCAGCCTGGAGGAAGGGGCAGCCCTAGCTGCGGAGCACGCCGGGTTCAGCTGTTGCCAATGCAAACAGGAATCATCTGTGTCACGAAAGCTGCAGCGTGCCGYGTGCTGCGCACCATGTTGCTGGCCTTGCCGTGCTGCCCTGCTTTGCTGCTGTGCCGTGCTGCACCGTGCTGTGCAGTGCTGACCACACCGTGCTGTGCTGCACTGTGCTCTGCTGTGCCGTGCTGTGCGGTGCCACGCTGTGCTTTGCTGTGTCGTGCCATGTGCTGCTGGCTCTGCCGTGCTGCTCTGCTCTGCTGCTGTGCCACATGCTGTACACATCGTGCTGTGTGCTGCTGGCTCTGCTCTGCTGCTCTGCGGTGCTGTGCCATGCTGTGCTGTGCTGTGCCATGCTGCGGCAGGTTGCTCCCTGGGCTGCCCTGCTGCGCGGTGCCGTGCTGCGCTGTGCCACACTGTGCCATGCCGTGCTGTGCCACGCTGCGCCATGCCACACTGCGGCAGGTTGCTCCTTGGCCTGCCCAGCTGCGCGGTGCTTCCCGCTTGTGCTCGGCTATGCCGACCTCCCAGGCACTGACAAATCAATAAAGTGACCCGCGGGAGTCCCTGCACTGAGCGAAGTGCTCTGGAGTTTCCTACTCACTCTGACTAAGATGTGAATCAGCTCAGAGCTGGGCAGGGGGAGCGGGCATGGGGGAAAGCAGCTGGAATAGCCACTTGGCTCAGAGCCCTCCTTCCCTGCAGAGCAGCCCCGTGCCTCACTGCAGATCCCCTGCCTGGCCGTGGGGCCCTGCTCTGCAGGATGTGGGGCCGGGCGGGACCCTGCGCGCCCACCACCGTTCCCGGGCGGGACCCTGCGCGCCCACCGCCGTTCCTGGGCGGGACCCTGCGTGCCCACCGCCGTTCCTGGGATGTCCTCGTCCTGTCCTGGCCTCCAGGGCAGCTGCAGGGTGAAGGTCAGACACGTCCCGAGGAGAGAACCCACTGTCCGGTGTCAGGAGCCGGTCCTGCTGCCCGTCGGTGAGCAGCACACACGGGGCTTCACAGCGGAAACAGGGTGTATTGCCCCAGAACAGGGGTGGTTTAGGCTGGAAATGGGTATTTCAGGCTGGAAACGGGGCACTTAGGCTGGAAATGCAGGATTTTAAGCTGAAAAGAGGACACTTTAGTCTGGAAAAGGGGCGTTTCAGGCAGGAAGCAGGGTGCTTCAAGCGGGAAACGGGACATTTTGGGATGGAAATGGGACATTTCGGGATAGAAACCGGATATTCCCGACTGGAAATGGGCGCCCCGTTCCCAACCCCGACCCCAACCCTGCAGCCACCTCTCACCCCCCCACACCGCCCGGAAGCGGAAGTAGCATCAGACTCCCGCCAAAGCCCGAAGCGCGCGAGGCTACGGAGGTCTCGCGATAGAAGCTGCCCTCTCCCCTCTGGCGAGGCAGCGAGATCTCGCGAGGTTTTCCCGTCCCGCGCCCTCCAGTAAAGCTCTCGCGAGATCCGCGCAGCGACTGCCGACGGGGTGGACAAGATGGCGGCCACGACGACCATCTCGCTGGTGAGTGGCGGCYGCCAGCGGCACCAGCTGCCGCGGCGGGGCCCGGGGCCCGTGGCAGGGACCGGGGCCTCGTGGGCTGGCGGCGTCGCGCGAGTTTGGCCGTGCGCTCTGCACCCGCCTCGCGCTGAAGTAGCAGCTTCCGCCCGGGGCCCTGCGCTCTGCTCTGCAGCGGGCTCGCCGGGCCCGGCCGTGCTGCTGGCCCCTCCTGGCAGGCCGCGCTCCGGAGCGCGCTGGCCCCGCCGAGCTGGGGCTGTGTGCGAGCCGCTGGGCGCTTCTCCGCGGCAGGGGGTCTCGGTGTCTGCTGGGTAGCCGCTATTGTCATGTTTGCTAGGCTGGGGTCGTCACTTATGTTGSCAACAACGCTGATCTTTATTGTTAGGGTAGTTGTTTGTGATTTCAGTAGGCTCTGGAGGGCCCATTTGAAGGGGCCGGTATGTAAGAAGAAGGAGAACGTTTATATTTTTGATACCTTCCCCTACCTCCCTATTTTTTATTTCYCTTCTGTGAACTACCCTTAAACAGCAGAAACTACTTCTTTGGGTTTCATTGGGATGCGTCTGGGCTCTCTTTGCATTTTATTTATGTATATTTGGATCAATTATGGAATCATGCAAGACGGAGATACAAAACTCCTCGAAGGTCAAGTCTCCAGGGAAGGCAGCCTCTGACACCTCTAATGGGGTAATTGTGGATACGGAGAAGAATACTGGAATAGAAAACTTTTTCTTTTTTTTTTTTTCTGTCATGAGCAGAACAAATTCTGAAGCTACTGTATTTTTATTCAAGCTTTTTAAACCTTACTTTTAACTGTGAAGTAGTGCTGTCATTCACAGTATTTCCCTCTTAGTTTCACAAACAGCGGGACGTATAATCTGGAGGGAACGTGGATAACTCGTGCATTCATTGCCTTCTTACCTCTGTGTATCCTGGCCTTTGCTAAGCTTGCAGATTTGCCTGCTTAATACTGAGAATGAATGTGTGAGGATGAAAATGTTTGAGTCTTGGAAGTGTGATGGTAAACATGATTCCGGACAGCTGAAGCCAGAAGAGTGTCCTGCTCTCTGGGGAGTGTGAATGTGACTACTGCGGCAAGATGCTTCTGTATTTTATTTATTTTAATATATGCCGTATAAAAAGCAACACTCTGTGCATGTCAATCCCAGCTGAATTGGTTGGCTTTATAACAAATGCTTCATTGTTTCCCTGTATGGAAGTGATGTGGTCTGAGAGAAGACCATCAGGAGTTGTGAGCTTGCAATAACTTACCAGTTAGGATATCTTATAAGGAGAAAAATAAAGACCTTGATTCAGAAATTTTATTGTGTATATGTGTATGTATAATCTGTTGTAAACAGATATGATCAACACTGTAAAATGAGCTTTGATTATATTCTTTACAAATCTGACATTTGAAGTTAAAGTCCTACAGGCTGAGTAGTAGTACAGTACTGCTGTATATGTAGTGTATATGTATGCTACTGCAGTTGTATAGTACAGTACCTGCTAGGAGTTTGATTACGTTTTTAATGTAGCCAGCTTCCCAACTCCAAACGTTCAAGTTTACACCCCTTAGCTTTATAGCATCGGCATGAAGTGATAATTCCCCCTTCAGACAGTTGTAATTGTGTCCCAGATCAAGCACCTTGCGATGTCCAGGTGTGTAGGTCTTGCTGGCACCGTTGTTCCTGGCTCTAGGAGCAGGGCATGGATGATTCTTGGGTATACTCAGAGCCGAACGGGCTCTGTGAACTTTGTTTGGGAGCAGCCGCTCCTGGCTGGGTGGTCTCTGCAGGAGCGAGGATGTGGTAGCAGCCCCTGGGCAAGCTCAGAGAGGCGACAGCAGGAGCCTGTGTTGGAGGGAGAAGCAGAAGTCTTGGGATGACTGTGGAAAGCAGGGAACAGGCTGCCTCTGTGGGTATGTGTGTCATTGTGGACATGTTTGGGGAAGAGGCCGTACTGTCTTGAGCAAAGATGATTAAAGAAGGTAGAATGCAGCAAGAAGGTGAGGTTTGATGGGACCCTTTTGTTTCACCTTCTCCCAGGTCGAGGGTTTGCTGGTATCTCAGTGTTAGAAGGATTTATTATGATAGCCGGTTCTCTAGGAACAAGAGTGTAAGCTGGAGAGGTTCTGCACACGTTTATTTTAAACTTCAGGCCATGGTAARCATCTTATATAGTGCATTCATTCTTGGCATTGTGGCACTTCTCTTGGTGAGTTAAAAGTGATCCCAAACCCCCTTTAATTTGTTGACTTTGAGAGTTGTATTCTGTTCAAAAAGATCTCACTGGAAATGGGCAAGATGCACCTGAACATCCTGTGATGTGTTTGTTCGTCTGTGGCCTTATGGCCATGTTGTACCCTACTATGCCTAAAAAAGCAGAAATGTAGTCCTAGCTTTAAAGCTCTTAAAATAAAGATGCAATTAAAAGGTCCGAGCAAACGGTACAAGCGGGAATGAAAAAAAAAGTTGGGGGGGGACAGTTGAGGGGGACACAGTTGAGGGGGACATATCAAAAACCTCCTGAATCTCTGTGTTGGTGTATGCATCTCCCCAGTATCCCAGTAATGATTAACTTTGTAACTATTTGTGAAAGCTGCCAGACCTTGCGGAACAAGAGCCAAGAACCTGGAGAGTCTTGCCAGTGTCCTGTGGCCCCCCGCCAGGCGCCCTGTAGCCACATCAAGCAGCTGCCATGTGGAGAGGCTATGTGTCAGAAGTGGCACTTGTCGCTGTCATCATGCAAACAGCCTAAAGTGTGTCCTTTGGGGGAAAGGAGATTTGTTGATCCTGGCTGGGGAAGTGTTTGGGTTTTTTGTAGGGTTATTTCTCTAATTACTGCACATAGGTGTGTGTGTGCACACTGGCTCTGTCAGGACAGTCATGGTGTCAGCGGGAGACCTTGAGTTGATTTTGAAGATCTAAGGAAGCACCGTCCCTCATCCTGAGTGTAGTTAAGTAAGGCACTGCCGTATGTTGTTTCTAATACAGGCTTTCTCTTCCCCCAAAGTAAGTGTTTTGTCTGGTTCTTAGCAGCAGTTGCAGAAATTATGTCATTGTACTTTATGAGCATTTAATTTAGCAGGTAGGGGAAAACTTTAGGGTGAAGGTTGAACACATCTAGGAAAAGACCTAAGCAGGAGGTGCTGATGAGCAAATCTGTAGCCTCTGCTCCTGGTGCCATGACCAAATGACTCCCTGAGATGTTCAAGGCCAGCGTGAGACAACACGGGAGTATTTTTAGCCAATGTGAAGTAGGGATGAATATCAAGGCTTCCAGCCACAATGAGGGCTGGGGGGAACTGATCTTGGTGTCAGAGACCAAAGAGCAGGCTAATGTGTTCACTGGTGTGGCTCCCAGCTCACTGGGAGCCGGTTCTCCTGCAGCAGCTGTCTTGACAGTCATTTGAAATAATAAGCATTGATGATGGCTGCTCCCATTTCACTTACGGAGAAGCCTCTAAGTAATTTTTAAGTTACGTTATTAAGGCCTTGTGAATGCTCTTTCTCTGTGAGACAATCATGTGCCTTGATGTGAAACCTTATTAACACAGGGCTTGTAGGGTTTCTTTTATCATTACAGTGTAATATCGCAGTTCTAAAGGCAACAGAGGATGAGACAGGGAAGCTGGGGCCCAGAGGAAGAGCAGGAGGGGAGCCCAACACCTTTCTTACACCATGAATGTGGGAGGAGGAAGGCATCCTGCAGACGCATCCCCGAAAGTAACATACCTCTTCTTGCCAGCTCTCTGAAGCCTCTCTGACTGGATCAGAAAAGCAGGAATTAGTGCTAGGTCTTCTGTTGTTTCACTATTGTATTTTTTGGGAAGTATAAACATGTCCAGTTTTGTAGCTGCTGAACTGTTCCGTCAGTGTTTTTGTGAGCCACATCCACAGCTGTCACTTGGACCTTATAATAGCAAAAGCAGCCAGTCTTCAAAGCTAGTCGGAGAAATTTTGCAAGGGTTATGAAGAGCAAGCTTCTGTTTGTGTATTTTTTTTCTTCCTTGACATTACTGAGGTTGCTTTGTCTTTCCGTTGCAAGTTGGCTTGCATTTGCAATGCTGCTCTTTGCTATGAGAAAACTGCAGTATGCAAATAATGTAATTTATTGAAACATCCGCAGAATTGTCATCTGAAACATTTTACTGATTAGCTGTCTTGAGAGGGATATAGTTTACTATAGAGTGCTGAGTTATTGATAAATACTGCAGGACAATCCTGCATAGATATTTTCAGTACTTAATATTTTAAATATTAATGTAAATTGCCAGAATATTAATGCAGAATTGTAACTTTTTAGTTGTATGCAACCTCTGATGTTTCTAAAGAGTATTAGCAGTACACACGTGTTCTGTAAGTAGCAGGCAGAAATTACAAAGGTGTTATTACTAACAGGTACTCTTCAAACATCTCAAAGCTTTGCTTATAGAATAGTTCCCTCACAGAGCTTAAATTTGTATTGTAGAGTTGTTTTTTTTAACGTATTTTTTAACGTTTTTTTGAACGTATTAAATGCAAGGTGATGGTGTGTATCCAGGCTTACAGTCTTTATTAAGTAGAATTGAAAAGCTCTCCTATAGCAGTTAATGAGATTTTTCTTTGGGATCAGTTTTTGAAAACAGAATGATGCAATGGTACTTAGCATTCAATATACCTGGGAGTAAAGTTAAGTACAATTAAGCCAGCCGGATGGAAGCTATTTGGCTGTAGTGGTGATGCRGTCAACACAGTCTTTCTCAGTATCCTGACGTCATCTCTGCCTGTGCTGAATCAACGCTGGGGCTTTAATGTGCAAAGTAGGTTTCTTGAGTGCTGGCAACACTCACTTTCTGGTTGACAACAGGTTAACCATGAGCCAGCAATGTGCTGTCGTGGCCAAGAAGGCTAATGGCATCCTGGCCTGCATCAGGAAGACTGTTGCCAGCAGGTTGGGGAAGGTGATCCTGTCCTTCTACTCAGCTCTGGTGAGGCCACACCTGGAGTACTGTGTGCAGTTCTGGGCTCCCCAGGACAGGGGGGACGTGGAGCTGCTAGAGAGGGTTAAGAGATGAGCGACCAAGATGGTCAAGGGCCTGAAGCACCTACCGTATGAGGAGAGGCTAAATGAGCTGGGCCTGTTTAGCCAAGAGAAGGATGAGAGGAGATCTAATCAATGGGTACAAATTCCTGAGGAATGATTGTAGGTCGGAGGAGGCTCAACTGTTCTCCGTAGTGGCCAGTGATAGGACAAGGGCCAATGGTTTTAAACTAAAATACAGGAAGTTTCAGCTGCAGGTGAGAAAGAACTTCTTTCCTGTGAGGGCGACGGAGCCCTGGAACAGGCTGCCCAGAGAGGTTGTGGAATCTCCTCCTCTGGAGATCTTCAAAACCTGCCTGGACATCACCCTGTGCCATGTGCTCTAGGTGTCCCTACTGGAGCAGGGAGGTTGGACTAGATGATCCCTAGAGGTCCCTTCCAACCCTAAAGGCTCTGTGATTTTGTGATTCTTGGAGGATATAGGGGTTAGTGGATGAGATGGTGATTGGGGAAGCAGTGAATCCTTAAGAAGGGAGAACATGTTTCTGTCTGTGTGCTGTGTGTAATCAAGAGYGAAGGGACCAGGTGTGCCTTGATACAGTCCAGCAATGTATTGTGGTTGCCAGGAAGAGGTGGCAGTTTTTTTACTTGGAGGAGAGTCCAAAGGTACGTGGGGTGCCTGTGATTCCTGTGTTCTAGCTAGATCAATGATGATGCAGAGCACATTTGCACGCAGAAATGTCACATAGAGAAGAATTGTTTTGTTTCCAGTGCTGATCCCGCTGGGAGGAGTTCTGTCAAATGCAGTGGGAAGGCATTGCACAGAATGGTTTTAAGGGTACACAGCTCACTTGTGTGCATGAAGTCTTAAGAATTCTCATGTTCTCAGAAGTGTGGGGCTTAATTTTTTTAATTAATATTTGGTATTGTGGAAGAAATGAGGTAATGATACTGGGCAGCCTTAAAGAAAGTTGTCGTAGAATCTCCTTGCTCGTTTAAGAGTTTTACTTGCCTGAATAAGTGGCCATATAAGTAGATAGTGGGTTTACAAAGTATTGGAAATTGCAGATGAATCTGTGAAGATATAGACAGCATATAGGGCCCAAATTCTTCAACGTGTTTATATGCACGTGTATGAATTTTTCAGTGGGCGGGGGGAGAAGAAACCTAACAGGAAAATAAAAGCACTGCCATTGACCTGACTGTCAGGTGCTTCTTTCAACTTTTGCTTTTTTTGTAAAGTTTTCTAATATGCAGGGGTTCGGAAGAAGGCCCTCAAGTACTGATGCTAGAGCAGGGATTAAACTGGGTGTATTCTGTCTTAGCCAAGTGCTTTTTAAGAGAAGCTTTTTTTTTTTTTTTTTAATGGCTTCAACAGTATCATCAATGCTTTCCCTCTCTGTCTTATTTAATCTTTGTGCTATTTGCTGGTCGTGGTTATAAAATAAACAAGACTCTGTGTTTTTCTTTTTTTCTCTTGTGTGTGTTTATACTTCAGAGAAATTCTCATCCATGTAATAAATTCCCAACGAATGTGTCCGAACTCTTGGGAGTTCAAACCACCTTAAAGGGCCAAGCAACGCTCAGAAGCAGTGCTCATAGCAAAAGGTATCCAGTTTCTATTTATTTCCCTTTTAAAAGAAGCTTGCCCTCTCTCTCTCTTCTATTCTCTTCTTTCTTGCTATTTTTCTTGTTTCCTCCTGTTTCAGCGTGTTAAAATAAGGCAGTTCTCAAAGTTTCTGTTAGCATAAAGCACCAACTRCTTTTCAACAGTTACTGTTATGCTGCTGCTTGGCAGGCTTGAATTAATTGTGAGGTGTGGTGAATATTTTCTTGAGAGTGTTATTGTGCAAGTGACAGAGGAGAGATGCAATAACCTCAGTTTATTGGGAGTGATGACAGAGATTTTATATCATATTTATTCTCTGCTATTTGGATACCCTAGAGTACCAGAGGGCAATAGTCTGCCTTGAAGAAAGCCTCATTGTTAAAGGTAGTTGATAATAAGATTTTAGTATAGCTGAGCCGTTGATCAAGAAATGAATGTATCTGGTGTCTGTACAGAAGGTTGGGAGGGCTTCAAGCAGAGAGCTTGGAAGCAGCTTCAGGACGGTCTGGATTCTTGGATACTATGAGTTCTGGATCACTTCACCTTCCTTGCATGCTGGAAATTGGATGTTAGCAACAGTATTCAAAAGCTATGGCGTTTCATGAGCTTGTGCTACTTCCAAATTGCGTTGGAGATAGGTAATATTTCCTTTTGCTTCTACAAATCATATCAACTTACAGTCATTGAAGTGACTTCTTTATTGTGAATGCTTAAACTCTGTATCGTTTCCACTGCAYTTCTCTTGCCCTAGTTAATTTTTTAAAAGTTGAGGGGAAGTAGAAGCAACAGTAGACAAACCTGACCTTTCTTTTTGTTTGTTTTTTAAACTGTTGATGGAGAGCTAACTGTACAACAGCTTTTATGTAACATGTGAACAAATGGGAAGGGGAGGAAGAGACTTGGACCAAAAAAGAAAACGTAGCTAGTTGGCTAAGGACTTGTATGACTTAAATAATCTTTTGGCAATTGAAGCTGCTGATTATGTAATGAGGACGGTGAGAGTGTAGCTCTCCCGTCTTTGACATTACTGGTGACACAGGTCACTGTTGCAGCGTTACTCTGGTTCATGGCAGATGTGAAGTAATCTCAGCCAACCCTGTCTCTGTTCGTGATCAGCTACTTGGGGTTGGTTTGTTTTTCTGCTGTGTGTCCATGTATGTTGTTTAATGCGGCTGTGAATTTCATCTTAAAGGGACCAGTGAAGTACTGCAGCTCTCAAACACTGTGTTCAGGCTCCTGTACAGTGGGGTTTGTGTCAGCAGAGTTTATTGGGTGTCTGCTCCATCTTCAGTGATTCTAGAAAATGCTCAGATTCTCTACAGGGAACTTGACACTTCAAATTCGCAAGACTGAAAGTCCCAGTTGTTGCTGTGAAATGAGAGTAAGAATGACTTGGGTGTGTCTCTGAACTTTGGGGAGCTCATTCTGCAGCATTCTTTGCTTCCAAGGCAGTGGAGCTCCTACTCCTACACCGCTTCCAGTCACTGGTACATGGGGACTAGTGCTTTAATCTGGCAGCAAATTTACAGTAAGAGATGTACTTAARTTTGTGTGTTCTGCCATTGAGTTTTACATTTTATACTGATACTAATAATGTGTACAGAGACAGTTGAAAATTCTGTTCAGCATACTAAAAATTGTTATTTAAATATTTATCTGTGCTGATCTCGTATGTAGTTAACTGTGAATGCTTGCTTGAGAGAGAAGATGAACTCTACTCTGGATGGATGATATAGACAGAACCTGTATGAACAAGTCTCTTATCATGCTGCTTTAAACCAAGAAGGCAGCAAGATTRTGAAACTTACTGCAGCAAACTTGCTGTAGTTCCTTCGTTGTTGCAGTCCTGCTATCATGAGGCTTGCCAAGACCACCAAAAATGCCCCCAGGGGTCTGACTGAGCATGATTTCCTGATTTCCTGCCAGTCTCTATTTTGGTGCCAATTAAAGTAGTGAGAAGGGTGAAGGTCCCACAGGGCGCAGTTTGTCTATGTGAAGCAACCTTACTCTGTATCTCCACAACAAAGGGATTCGATCCTAACACAAATTTATGTGGAAAAACAGTCTGTAGAGAGGATACTTCAGTCCCTAACATTTAAGTAAACGAATTGCTGGCAGATCTCAGGGTAAGGAATGAGTGAACAGTGTGATGGCAGGTGCTAAGCTCGGTATGTGTGAGGGATGTGCTGTGATAAGCTGCARAAAAGCCACTTCCTTCAGGCAGCAATTAAGCATTACCTGCTTAAAAGGAATGTGAGCCCGCTTTATATGCAAAGCTTAAAATAGAAGAATCGATTAATGAACTAAGAAGCAGCAATTGGCGTGTGGCTGACCCAGTGATTGGGCAGCGCTCTGGGCAGGCAACTGGACGGTCAGGAGGGCGCATGTAGCTCCGGGTTGGCGATTGCTGTGTGAGCAATGGGAGCAAAGGGGCCAACAAGGAGCTGGCGGGGGATGACCTGCAGGGAACTCCACTTCCTTAATGTGGAGGGCTTGTCCCACTTCTGCCTTCACAGGTCTGCCTGGTCATTACTGTGGCCAAAGCAGAGCATTCAGGAGGCCTTGTGCTTGGGGACCAGGGTGACCTGCATCCCACACCATCATAGGCYGGTGCCCCCAACAAGTGTCCTGAGAATGTATAAGAATTTCCTGCTTTTTTGTCTTTTGTGTTGCATGTTGCTTATTGAGCTTGGTGGTTTAAGTCTCCTTCTCTGGAGATCTTCAAATCCTCCTGGATGCCACCCTGTGCCACGTGCCCTAGGTGACCCTGCGTGTGCAGGGTGCTTGGATTAGATGACCTCTAGGGGTCCCTYCCAGCCTTAAGCATTCTATGATTCTGTGATTTTGCATCTAAATGACTTCCGTCATTTGGGAACACTAGACGAATGTGTTTGAGCTCCACCTATTTTTGAGGTGTCTGTCTGTTATAAACCAAACATCTTCCATATCGATATTTAGAGCAGATCTCAAAGCCATAAAATAATAATGGATCCATCGACAGACCTTTGATTCCAGAGGAGATGGAAGGCTGGTCTCTACTGGTCTCTACTACACATTGGTGCAGTAGACAGGCAGCAGGAGTTGCACTCATGTTCTCTGAGCAGATGTGCAGTGTGTGGCTCTTCCCATGGCAGTTCTTGTACTTCCGGCTCCAATGTGTCCCACCGTTCTGCTGTGTACTGCTGAGCATGGCAGCAGCTCCTCCATTCAGTGCTGTGTGTTGTCCCTCGCTTGGTGACAGGGTGAAGAGGCTGTGCTGCATGACTGTGCTGCAGAATCCTTTGCTTTGGAAAGCTACCTTCTTCAAGAAGCTGAAGATGTATCCGGGAATCTGTGCGTGGTTGTGGGTTTTTTATTTGGATTGTTCTGTGTGGATTTTTTTGTTTTATTTTCTCCTGTCTTCATTTTGTTCGTATATTAGTAAAATTATACTAAAGTTTTCCCTGGAAGTGATAGGTTTTTTTCTTTTTTTTGTAACCGCTTCTACTTGTGATAGACTTTAATGTCTTATCCAGTACTAAGAGTAGTGGAAGCAGATGGCTTGTTCTGAATGACTGAGAATCAAACTAACAGGCACGGTAGCATCTCAGTATGCTAAACTATCCATTCCTCTTGTATTGTACGTTCTCCGAGTGATGGTTTTGTCTTTGGAATGCTAAGAGAATTGTTGTTGTTTTACCATTTGGATGGATCTGTTCCTTGTTGGTTTTTCCTGTAGCTCTCTTGTTACTGAATAATTGCACAACTAGTGGACAACTAGGGCATCCATGAATATCGTTTAGTGGCAGATCCTCATTTGCCTGGCCATTAGATGGTAGCGTTTTGGGAGTGCCTAAGGCTAAATGTAAAGTTGGGAGACATTTACCAGAAAAACCCAAGCTGCTGAGTTGCCTTCCGTAGTGCCAGGTTGATAGGTGCACTTAGAGAAACCTGCTGTTACCTAATGCCGGAGGAGTATTGGAGCAATTACCTCACAGAAAGCCCTTTGAGGGAAACATGAGCCTGAAGAGGAAGAGGCCAGCGGAAGAGCAAAGTGYGAAGGGCATGAAGGGGACTGGTGTCCATTGGCGGCGAGCGCTTCCCGAAGCCACTCTCCAGGCCTGCCCTGGGTCGCGTTGCGTCATGTGCATGGAGTCGGTTGTGAGAATGGTCATCTTTGAGTCAGTGCCTAGTGCAGTGTGCGAAGCTCAGAAAGCTCGGAGACAGTTTTAAGAAGAGAATTTGGGAAAAAATAAAAACCAAACCGATATAGGAGGTCTGGAAGGAGGAAATGGGGACATTTAATAGAGGATTTAACAGTTGAGCAGTAGGATGGAGATGATATGAATGAAAACCAGGAATTATATCTTTGTTATTTTATAGAGAAAGGAAGATTAGGGAACATCTTAGACCAGCCATCTAATATGTACAACTCATTGGCGTAGTGTCCCTGTTGGAAGTGGCTAGAATATTAAAGAACATGTTTGCATTTAAAAAAAAAAAAAAAAAAAAACACCACCAGCCTTTGACATCATAACATTAAGTGCACTGAGTATCTAGGAATAAGGAAATTAAAGCTTTTGTAAAATCAACTTTTCTTAAATTTTTATTATTTTCTCAGGGTACGGAGTCCATAAAGATGGAAAATGGACAAAGTACAGCAGCTAAACTGGGGCTTCCTCCCCTCACACCTGAACAGCAGGAGGCTCTCCAGAAAGTAAGTAAAGCTGATGTATATTTGCTTATTAGCACCTTTTTAATTTTGTTTTATTTTTTTTCCCTGGTGCCAATTAGTGTTCTTGTAAAAGGAAACTCATCTGCCAAGGAATGTGTATTGGATAATGGCCACACTATGTTTAGATCCACCCTCTTAAACTTGTGGCCCACTTTCATTTATTGTAGAAATTTGTTTTTGCATTTGGGGACAGAAGAGGGGATTTGTTGGGAGTTTACAGTGGGGTGTTAAGTAAAAATCAAAGCAGATGACACTTGGAGATCACACTGTGATTCTGAAACAATATGCAGCTGCTTCTAGTTACTGCCAGAAGCAGCTTGTACCCGTGAGGACTAGGTCTGTAATGCTCCAGCTGATCTTTTGCTTTATCCACACAAGAACACACTGCAACATATTTCTGCTTGTTTCCTCCATGCTCCTTTCCATATTGCTCTAAAGGGATCCTGTAGCATGCACCAAGCATTTTCAACCTAACCCCCTTGAGGCAAGCTGTTTTTGTCTAGATAAAAACTCAGTCCAGCTCTGATTTCTGGTTGTTGGTCATGTTTTATACAGCTGTGGGGGGGGTTACTGCTGGCTTCTGGCTCACTTTCCTTATAGGAGTGAGTGATGCCTGGTTTACTGAGAGCAGAGCTGGGAAAAGAGGGGAGGAAAATAAGCCCAGGGGCTGTGGGAGCTGTGGGCTAGATGTSCTGTGTGCTGTGGTGAGGCAGGTACAGCGCTGCTCTGGGCAGACTGGGTATGAATGTTCCTGTAATGCTGAAGCTGCTCGTGTGTGTTTGGCGCTCAGTGTGAAACAGCCTCCTCGCCTCTGGCTGCACCATAGCTGACAGCTGTAAATCCCCTTGTCCGTTTCCAGGTTTCTGAAGCAAACATTTCAAATCCACCGTTTAGAGCCTGCTGTTCCCTGGCACCTCCCAAACACATACAGCCATGGAAAGCAGGTGTTCAAGGGGTTAGCTGAATGTGTCCATCCCGTCTCTTGAGAGCAGACACATGTGTGGGTTCCCTTGACAAAGAGCCTCCATATCCACATTGCTGGATGTTAAGGTCAGGCTTTGTCAAAGTTTTGGAAGGCTGAATGAAAAAGGCAAACCATGCTTGTGTTCGCAGGCCAGATGCTGAGAGAGCAGAGCTGGAGCGTTTTAGTGAGCAAAAGCAGTGACTCCTCCCAGTTAGAGCAGGTCAGGTGTGCTAAGGAAGGAGGGAGTGCACGGAGCCTGGCTGTGGGGATTAGGACCCCCCTTCCCTTTTGTTAGAACTTCTTTGTCCAGATGTTCTCTGAGTGGAAAGGACTTGAAGGAGGCTTTGTCCTGTCCTCATCCCAGCAGGTAAGGTGCTCTGGTGGGTCTAAGGGGCAGAGGGAGGAAGAGGGGAAATGCTGAGTGTGTCGTGCATGCTGCTTCCCTAACCCTGCGCCTGCTGCAGACATGAATCCGTCCAGTCTTCAGCTCAAACACTGTGCTGTATTTCAGGGCTCGCGACTCCGAGACACAGACCAAGATGTTAGTAAGACGTTGGCTAATGTACAGTGTCCTAGTGCTTGGGACTGGAGCACAGGAAAGCACCATTGGCTGACACTTGTTTGGTTCTGGGGAGCTGTGCTGTGAAGTCAGATTTCATTCCCTAATCTGTGATTCTGTCCTGTGGCTACAGAGTCTGTGTTTCCCTCTAGGCAAAGAAGTATGCAATGGAGCAGAGTATCAAGAGCGTGCTGGTGAAGCAAACCATCGCCCACCAGCAGCAGCAGCTCACCAATCTGCAGGTGAGAGCCTCTCTGAGATTCTGCTTTTCTTCTTACTCTCCCCAACAAGGTGGAGTTTTGTTTGCACTTAGAACCAGAGCACAGCCCTGAGAGTTGCCCGGAGCCAGGTACTTGCACTTCTGTTTCCACAGGGAAATGGAAGTATGCTGTCTTCAGCCCTCAAAGAAATCCCCTTTACTGACTCATGCAAATTGCCCCCAAAATTCACATACTCAGAGTAAATTTTATTAAGAATTTCTCTATTGGAGAGAAATTCTGTCTCCATCTGGCTGTCTGATTGCTTCTTGAAAAAACAGAATCCAATCCAAAGAACCTACTGTAGGTTCTATGTTCAGTCCACATGGTGTCTGGGGTTCCTGGGAACCTTTCGCCAGCTTRTTCCTGTGATGAGTGGGCACCTGTCTTATATTACTGACAGTGTTACCTCCATTTTCTTGTCCCTTCTCCCTTTAATGCTGGCAGTTTCACCAAGATGTTTGCTTGACCATTCCTGCAAATGTTGGAATGCCTCCTTCCTTAAGGAGAATCCTTAAACTGTTTAAGTCTCCCTTCAGAAGTCTTTTTTGGAACATATTTCTGCCTTTACTCAAAATTAAGAAGCCCAAAGGGTTTGGCCGTTTGGCAGTTTTAAGCAAAGCGTCACCGTGGATGTGCTTGCCACGTTGGGCAGCTCTGGCCTTTCCGGGCTGTGCGTGTTTCTGAGTGGCTATTCTGGTTGAGGGGCTCCTTAAATGCTGGGGGTGAATCAATGACAGTGGTTACAGAGGTTACTATTGCCTTGAGTCCCCCCTGGGAGAAGACCCTGCTTCCTGAGGCAGTGGCAGCAGCACAACTCCACCCTGGCCTGGTGGGGCTGGCACCTGCAGGGTCCCCGCGCTGGACAGTCCTTGGGACCAGGCAGTGAGGGGCAAGGAAGGAGAGGCCTCTCTCACAGGGTCCCTGTGCCGCCGCTCTGCTTGAGTTTTTACAAACAGCCATAGTATGCTCAGCTCCAACAGACTGAACTCTGTCTTTACTGTCTTTCAGATGGCAGCAGTGACAATGGGCTTTGGAGATCCTCTCTCACCTTTACAATCGGTCAATAGACATATTCACTTCTTCTTGGGCACTTTGTCTTAGTCAGGGCCTAGAGTGGGGAAGAATGTAGTGGTAATACAATGTTCTTAATTCAACCCAGCACAACCCTCCCACATACCCATCTGTTATGGACAAGCACAACAAGCAGAGGCAAAGTGTAAACTCCCCAGAGGAAGACCCTGGGCTGGGTGCAGTCTGCTGTGGCACTGGCAGTCGGGGCCTTGGAGGCAGTTGGCAAAGCAAGCTTTAGATTTCGAACAAATCTGAACACGCCCGTGAAATTGTGGGAGCCGCATTTCTAGGGATGCTACAGTTCTGAGGTCCTGACCTAAAACTAACTGCCAAGGTAACTCACAAATGGGCGACTTCTTGTAAAGCAAACTCACGGCACCAGAGACTTGGCAGCTGAGGTGCTGGGAGGACTGGGGCGCACAGGCTTGCGGAGCACCATGTAGCGCAGATGTCGGACAGTTCTTACTGTGCATGTCTCCAGCCTAGGTGAACATTGCATGTCTCGCACAACGTAAAAGCAGRATGAAAGCTACAGAGCTGCAGGACTGTTCAGGGCACCTGTGCAGTCCTTTAGCACTGGGATTTCTATTTGGGCATCACAAAGAGTTTAGTTATCTGGGATTATCCAGTCCCTTCTTTGTCCTAGACCTACTGGACAGTGGCCACTGCAAAAAGTGCAGAAAGCTCCACTCTGCATGCAAAGGTTCAGCTGTAAATATTTTCCCATCTTGCTGGAATATAATGTATTTGATTGGTATAAAATGCAAATGGAGGTCTGTACTTCCAAGTGAAAGATACAGTAGAACTAAGGTCACCTGTTTTYCCTCCTTTAACACTGCTCTGATAGGTAGCGTGTCAGCAGGAGGGCTGAAATAAAATGTATCATGGGATGTGAGTTCAGAAGGGAGTGGGTTACATCTCAGTATGAATATGGCACAGACGGTTTCTGAACCCAAGTGTGGTGCCCAAGAAGCCAAACTGGAGACCTAGATGCTTATTTGACAGCATTAACTCCACGAGCTTTGCTAAATTGTTTTTGGCAGCCTGTATTATTTACACCTGGGCGACAGATGAAAAACAGGTACTGATAATGTAAAAGGAAATGTTTGCATTCTCGTTAGCCTCAGGGCACAGTTGTTATGTGAAATCTCCTAAGACATCCCTCCCTCCATAAGGAGTCAGTGTCCAATGCCAGTAGGATGGAACAGAGGAGCAGGAATCTGCTCTGAATTGCTCAGGGGTGGTACAGTTTGGTATAGCTATGCTACCCTTTTCTCAGCAAATGCTTTATCCCCAAAAGCATCAGGAATGTCAAAAATATGAACAGACCTCTGTCCAACATTGTTTTTCCTGTTGACAGGATTCATCAGTTCCTACATGAAGGAAGTGGAGCCTGAACTTCCTATCGTGCTACCCTAGTACCTATGTGCCTACCCTAGTGATTAAAAAAATTTTCTACTTAACCCTCCAAATATTATAGCTTGAGACTTTCCATGTTGGATCAGCAAGATGAGCTGACAGTTTCCTGACATAATTAAAATTAAAGCTAGTGGTGATGTTTTTGCATCGCCTCCTTTATTTAAAGCAGCATTCAAAGATGACACCTTAGTGTGTACTTAAAATAACCCTTATATGCACTTAACCAACAGCAGCATTTTATAGATACAGCATATGAATGCAAACATTGCTACCTTTATGAAGGTAGCAAATACCTTAAACTTTTATAAGTGGAAGAGAGGGCTAGAGGCCAGCTCAAAACTACTGAATGTGGCTAGTGAAAGCAGTGTGATTTTGATGCACGAGTCTTTGACACATGATCCTGTGCATAGCTCAGAGGTGTATAGTGCATCATTCCCTGTATGATACTGGTTACTGTTAGTAGTCCACATGTGCCTCTAGTCAGGTCACTTCTGTCTTGCATAGGTCCAGTTTTCTAATATATTGCAGGTGTAACAGATTCCCCCTAAGGCCACACCTGCTTTCATAGGATCTGGGCAGATTGTTCCCATGGAAGAGGATAAATGCCCCTTTTCTTGCTACAGCTACATTGATAACAGAAGAGAGGGCTATCGTCTCTGTATGTACCCCTCTGCCTGGTGCAGGGTGGCCGTGTTTTGTCAGGACCTGCAGTAGGGACTGCGTTTTTCTCGCAGACTGTGGCACCACATACGCACCGACACGTAGGGTTAGGATGGGGATGGCTCCTACACCTTAAATGGATGCACTGCACTGGGTGCGGGTCCTGCTTRCTGCCTTTTATGCACCAAAACTGGGAAGGTGTTGGAGGGCCTGGGAAGCTACACAGCAGTCCTGTGTGTGCATGTGCCATAGTCCACTGCAGAGCTATGGGGAAAAAAGTTTACGTTTTATTACTTTTAATTGTGTGAAATACCTCAACCTAGTCAAAAGTCTAGTTTAATATTCCTTCAGGAGCAGCAGTATGGGATGAGAACCATTCCTGATCACAGGAAAAATAGGAGCTGAACCTCTTTGCCTTGACAGTTTCATTTTCTTCCTGTGGTCAGTGCTGGGCTCGCATACACGTGTTGTGTAAGGCAGAGATTTCAGCAGGTAGAGCCTCTGCTCACGCTCTCTGCCCACTCCAGATAAAGCCTGTCCCTTGCAGGGCGCTGGGGCRGTTCTCACGTCTGAAGGCAGCTCCAAGCTCTGGGCTCTTGTGCTCAGGTTTGTTGCACCCACATAAGAGCGAGTCTCACTGAGACCACAGCTGCAAAGCCAAGCAGCACTGCAGGAGGAGGCTCTGAGCTCTGGATGCGGTGCCAGGCAYTGTGAGCAGGGAGCTTCATGCTGCTCTTGGCCCCTGCACGGCTGTCTGCGGCCCTGCTGCCCTGTGGTTGTTCCCCGGGGAGCAGCAGTGATGTCCCCTGCAAACTCCAACGCACAATAGTTCAATCTTGCTGCTCGCAGGGAGTTGGCCCTGTAGAGGCTTGATTTCTGCCTTGGTCCCAAGACATGCTGATAGAATATGCTAGCCAAACCTGTGATTCATTTATTATTATTTATTTATTTAAGAAGGCAGTATTTTTCCTAGAATAATATTTGTTAGAAGCAGCAACTACAGAATTGCAATATAGGGAAAATTAATTGAAGAATACTGCTTTGGGGGGTGTCTGCTGTAGGAAAGTTCTGGGTTTGTCTTGCAAGCAAGTCGTCAGGTATATTTAGGAGAAAAAAATAGATGCGTTCTCTGCACCAGGATCAGTAAGGGCAAAGTCATTGGGGGCTGCACAACCCTGTGAGCTAATAGGAACAGGCAGTGATAAGTACTAGCACCATACCACTAAGAAATTTCATTTAACCACTTGTTTCTTTTTTGCTTTGCTTTTGATATGTGTGTTAGAAGTGGTGCCTAGTACTGGATCCTGCGCTGCCTGGGGAGGGCTGGGTGGGGGGCGGTGCCCGGGGGGACGGGAGGGGAGGCAGCAGCTCCAGAACCTCTGCTGCTGGGGAGGGAGCGGGTGGGGGGATGAGATGAGGTGCCCAATGCTGCATCTCATGCTGCCCCTTGCGGGAGGGAGTGGGAGGGTGCCTGACACCTAGAATTGGAATTCTGGCTGCTGGAGTGGGGAAGCTAAGAATGAAGTTATTTCCTCCTCCTGCAAGTGTTGCTGGAGATGCGCTCATGCTGGGGTGGGTGCAGCGGGGCTGGGGTTGAGGTTGCTGAGGCCGCAGGCGCATCAGAGATTGGCCGTGCCCTGGCAGTGACCTGCACTGTCTATCCGCTCCAGCAGTCTGTGCATCGAGCAGGAAAATACTTCTTTATTAATACCCGTGTACCCAGCTGCACTACAGCCAGYGAGGAGCTGCCTGCTGTTGGGCCTTAGCTCCTGGGAGGGAAGGAGGAAGGGGAAGGAGCTGTCCTGGCATCCATGGCCACCCACTAACCTAACCAGCCAGTTCTTCTTTCCAATACAGATGGCAGCTCAGAGGCAGCGTGCCCTGGCCATCATGTGTCGCGTGTACGTGGGTTCCATATACTATGAGCTGGGAGAAGACACCATTCGTCAGGCCTTTGCCCCCTTTGGACCCATAAAAAGCATTGATATGTCCTGGGACTCTGTTACAATGAAACACAAGGTTGGTTTACAGTGCTCAAATGATGTTTTCTTTTGATCCATAAGGCCCTCCTGATTATACCCAGGAAAAAGAGCCTTTATCTTTGTCCTGAACTAGCAAGTGGGCTGCTTCAGTACGTGGTAGTTTGGGTGAACGTTTGTGGCTGCCTACTGTGCTCAGCTGTGCAGGAGGCTGCAGTGGAAGCCAGCTGCACATGGGAAGGTTGGGCATGAACGATGCTGAACAGTCCTGTGCACGGTGGCCTGTCTCCAGGCCACCGGGGATAGAGACTATATGAGTCTTTATATGTGTTACACGTCTCTATACATGTACATATGCTACCTGAGTATGAGAAAGTCAGGGAGCATGTGGCTGTGGGTCTGTGCTTCAGCCTGCAGTTTTCTAGAGAAGAGTCTCCTCAGGCCACAGTAATTGGAATCTGGTATGTGGGAAGTCTTGGCCGCATTAACTGGCACTAATTTGAGACAGGCTAAGATGGGTATGATTCAGTGAGAGTGTCCTTATGTTCCAGGGTTTTGCTTTTGTGGAATACGAGGTGCCTGAAGCTGCTCAGCTGGCCTTGGAACAGATGAATTCTGTCATGTTGGGAGGAAGAAACATAAAGGTGAGTAGCAGACATGCTTTGAGACTTATTTCTTTTTAATGTCATAAAGTTTTTCATGACTAGAAATGCTTCCCATAGCACTGTGCTGTGGAAGGTGACCTAGAACATATTGGCTGCTGGACATTCACGTTTGGCAATCTTCAGTTGCATTCTGCGTGCCTGCAATGCCCATTTTCTAGGCAGTTTCTAGGAGCCTTCACAGAAGGGCACAAAAGCTTCATCTCCTGCTTTCCACATTCTCACTTTCTGCAAATTGATCTCTAGTATGTGAGAGGAGATAACTGCTTGCTTAGAAAAAGTAGGGGAGAGAAGGAGGTCTATCTAGGCCCTCAGTCCTCCTGGAATAGCCTATAAAGCAGGTTGTGTCCCAGAGCTTGGAGTCCTCGTACTGCTTGTGGCATTAGGATGAGCTGCGTAGGTTGAACAGGCAATTCAGCAGCTGTCTTGGKTTTTGCCTTCTGTGAGTCTTGGCGAGTCATGATGCTGCTGCTCCAAATGCTCACGGGGCTCTTTGTTTTCTCCGCAGGTTGGAAGACCAAGTAACATAGGCCAGGCACAACCGATTATAGACCAGCTGGCAGAAGAGGCAAGGGCCTTTAACCGCATCTACGTGGCATCTGTGCACCAGGATCTTTCAGATGATGACATCAAGAGTGTGTTTGAGGCCTTCGGAAAGATTAAATCCTGCACCCTAGCACGGGACCCGACCACAGGGAAACACAAAGGCTATGGTTTCATTGGTAAAACAGTTGTCTGATACTCACTGGGGGGAAGGGAATGCTACTTGGATTATATTTCTTGTTTTTACTCTAGTGGCAGAATTACTTGAGACTGCAGAGCAGTAACGCTTTTGGAGGAGGATCTGTGCCCGAACTTAGAAATATAATTAGTTGAGACATTTTGCTTGCTATTCTTAACGATGCTTGCATAGTCAGAGGAGTAAGATGAGTTAACTAAGAAGTGAAGGGCTTCTCACTGGAGTTCTAAGTGCTCTTATTTTCTTCATGAATGTAAGTCTAAGTTGTCCGTATAGAGAGAGGGGTTGAGTTCACAAGTTCATTTGCAGGCATTTTTTTTCTCATTGCAGAGTATGAGAAAGCACAGTCTTCTCAGGATGCTGTTTCTTCGATGAACCTCTTTGACCTCGGAGGTCAGTATCTCCGAGTCGGCAAAGCTGTCACTCCTCCGATGCCTCTCCTGACACCAGCCACCCCGGGAGGGTTGCCTCCAGCAGCAGCTGTAGCTGCAGCAGCAGCCACAGCAAAAATCACAGCCCAGGTAAGGCACAGGCTGTATCATTCCACAAAATGGATGGTTATTTTGGTCCTACTAGAATCAAGAGTACTGGCTCTTCYAGCCAGGTATTTGGTAGTTCTAAAGAAGGCTGCCTTCGCAGGACTTCACGAGTAGAAGCTTGTCTAGGACACTTGTGGGGGTCTGAAAGAGGGTATGATTGGAACTTTAAAGAAATGACTGAGGAAAGTTAGATAGGCATACTAAAAGTTAGTTGAATAGTTAAAAGCTGAAAGAATGCTAGAAGGTATGTGATGGGTAGGTAGTAATGAGGGCAATAACAATCACCTGAGCAATACAGTTGTTGAAAAGATTCTGCCTGTGTTAAGGTGGAAGGCAGCTATAGTGGCTTTAGGCGGTCCAGAAAACGAGTACTACAATGACTGAGGAGCACTGAGTATTGAGGCAACAGGAGTGCAGGAGTTCTCCAACTGAGTTTGCTCAAAGCCTGCAGAAAGTGTGAGAAGCAACAGAAGCTCCTGCCTGTGACTAGGAGGAGGACTGGTGTTCAAAATGAGCCTCTGCGTCTATGCCCATCTTCCTTGCCTGGGAGGAATCGGGACCTCTCCGTCAATGTAGCTCTTGTACAGAGCAGTTTAAATACAGGCCCTATCTGCATTTATTGTTTAGGGGCTTTGTGGTTTCAACTGAATAGACTTGGGAAATTAAAAACGCTAATCAGTAACAGAGGTGAACTGAAGAATTCATGAGCATCAGAGGGAAGCTTTAAGTCATAGGTGCAATTTCACCTGGAATTAGCATGCTGATTGAGGAAGAAGGGAACGTCTCCATTCTTCAGTACAACTGTGAGTAGAGGCAGGTACTGAATAGCAAAGATAGCTACACCTTGACAGCCACCATTCAAAAGTCAACCTTGCAACACAAGTTAAGAAGCTAAAGCTATTAGGAAGAGTTTCTCTTGCTATTTAAGTAAAATTTGTGGCAGCTAGGAAAGGTTGAACTCAAAATCCCCAAAAGCTTAGATAGAGCACTAGAGGTTATGGAGTATTTTACCTCACTTTTTCAATCTTTAATAGAAGTGAAAGGCACCCTGACTCATGAAGCACTTGGTATTGCTCTGTTCTAAATAGGTGTAGACCTCAAAGTCTGTCATATGTATTCAATGTTGCATATTTAATAGAAGGTTGTTTACTTTTTAGTTAATTCTATCAAGTCAGAGCTGTTGTGTGACTGGAAAAGAGTAAACACGACACCTGTGTTCAAAGTGTTATGGAAAAAAAAGTGGTATCTACAGACTTCTTGTCCTGACCCTAATGAGAGGGAAAGATGTAAAACAAGCGTTGAAGGAAGAACAATGGTTTAAGTGAAAACAAATACTGAATATATTTGGGTCTTCTAGGGGAATATCCTGATATGGAATATCTTTCTTTTATCCTAATAAAATTTAGCATTAGGTCTCAGTGTATAGCACAGCCTGCCCATAGCTCAGAACATGATTTGGTAGAAACCTGTATGAAAAGCTGTTAGACAAGGTCAAGACTGTTGCATTGAATTTAAGATGCATGAATTAAATGAAGAGAGAGTGAAAATGAGCTGTGCTGGAAGTTGCTTGTCCTTTACTGTGGTAGTTCTGGTGGAAATATCTCATGATTTATCTCCATTAATAAAAACATTAGCTATCCTAGTCTGGGAATTAGGGTTCTAGTGAAATTTGTCAGTAGCATAGAGATGAAATGCATTATAAATATAGAGGAGAAATGGACTATCACAAAAGAGAAGTGAGATCTTGAAGAATGGAATCAGACTATGCCATATGCATTTACTAGTAGAATACAAGGTACATTTAAGGACCAAACCCTAGGAATTTTTCTCTGTGATGGGAGTTTATAGGAGGCCTGTGCAAACAAGAGGAGGATTTGTAAGTGTAGTTTGCTGTTTAAACAACAAAAAAGGTTGTGATCGTAAGATACATAGAGTGGATTATTTAGTAGTTTTACAGCAGTGCTATCATTTTAACTAAGTCTTCATCTAGAATATTACTTGAATTTTGGCCATATAGAGTCAAGAGTCGTATTTAGATTATAGAGAAGGACTGCCACAGTAAGGGAAACATGATATACATTAAGAATCTAGAAGAGCTTTTGTTTGCCATAAATAATAATTATGCTGAAAAGAGCATCAAATTATCGCTTGAATACAGTCCATATGGAGGCAGGTAGRTAACAAGATGGGGGAAGAGGTTCAGACAATGTGACTGACAAGAAATGGCTATAAAATGCCTTAAATATCAAAGGTGGAAATTTGAAGAAAGCTTGGAGACATCAAAAGGAATAGATCTCTGAAAGGCTTCTCCAGGAGAAACAATGGTGGCAGAACTAGCTGTATGGTTATCTGATTCATGTATCATAGAATGGCTAGGGTTGGAAGGGACCTGTAGAGGTCATCTAGTCCAACCCCCCTGCACATGCAGGGTCCCCTAGAGCATGTGGCACAGGGTGGTGTCCAGGTGGGTTTKGAAGATCTCCAGAGAAGGAGACTCCACMACCTCTCAGGGCAGCCTGTTCCAGGGCTCTGTCACCCTCACTGTTAAGAAATTCCATCGCAAGTTYCTGTGGAACTTTTGGTGCCTCAATTTGTGGCCATTTCCTCTAATCCTATCACTAGCCACCACTGAGAAGAGGCCAGCCCCATCCTCCTCACTCCCACTCCCTCCCTTGAGATATTTATACACATTAATCAGGTCCCCTCTCAGTCTTCTCTTCTCCAGGCTGAAGAGGCCCAGCTCTCTCAGCCTTTGCTCATAGGGSAGATGTTCCAGGCCCCTAATCATCTTCGTAGCCCTGCGCTGCACTTTCTCTAGCAGCTCCACGTCCCTCCTGCACTGGGGAGCCCAGAACTGCACACAGTACTCGAGGTGCGGCCGCACCAGGGCTGAGGAGAGGGGCAGAATCACCTCCCTCAAACTGCTGGAGACGCTCTTCTTAATGCACCCCAGGATGCCATTGGCCTTCTTGGCCACGAGGGCACACTGCTGCCTCATGGTCAACTTGTCRTCCACCATGATCTACCCAGGTCCCTCTCTGCAGGGCTGCTCTCCAGGAGGTCGGTCCCCAGCCTGTAGGCGTGTCTAGGGTTATTCCTGCCCAGGTGCAGGACCCTACACTTGCCCTTGTTGAACTTCATGAGGTAACTCGCCGCCCAGTTGTCCAGTCTGTCCAGGTCCCTCTGGATGGCAGCGCAGCCCTCAGGGGTATCAGCTGCTCCTCCCAGTTTGGTATCATCAGCAAACTTACTGAGGGAGCACTCCATCCCTTCATCCAGGTCGTTAATGAATAAATTGAACARGACTGGAGCGAGGACTGACCCCTGGGCACACCACTAACCACAGGCCTCCAGCTGGACTCGGCACCGCTGATTACCACTCTCTGAGCCCTACCATTCAGCCAGTTCCTAATCCACCTCACTGTCCACTCATTTATGCCATTCTTCTGGAGCTTGCCTAGGAGGATGCCGTGAGGGACGGTGTCAAAAGCCTTACTGAAGTGCAGATAGATGACATCCACCGCTCTGCCCTCATCTATCCATCTAGTCACCCCACCATAGAAGGCTATCAAGTTAGTCAAGCATGATCTCCCCTTGGTGAACCCATGTTGGCTACTCCTGAGCATCATCTTCTCCTCYATGTACCTGGAGACAGCAGCCAGGATGAGCTGCTCCATCACCTTTCCAGGGACAGAGGTCAGGCTCACCGGCCTGTAGTTGCCCGGCTCCTCCTTCTTGCCTTTTTTGAAGACCGGGGTGACATTGGCTTTCCTCCAGTCCTCCGGCACCTCCCCCGTTCTCCAGGAYCTTTCCAAGATGATGGAGAGCGGCTCGGCTACGACATCCGCCAGCTCACGCAGCACTCTGGGGTGCATCCCACYGGGGCCCATGGATTTGTGGGTGTTGAGTTTCCTCAGGTGCTCTCTAACCAAATCTTCCTCTACTCGGGGCAAGTATTCCTTTCTCCAGTCCCTTCTCATTTCCCTAGTGTCAGGGACACTTAGGGGCTGCCCTTGAGAGTTGTCAGCCCTATCTGGGTTCTGTAGCTCCTGGGGACCAGCCCTAGCAGAGAAAACTGAGGCAAAGAAGGCGTTTAGTAACTCTGCCGTCTCCACATCCTCCGTTACCAATGCACCCTGCCCATTCAGCAACGGACCAAMATCTTCCTCCTGCTATTGATGTATTTGTAGAATCCCTTCCTGTTATCCTTGATGTTCCTATATTGTTCAGATGTGGCCTGGCCCTTCTTCCACCTAACATATGTTTTCTTCTTCTCATTAAGTTTGCCTAGCAGCTCCTTTCCCATCCACACAGGTCTCTTGCCCCTCTTACTTGACTTTCTGCTGGTAGGAATACACCGATCCTGGGCTTGGAGAAAGTGGCGCTTGAAGATAAGCCAGCTCTCCGGGATGCCCTTTCCTTCTAGGACCCTGGTCCAGGGGATTTCTCCAAGAAGCTCCCTTAGGAGGTCAAAGTTGGCTCTCTTGAAKTCCAGGGCTGCAATCCTACTTCTTGCCCAGCTCCCTCCACGCAGGATCGTGAATTCCAACTGCTCGTGGTCACTGCATTCAAGACTGCCCCCAACCCTCACGTTTCTCGCTACACCATCTCTGTTGGTTAGGATCAGGTCTAGCAGCGCCCCGGCCCTTGTCGGCTGTTCAGTGAACTCACTGCCTTGATCACTGTCTGCAGTTGCTGTGGTGATGAAGGCCAGAGTCAATGTTCTGTGTTGCTGCCTGTACCTACCAAGTGAAAACTACAGAAATGAGATGATTGATTTAAATTGATCTCCAAGTGTGTGGCTTTTGACATTACATTACATTACATTGTATTAGCATTTTGGGCCCCTCTGTTCTTTGACTCAGACAAGCCAATCTGACACTAGGCTAAGCCTTAAGAAAAAGKTAAGCTGGAAGAATTCCCAAGCCTGGTCTTTCCAAGAGTCCCAATACTGTCATCAGAAGGGGGTAGGATGGGAGCTCCCATCAATCTGGTTAAATGGATCGGAATTCCTTAGCATTATTAAAGAGCTTGTCCTCTTGAACCGCTTCAAAGCGCTTTGAGGCCCTCTAGAGTCTAAGGAGGTTGAAACAAGGAGAGKTTCCTTCTGCTCTGGAATTGCCTGCTGCATTCTCGTAAACAGCTGACTGAATCCTCTGCGGTCTCATTCAGTAGGGTACCTAGCACCTTGTCAGCATGGGAGAAATCTGAAGTATGAGAGAATATTTTTCTTCCAGGGCTTGGTGTCTGGTAGTTGCTGTGGTGGGGTAGGCAGCCTGCTTGCTCTTTTTTTTTGCTCTAATACTACTGCAGAGCTGTCATCCCCAGGACCTGTGGATTTAGTACTTCAATAAATATGAGGAGAAGGGGGCTGACGTAGTCCATTCTGAACCAAAATGACCTATGTGCTGTTTTTTTCTCCCTTGCAGGAAGCAGTGGCCGGAGCTGCAGTTCTTGGCACTTTGGCAACTCCTGGACTCGTCTCTCCAGCACTGACTCTGGCCCAGCCGTTAGGGGCGTTGCCACAGGCTGTGATGGCAGCACAGGCACCAGGAGTTATTACAGGTGTGTTTGCTAGTCATTTTGTTGYTTGTATAACTGGTAAAAGCACAGTTCTGCACAACTAGGTTCACAGCTAAGGAGGACATGGAGCTAAAATTCCCCTCCCTGCCCTCTCTTGCCGAGAACTTTTATATTTTTAAGTTGTGCAGCATAGCAGGAGTTTATTTTTGTTTGTAACAGATATGACAGGGACTTAGAACTTTACAGCAGAAATGGATGGCACCATGAGTGAAGGTGTGGATAGTTGTTACTCCATGCAAGATCTGCACTCTGCTGTCTCCCGTCCGGACAAGCCCACGATGCCTGTGGGGGTGCATATGCCTTGCATGCTGACCAAGTAGCTGCTTAAGTCTCCTCAGCTGTTCTGGGTGTGGAGCAATAATGCAGATTCCGTGACCCTCCCCTTCCTGGCTGATGTCTGTCTAAAGGTTGCAGCACATGAGTTCTCTTCTTAATACTGCAGAGTTTGTTTTCTTACAGGTGTAACCCCTGCCCGACCTCCCATTCCAGTCACTATCCCACAAGTGGGAGTCGTCAATCCTATCCTGGCTAGTCCCCCAACGCTGGGCCTAGTGGAGGTCAAGAAGGAGAAGGAGGAGGAGGAGGTGTTGCAGGAGTCAGAGAGACCGGAGATGCTGAGTGAGCAGGAGCACATGAGCATATCCGGCAGCAGTGCCCGTCACATGGTGATGCAGAAGCTGCTTCGGAAACAGGAGGTGAGTGTGTTCGAGTGCCCTGAGCTGGCTTCAGCTCTCGGCAGATGAGACCCAGCTCCAGGACCATCTCAACAGCTCCAAAGTTCCTGGTACCATCTTCCAGCAGCAAATGCTCCAGGTGCCCCACAAAACTAATGTACGAGTGCCTGCTCCTGTGCTGCTTGTGATGGTTCTTTTGCTGTTCTGCTTTGGGGAGCTGCAGCTTTTGAGTTTCTTCAGGAGTGCTCTCCAGCTACTGGGCCGGAGAAGGCTTCATATGTGGGGCCTTCTGATTAAACCATCTGTTCACTTGGAGTCATTGAAAGGCTGTCTTGATTTGCTTTGGCTTGTAATTAAAGATGCAAAGCCACCACATTGTGTCAAAGGCAATCTGTTTCCAAGTGTTAAAAATGCCTTTTCCCACAGCCTTTTACTCCAGGGTAAAACTCTGAGGTGTGTACAGGAAATGTCACAAGATGCAGTGAGAAAGAGGACAAGAATTATGGGAAGTGGCAGCAGGTGTCTCTGTACAMAACTGTCCAGAGACTTGTTCTTGTGCATGATTCAGATCCTTCCTTGATGCATGGATTTTCTGAGCTCTGGCACTGTACGGACCGTTCATCTTCTCTGTTTGCACAGCAGGGATGGTGCTAAGGTGCTCTTCATGAGAGAGGATGAACAGAGAGAAAGCAAACATTCCCCTTTGCTTTCAGATGGAAATCAGCCATAAAGCTGCATCTCCAAGACTCTGACTTTGCTGCTAGCTTTTCCTCTGTCACAAGCACCTTTCGTAAGAGTCCAGCTCAGCTGGTATACGTACATGAAAAAGAGGTTCAGCAGCATCAGCAAGAGTCTTAAAACTACAGTCTTCTGAGAGGTGTTTGGCATTCTTACTTTGTTTTTGGTTTACTGCCCTTAGACCCATAGAGACACTTAAATAGACATGTGTATAAGAACTGGTCCAAATGCATATAGTATACATGTAGCACACAGTCTAACAGACTCTTATTTAGTTATCTCCTTTAATGRTGGTATCTGGTCAGCTGTGAGTTGTCAAAGGTGCAAAAGAGTTGGTTAAACCTTCCAGCGTATGCTGAGATGAAGGTCAGTATTCTCCAAAGTATCTAATAAAGTTGCTGAAAGTAATGAATCAAAAAATAACTGGATAGCAGCAGCACTCAAAAAAAAGTCTTTGTGTCACTTGTGCCTCACGAGTGAGTCTGGAAACGCGAGCGGTGGCACGTGGAGCATTTTTCACTGAACGCCACAGGGAGACCAGGAGAATGGCCTGTGCTGCTGATGCCTTGGGCAAGAGTGAGAGAATCTCTGAGAATTTGGGGCCTTGCTGATTTCATGTACTGTGCTTTCAGCTGTGCTGTGCTGCGCAGGCCTGTTGCTCACCTGCTGTGGTTTTGCAGATTGACCTCAGTGTCTTGTGGCAGTTTTAACATACTTGTCCTGTTTCTTCTTTCTGCAGTCAACTGTCATGGTGCTGCGCAACATGGTGGATCCAAAGGACATTGACGATGACTTGGAGGGAGAAGTGACAGAAGAGTGTGGCAAGTTTGGGGCTGTGAACAGGGTCATCATCTACCAGGAGAAGCAGGGAGAAGAGGAGGATGCCGAGATCATTGTCAAGATCTTCGTGGAGTTCTCCATGGCCTCCGAGACTCACAAAGCCATTCAGGCTCTGAATGGGCGCTGGTTTGCAGGAAGGAAGGTGGTGGCAGAAGTGTACGACCAGGAGAGATTTGATAACAGCGACCTGTCAGCATGAACTTCACTTGAAAGAGACTTCTCCCCTGCCCCCTATGCCTGTCTGTTTTTTTTAGCCGTGTGTAAAGAACGCCCCAGGGCGGGCACAGATCTCTGTGATGTACTTTTAGTTTGGATAAAAGCGCAAAGAAAGCCCGTGTGCTGCTGTGTGTGTGTGTGTCTGAAGGGGCTGATGTCGTGACATGCAAGTCAAGCTTGGGTCCAGCCTCCTTGGCCTGGAAGAGAGGCTGGGGCCCAGCAAAGGGCTGCTGCTCCTGCTCCTGCCTCGCCTGTGGTGCTCGCTGCAGAGCCCCCACACCAAGCTCCCCTCCCACTTTGGGGCTGCAGCAGCAGGTTTGGTAAGAGGTCACGAGTGGCTGCACTGGAGCAGGGTGCCTCTTCCTGCTGCACTTCGGCCGTGGCGGGTGCTGCTGTGCTGTTAGTGGCGCGTTGCTGTGCTGGAGAGTGGTCGACCAGGGCCAGGAGGGAGCCCCCCCTGGCCAGTGTTAAGGGCCACGTGCTGAGCTCGGAGCCTCAGGAGCCGCTTCCGACCTGCTCACGCCATGGTGGCGTCTGTGCCACACGAGGGTCTCACAGAGACACGCATGTTCGTGAGCCACCGCGGAGGAGCCTTCTGCACCGACCACCTCATTCTGCGGCCCAAAGGCAGAACGTGGTGCTCTGCAAACCCGGACCTGCCCGCCGGGGCGCGGGCTGGGSTTCCTCGCGGCGTCTGCATCCAGCTCGTTCTGATACCAAGCGCAGCCTCGAGCTCTGCTCGTGGGACGAGCTGCCGTCCCCAGTCCCGTGAGCTGCGGCTGCGGGGGAGCAGGGGCTGCGGCTGGGAGGAGCGCTGCCTTCCAGCACCCAACCTACCACGGTGGAAGAAACGTTAGCCCTTGGGCCGTGGTCAGCTGTGTGGAAAACAGCCTTTGCTGAAAGGAAGCGCTTGTTGAAAACACAGGTTTTGTAATACTTAACAGCTTGAGTGCATTTATTTTTGGAATCTTCCTGTTTAATGAGTAGGAACAGAATTAGCTCCTTGTATTAATGGTTTTAAATGCTCTTAAGCACATAAAGGGCTATTATTTTACTTGTTATGTGTGTTATGCAAGCAGTAGAAATGTGAAGAGAATCTTTAGTTCCAAAATTCCTCTAAAATTGATCTCAAAGCAGTGTCAAAAAGGGCCTCCAAGTTGAGCTTCCTGGCACTTCAGGCTGCTTCTGCGTTTAGAGATGCTATTAAAATGAAGGGGTAAGAGTTGAATCCTGGAGAATCTTTCTTCCGTTGGGCATTAGAGATTTGTATTGGCAGTCTAAGTTTATTTACAGTCGATTTGTGCTGTCGTGTTTATGTACTGTTATTTCCTGCTCAATAAGCTCAAGAACCTTTCCCCGTGCCCGGTATTCAGAGTCATTCCAAACTAGCAGTGAGCCTGTCCCTGCAGCCTGTGCTTGGCGGCTCCCAAGATGAGCTCTGTCCCTTGGTCRTTCCTCCTTGCAGCTCCTCCTCCCGCTTCCGAGGTCGAGGCCCCTTCCCGGGCGGCAGGTGAGGGCCGAGATTTGCCTCCATGGAGGCACCCGTGCTGCCCCGAGTCCTGGCCGCGCTCCTGAAGCACCTCCTGCTCTGCAGGCTGGGTTCGGAGTACAGCGAGTGCATGGGAAGGTCCCCTTTGCCTTGGTGGTAACTAAAAAATAATAATAGAGGAGAAGGCAGAGACTAAGGGGTGGCAGCCTGAATGTTAATAAACATCTTTGTTGACAAGAACGATCTTACCTGGTTGACAAGATATTTTACAAGTTTAAAGTCAGAAAAGTAATTTTGTAAAGTTCTTTGGCATGTCAAATRTCTAACAAAAGAGCAGCTATTGTACAACATTTTACTTAACATTTAACGTTTTACACTATAACATGAGCAAAATACAATTTGACTTGGAATAGCTGAGAAACATCTCAAAATATCATCAATAGAAATTTCACCAAATTCTGGCTTTTTTTCCTGGAGGGAAGAAATCCCATAGAAACCTGACTTAGGCACCAATGCACATAAAATGTACATAATGTACACAAATGTACATTAAAATGGCCGGGAGGACAGGTCAGGGTGGTGAATGGCTGTCGGGGCTAGGCGCCCGCGTGCGTTCCTCCACGGAAGCGTGGTGGCCTCTGCCTGTCACCGGCCTCGTGTTCGCCCTGTTTTGTGTCCTGCCGCTCTCCGCGCACTAGGAGGAGGTGCAGGGGTCCAGGGAGGGGCCACATCTGCCTGTGCTCAGGTACAGTTGTGACTCTGACTGCCCTTCTGACAAGGCGACGAGTATCTGGGGATCCCTACCTCGTGTTTGGGCTGTCATACGGACAGACCCCTTGGCAGAGCAGTGCCTTTGGGTGGCTCCGTCTGTGTGGCACTTTCTCAATGCCTCACTTTCTCCATTGGTGACACTGCCCTTCAGGATGGATTACCCGGAAACTGTGGACAATTTGGAAAGGGCTTTTCTTGTAGAAGAGACTTCAACACTGCGGTCCTTATGACGTGGTCCCACCAGAGGACTTTGCTACATTTGCTGCCCTAAGCTGGGTCCRAGAGCTGTGCTGATCTCCTTCAGATTCAGGCACAGCTCCATAACAGCCAGAAAGCCACAAGAAGTTTAAACCCGTCCAAACTTTTCTTTGTTTATGGTGGGGTCTGTGGGTTTAGTTATAGCAACACTGARTGAGAATCATACTGGTAGCTGTGGTTGCATCAAGGAGGATACACAACTGGAGGAGTGTGAGTAATTTACCGAGCACCAGGGCTGGTAGAAAAGGGGCACAAGGGAGTAGCTGGGATGCCTGGTTGCCTTTATCTGTGACAGCCGTTTGGCTACACAGAATCATAGAATGGCTGAGGTCGGGAGGGACCTCTAGAGACCATCCAGTCCCACCCCCTGCTGCACAGGGACACCCAGAGCACGGGGCACCCAGTCACATCCAAGCAGGTTGGAAGGTCTCCAGAGCAGGAGCCTCCCCAGCCTCTCTGCGCGGCCTGTGCCAGGGCTCCGGCACCCTCACACCAAACAAGTTCTTCCTCCCATGGACATGGAGCTACCTGCACTTCAACTTGTGCCCGTTGCCCTTGGCCTGGCACTGGCCACCACTGAGATGGGTTTGTCCCCTCCTCCTACACTCTTCCCTCAGATATTTGCACATGTTGATCAGATCCTCTCAGTCTGCTCTTCCCCACGCTGAACAGGCCCCGCTCGCTCACTCCTTCCTCACACGGTAGATGCTCCAGCCCCTTCATCATCCTCATTGCTCTGCGCTGGCCCCTCTCTAGCAGCTCCATGTCCCTCGTGTCCTGGGGAGCCCAGAGCTGCCCCCAACATTCCAGATTTGGCCTCCCCAGGGCTGAGCAGAGGAGCAGGACCTCCTCCCTCGCCCTGCTGCCAACACTCCTCCTGATGCAGCCAGGAGCCCATGGGCCTCCTTGGCCATGAGGGCCCATTGCTGCTTCCGAGGGAACCTGGTGYCACTCAGGACTCCCAAATCCCTCTCCATGGAGCTGCTTTCCAGCAGGGCAGCGCCTAATCTGTGCTGGTGCCTGGGGTTACTCCTGCCCAGGGGCAGGACCCTGCACTTGTCTTTGTTGAACCTCAGAAGGTTCCTCTCCATCCAACTCTCCAACCTGTCCAGGTCCATCTGCATGAGCTGCTGACCAGCTCATCTGGTGTCAACTATCAAAGGACGCTTCAGGTTTTAGTGAAGACATCCCCAAAATTAAGGGGTAGAGATGCAACTTGTTTGCCTTAGTGTGCAGGAATTTACTTACACTCTGGCCCCGAGCGGCAAGGAGTTCAACATCATGGTTTTCATCAATGCTGCTTCCTTTGGGGATTAAGAGGGACTGACAGCTTGTTCTTGGTAGCCTTTCATGTCTCCACTCCTCATCACAGGCCACCAGTTCCTTATTAGTGGTTGGAAACCTCTGGCCTCACAAAGCTGTGGGCCTCTCCTGGAAACCAAACAGCCTTTTTAAAAGGATTCGCTGAAGTTGAGGTAAGAAGACACCTTGGAGAGATGCCTGAGGACTGGAAAGGAGCAAAGGTCATTCTAGTCTTCTAAAAGGGCAAGATGGACCCAAGAAACTAAATGACAGATCCATCCAATCCCTGGAAAGATAATGGAGCAGCTAATCCTGGACAGCATTTCTGAGCACATGAAGGACAAGGCAGCGAATGGGAGGAGTCACCATGAATTCACCGAGGGGTGAATTGGCTCACCCCAGAGCCTTCCATGACGGGGCGATGGMTGGTGGGTGAGAGGAGAGTGGTGCCTGGCGTCCCCTCGGCTCCAGCAGGGCTTTCAACACCCGCTCCCCTCACGTCTGCATGGGAAGCTYAGGGCGCATGGGCAAGACGAGCGGGCAGGGAGGCGCTTTGGGAACCGGCTGATGTCGGAACTGGCTGCTCCCTGTCGTGATCAGCAGGGTCTATTTGAGGGCCTGTACCTAGTGATGTCCCCCTGCAGTCAGTGCTGGCTCCAGGGCTGTCCAGCTCCTTCCTCAGTGACCCGAATGAGGGCACATTTGCACCCTCAGCATGTTTACTGGTCATCCCAAACTGGGGGGAGAGATTGATGTGCCTGGGGTCTCTGTTGCCATCCCTGGAACCAGGACCGGCTGCAGAGGCAGGTGGAGAGGAACCTCAAGTGCAGGGACCTGTCCCCAGGAGGAGGAACAGCCAGCCGCAGGCACCAGGACAGGCTGGGGTTGACGTAATGRAGACTTCCTCTTGTACTAGGAAAGGCTCAACGAGCTGGGCCTGCTTAACCTGAAGAAAGAAACCCAAAGGGGACCTGATCACTACGTGTCAGTATCTGAAGGGAGACTGGAGAGAGGATAGGGCCCGACTCCTGTTCTGTCACTTGCCACCACTGCCAAGAAGCCCTGGGCACAACCTGAACGTGGAGAGATCCATGTGACCAGGAGGAAACCCCTTCCCTTGCTGTGAGGGTGGCGTGGCCTGGAACCGCGGCGGTGGCCGCACTGGCCTTGGAGATGCTGGGACCTGCCTGGCCATGACCCTGTGCCCCGCGTCATGGGAGCTCTGCCTGAACTAGCTGCTCCCCAGGGGTCCCTTCCAAGCTCAGCCCTTCTCTTCTGTGGTTTCATTCCCAAAAAATCGCACCAGAGGTGCCTGCACGCACTGGGCAAGACTGACGCTGTGGTTACAGCTTTGAGTTACAYGGGTTTAGGCTCCCAGGGAGATGAGAAAGTCTGTGCCCAGACACAGATAACGCAGCTGTCGTCTGTGCTCTCCTACCTCTGCGGGCTGCTCTCATGAAAAGGAAGGCTTGAAATCTCATCTCAGAGGAGCAAGGGGCTTGTCAATAAGTCCTGTGAATAAATTCAGTTGGGTATTTCATGATTCAGGGGCTCTTTCACTTGAGTTCATGATAAACTAATTCCAGCACATTCCTGTTTCTGTCCATCCTGTTTTTCCTTGCCCTGCCTCAACTTTGAAACATTTTCTGAAGGCCTGGGCAAAAGGGATAACCAAGCCCTCGTTTAAATTCTGCACATATACACACCTTGTAATTACAGAGTAGGACGGTGCTGGCATTTTCTTGGGTGGCATCTCAGGACGTGGGATTTCCAGGCTCAGCTCCTGGAATGCTGCTCCTCGTCCAGGCCCTGCTGCTGATTCTGCACCAGTTCAGAGCTCCATGGGCTCTTGCGGGTCTCCTGTGCTGTGGGTCAGCAGGGAAGGAACAAATAACTCAGGAGGTAGCAGTCTGAAGCAAAATACTGGAGAACGACTTCATAGGCTTGTTTCTGCTGCTTGAACACACTGTCTGTCCACATGGTCTTTATTCCCAGTGAACAGCGTGACTTTCATTATGAACAATGTAAAACCTGGATTCATCCGCATCCTCCTGCTCGTGGTGCTTCTTCCCCAGACCTCCAGCTGTGTGACCGTGACCTTGATATAAGGCAGCGGCAGGACTGGACATGGCCAACACAGCACGGCAGGGCCGGCGTGTTCCTTGCTCTCTGCAAGGGGGTCCTAACAGGGAGAGCTGAAACCAAACAAAAAGTTGCTGGGGCTGCAGAAGGCTAATGGGCCAGGATTGAGGCTTCGTGCTTGGTGGCCAAGCCCGAGAGCAGCTGAGAGGCCTGAATTCACAGCGCTGGAGTCAACGGCCTGCCCTTCACGGGCAAGGCAGCACGGCGGCTGCCAGGGCAGCCCTGCCAGGGTCCGAGAGCAGCTACCCGGTTCTGCTGCACGCAGAGCGGCTGGAAAGTGGAGTTCAACCAGCCTCCTCGCTTCCCTCCCCATGGACACGAGCTCTCAGGGACAGACACGAGCCCTTGGGGACGGACACAAGCTCTCAGGGACGGACACGAGCTCTTGGTGACACACACGAGTTCTCGGTGATGCACAGGAGCTCTCGAGGACAGACAGGAGCTCTCGGGGACAGACACGATCTCTTGGGGACGTACAGGAGCTCTTGGTGATGGACACAAGCTCTCGGGGACAGACATGAGCTCTCAGGCATGACACTCCTGTCCTGCAAAGCCCTCGTGCAGCTGCTGCTGGCGAAGCTCTTGGTCTGCCACGTGCCTGGGGGATTCATCTCCTCCCAGGATCCAGCYTCTAATTCCTGGTGGCTGCAGCTTCCAAGCGTGAGCCTTGGAGCTCTTCCTATCCTCTCATCTCTGCAGATTTGCACTCGGGCTTCCCCATCTTCCCTCCTCCAGGACCCTTCTCTAAAACATCCTTCACAACTGGCTATTGTTCTACCAAATGGCTGGCGCTGGCGTTCCCCTCTGTTGTTTCCATGCTTCCTACAGAACAAAGTGACCGTGCTAAGTGATAGCCCTGCTGTCTGGACAACAGGGTCCCTCCTGCCTAAGGCAGGGACTGGTGAAGGTTTCTGGAAGAAGAAGGTTTCTGCCCTAGAGGAGGGCAAGCCTGGCCTAAAGTGCAGCCTAAACCGCTTCAGAAGTCAACGGCTCACGGGGAGGGGAGTCCCTGATTGGAGGTGGTGCCTCTTCATGCACTAGAGCCCAAGCCCTCCCTTTCGGGACCCTACCTAGCCTTGCACTCCAGCTTTCTCCCCTCAGAATCTGCATCCAAGTGCAAGTGGCACCAAAGTGGTTGGGAATGGTGTGTTCAGCTACTAGTGTCTTGAACCTTCTGTGCACAGCCCTTTTCTCCTGCTTTCTTCTGCACTCCTCCACTTGGCAAAAAGCTCCTGTACTCACAGGTTTCTAGAAAAGGCTTTTTCTTTTTCTTTTTCTTCTTCTTTTTCTTTTTTTTTCCCCCTTTCCTTTCCTTTTCCTCTTTCTTTTTCTTTTCCTTTTTTTCCTGGGGGGGTGGGGGGGTGGGAGGGGTGCTCTAGTGAACTAGGGAGCAAGAGGAGCTTGTGCAGAGATCACAGCTCACTTACAATGGGTCAGGAAGTCGGACGTCCAGGGAAAGCCCGTTGCCTTCCTGCTGCGTTGGGAGCGGGTCGGGCCCTGCGCGTCCTTCTCTTGATGGTCCAGACACGAGGCGCGTTGGGCACCTCCGGAGCCGGAGCTCAGCCCCGCTGGGGCCGCTGCTGGGCACAGGGACGGGGCCGGGGCCATTTCTGCTGCCCAAAGCGCTAACATCAGCTGTGCCTTGAGATCTAAATCCTCAACAAAACCATCCCCTCTTGTGATGAGGGTCATGGTATCTAACGCTGGGGTGCCCAGAAGGGCTTTCCTGCCTCCTCAAGTTGGAAATCCGACTCACAAGGGGCTGTTTCACACTTGTTCTAGCATCTGTACTTAGTTTAGATGCGTGGTCTTAATTTCTATCCTTATCACTGTTCCTTTAGAACACGGACTCTCACTATTGTTGTTTTATTAGGCTAAATAACTCGAAATGAGCCAGCGTCCATCTGCAAGAGCTCCCCGCCACGCTGGCAGCTTGGGAGGCTGCTCCGAGCAGGGATATGAGGCCAAGTCCATGTGAAGGGCGCAGCGCCGGGACCAGGGACAGCTCTGCAGGCAGCGCTGGGCCCACCGGCAGCTCTGCAGGCGGTGCCGGGCCCATGGGCAGCTCAGCGGGCAGTGCTGGGGCCACGGGCAGCTCTGTGACTGGCACTGGGCCCACGGGCAGCTCAGCGGGCAGTGCCAGGGCCACGGGCAGCTCTGCAGGCGGTGCCGGGCCCAGGGCCAGCTCAGCGGGCAGTGCCGGGGCCACGGACAGCTCTGCAGGCGGTGCAGGGGCAGCTCTGCGACTGGCACCAGAGCCACGGGCAGCTCTGTGACTGGTGCCGGGCCCACGGGCAGCTCCACTGCCAGTGGCTCCGCTTCGTTCCCCGAGGCCATTTCCGGGGCTGTAGCCTGTCCGTTTATTTATTTATTCCTTTATTTATTCATTCGTTTGTTAGGTAGTTTAACCGCAGCCCGTGCGCCGCTCCTGCCCCCAGCGCGGCCCCGTCCCCCCTCGCCCGCCGGCCCCGCTCCCGCCCGGCTCCGGCTCCTGCTGCGGCCCCCGGGGGCGGGCGGCACCGTCGCGGGGCAGGCCGGGAGGCGGCGGCCCCGGACTCGCTTTCCCAGCGCCGCCCGCTC
>PTEX01000458.1:119233-199521 GCA_003342815.1 Eudromia elegans | reverse complement strand
CGGCCCGGCCGGCGCGATGTTGCGCTGCATGCCGCCGCTCTGGCGCTGCAACCGGCACGTGGAGGCGCTCGACCGGCGGCACTGCTCGCTGCAGGCCGTGCCCGAGGAGATCTACCGCTACAGCCGCTCGCTGGAGGAGCTGCTGCTGGACGCCAACCAGCTCCGTGAGCTGCCCAAGGTGAGGCCCGCGCCACCCGGAGCCTCCTCCCGCGACCGGCCCGGCCCAGCCCGGCTCCGTGCGGCCCGGAGCAGCCAGGCCCGGGCCGGTCGGTGCGGCCTGGAGCGGCCCGGCCCGGAGCGGTCGGAGCGGCCCGGAGCAGCTCGGCCAGGCTCCGCGCGCCGCCTCCCGCAGGCCCGAGGCCTGGGCGCCGCCACCACTACTCCGAGCGGCGCCGCCGCGACGCGCCCCGGCTCGGCCCAACTGCCGCCTCCTGCTCCTGCCTGGCCCGGCCGCGTCTCCGCTCTCGTGGCCAGGCCCGGCGCCTCCCCCCGTGCCGCTGTCCCGTTCTCCTCGCTCCAGGACGCAGTGTTGGGCTGGCTGCAGCCAGCCCTGCCGGCTGGACGTGGGGCCAGGTTGTGCCGAGGTGCCCAGCGCGGGGTCACCGGTGGGCTCGGCTGCGTCGCCGCTGCGGGGCCTCAGAGCTGGTGCCAGGGCTGGAGCCGCTTCCTGCTGCTCCAGTGCTCCTGTCCTGTGCAGGTGGCAGCTCTGCCCGTGTGGACCCGGGACAGGCGCCCGGCGCGGAGCGGGACAGGGGCCCGCACTTACTGCTGGGCAGGGTCACAAGAGCAGCCCCTGAGCCTTGGTTTGACCTGGAAACCCTTAAAAGGGTCTCAAACAAGCGTATTAAGGATGAAAGCTGCACCTCATGCTTGTAGCAGTGACGTGGAACCCGCTCCCAGGGCTCTTGGCGGCAGTGATGTGGGCAGGCAGCCGCAGCAGGCACTGTCCTGCTTGACTGGGCCCCGTTCCACGGACCCCGGTGCTGCCGGCCRCAGCGCGCACTGTCCTGCTCATCCGGGCCCCGCTCCGCTCCGTGGATCCCGGTGCTGCTTGCCACAGCGGGTGCCACAATGACTCTCCTGTTGGTGTGGGGCGCTACCAAGCAGAGCTGCACTTGGGCCTGTCGTCTCTCGCTGCTCAGACGAAGGAGGCCATGAGATCCAGCCGGGCTGCAGAATACTCTGGAGGAAGGTTTTTGGTCTGCCTCACATGAGAACTGCCCCGTTTCTGAGAGCTAAGTTCAGTGTTACTTGTGCAGAGAAAGCATTTGCCCGGCTCCTCTTTGCACAGGCATGTGCCAGAGTAACCATGGACCAAGTCACACTTTCCTTGCACACCTGGGCGCCTCTTGGTGAATCACTGGGAGGCTCTGTGTACCACGAAGTAAAATACTTGCTTTTGGTTCAGGTTTGTTCAGCTGAACATCTGATGCATCCCCACTCGGACAGGTTCTCTTGTGGAGAAGTGGTGCCGCTTTGCTCTCCTCTTAATTTTGCCTTCTTTCCTGTGGTTCGGTGCTCTGCGAAGCACTGCGGCCACCCTGCAGCCCTTGTGCAGGTGCTGGGGTGCCAGTGCCCTGCTCAGTCATGTGTCTTGAGATCCTTCTGTACTTTGTGTATGTTTTTATATGCTTATACATACCTAGGCCTTATTTCTCAGACAGCTGGAAAGCTCGTGGTGCAGGTTATGGGCAGGTTAAGACTGATGAGTGATAAAAAGGCTTTTGCAGAGTAGGCTGGTTGCAGCGGATCTGCAGCCTTTCCTTGCACCATTCAGCTCCTGCATCGTCTCAGGAGTCATCGTCTTTGCAGTTATGTGGACATGGATTTTACTGAGATGTGGCAGGTTTTTGGATGTGGTTGGGTTTTGCTTAGCTTTTTAACAGCATCTTTGGGATGCAGATTTTACATTGACGTTTTGTTTAGCCTGCAGTCAGACAGCTGGAATCCTGCCTGTGTGTCTGTCCGAACTGCATTGTTTTCTCCTCCTTGTCACCCAAAGAACCTGTATCTGCAGACACTGTTGTTCAGCTCCAGGTGTGATGTCTGTTCTGCTTGGGAGCATCAGAGATCCTGCTGTGACCTACCCCGGGATCGTGGCTTCATTTCGCAGTGAGCATGTTGCCTACAATTTTTAGATTTGTTTTTTAATGGCTAGGAATTATTAGAAAAGCATTAGAGAGCAGAAAAGTACTGTTAGATCATCATGCAAATCTCTGGTGCACATTTCTGGTTCTCCATCTCAAAGGAGATGCCTTACAGTTGGAAGTGGTAAAGAGGAAGGCAGGGGGATCGTGAGACGTTTGCAGCTGCTTTCCCGCAGGGAAACGTGGAGTCCGCAGGGATCTGGTCTCCTCAGCCCGAGAGCGGTGCTGCTCCTCCCTTGAGGCGGGCTCAGGAGAATCACAGGGTCTGGAGAAAATAAATGGGGAGCAATTGCCCAGTGTCCCTTCCAGGATGAGGGTCAGAGGGCATTAGGTGAAATCAGCAAGAGCTTTGTTCACATGGAGAAACGATTTCCTTCTTTTTAATCTGAACCGTAGTTACGGTGTAGAACTGCTTGTCATACGACACGGTGGAAGCTCCAAATGTACCTGGGTTCGGAAAAGCCCTGGATGGGTTCATGTTAGAGAAAGGCACGCAGTGTTGGTCCGCATGCGGCACCGGGGAGCTGCTYGGGGCAGCCGCACTGCTGCCCCGCTCCAGGATCCAAGACACACTGCGGGTGCCTGGTGTTCTCCAGCAGCATCTGGACTCCAGCAGCCTCAGCAAAGCTGACATGTCCCCATTCTGCAGGAAAGGCGGGAGTCAAGTGTGCTGGGGCGCGGGGGCACCTGCCCTTGGAAAGAACCCGGCAGCTACAGACGCTGCCAGAGCACYGCGCTGCTGAGGGAGGCGGCTCCCGTAGGCTCCTGCTCAGGTGCCCGCATCAAACGCTGCCTCCCACTGGGGCCCCGTGTGGTGTGGACCAGGGTGCAAGGATGGAGCAACTCGAGGTGCAACTCCTGCGCCGTGATGCTTGGTGCAGGTCGAGCTTCCATGAGCAACAGAGGGTGCGTTAACCCCTGGTGCAGTGTGCGAGGCATGAACCTTCGTGCGCGCGGGGGACAGGTAGGGGAGGCAGGTTGGGACGCTCTGCAGGAGGCAGGTAGGGGAGGCAGGTCGGGACCCTGTGCAGGAGGCAGCAAGGGAAGGCAGGTAGGGACTCCATGCAGGAGGCAGGTAGGAGAGGCAGATAGGGACCCCGCATGTGGGCAGGTAGGGACCCTGTGTGCGGGAGACGCAGGTTGCTAAAGGCTGTGGCTGCTGGGGCCCTCGTGGCACAGACTGATCGCTTCTGGGGAGGGGCAGTCTGTGTGTTTGCAGGCTGGATGTGGGACGACCATTGGAAATAAATGGCTCTTCCCCCAGGAAAGGGTGGGAAAGCAGGATGCGTGCAAGGCAGAGGCTTTCCCTGAGCACAGGCGCCTGGAGAGGTCTTTGAGGGGAAGGGAGCGGGCTGCTCTTGAGGCAAGCAGCGCTTCATGGAGGGAGGGTTTGCTCGGCAGCATGAGCCCTTTCTGCAGAGGCGCTCATCACGGGAGCACCGCGAGGAAGAGGCGCTCGCACTGAGCATGCGGTCTATGAGCTGCTGGTGCAGGATGCAGCTCCCTCCACGAGGAAGGGCTCTGAGCACTTGCTGGAGGGGGAGAGCAGAGCAACAAAGTGAGGCCAGCCAGAGATGGGAGTCAGGGAGTGTGCGGAGCAGCTGGGAGCAAGCCTGTCCACAACAAGGGGAGTTTTSAGGGCTGAGGTAGGACGTTTGGAGAGGGCCTCTATGTGGAGGTGGGTTTTGAAGCCACCGAGTGGGTCGGGGGCTGGCTGTGAAAAAGGTTGTCATCTCTTATAGTGAAGCAGCAACTTCTTTGGAAATGTTTGATGCTTTTTCTGTCTATTCTTGCACAGGTTTTTCTCTGGCTCSCACCACTGAACCGTCTCTGCCACGTGCTTTTATTTGCCTTTGGTCCACTTGTCCTAGGTTTCCAAAATGCTGGCAATCTCTTGTTCTTTTGTTGGCACCGTCTTCCCTTACGCCAGAGCCTCTGGTGTCCATTTCTTGGTACTCTTGGCTCTTCCCTGAGGACGAGTCCTGGCTCTGCCTGGCACCCCTCGGTGATGCCGCCAGGGCTTCCCTGTCCATGTCCCGTGAGCCGGGGAAGCGGACGCCCAGCCTTCGTCTTCCCGTGCTGGCTCGGCCCTTCCCAGCCACTCTCGCTTCCGTTTTATTTGTGCCACGGGGAATGTTGTTGTTTCGAGTCCGTCTTTCTCATTATAGTGGTGGTTGAACTCTGTCTCTTTGAGGTGATAGATTAAATCTGCGTTCAGAGCATCTGCTGTCTTGTCACGGGGGTGTGCTAGCGATGCAGCATGATCTAATGGGAGATATTAAGATGTATTGGAGCAGTTCTGCGCACACTTTGCTAGCGTGCGGATTGCACGGGTGGGATCCGTGCTGGCTGCTGCTGACGCCCGGTGATCTGTGCAGGGCCGAGCGTGTGCAGTGCAGCAGGGCCCACCGCAGGCTCCTCAGCTTCCCAGGACACCGGCTGCTCCATCGCTTCCTTAGCGCTGCCCAATGCACCTGGCCCTTTCCGTCCCCGCTCCGTGAGCGCCCGAAGCACCTGGTTCTGGTCAGACTGGAGTGCGCACGGTCTGGAACGGGAGCTGCCGCCTGGCAGTGATGACAGGAGCAGGATGCAGCGCTGGGGACGCAGCAGGAGTGCCGTGTCTGGAGCGTGGCAGGCCGGAGGAAGTGGGGCCGCAGCAGGGCTGGTGGGCAGAGGGAGCAGCGGAGGCGTGGGGCTGTTGGGCAGCAGAAGGCGGGCGCTGGAGAGGACCCGCAGGAGGCCGAGAGGGCCGGGGYGCAGCCGCTGCGGGTCCAGCGCTGCGGGAGGGGGAGGAGGTGAAGGAGCTGCATATGCTGGCGAGTTCTGACCGCGCAGAGCCTGGGGCCGTGGCGTTAGGAGACCTGAGCGTGCGGAGAGTCCCTTTGCCTTGCTCGTGCCAAGCTGCTCTGTGGAGCCAGGTCCAGAGCAGAGGAGCCTTCCTTGGGGCCTGGCGAGCTGCTCCTGGCTCCTGTGGGCCTGGACAGGCCAGGGCGGAGGCCCCGTGAGGTGGGTCCCGGCGGGTGCCTCCTGCCCCAGCTTGTTGTGCTCTGCAGCGGGCGGGCGCTGGAAACACCCTGGTTTCGGTGCTGCCTCCAGGCCCCGAGGGAGGCCCGTGTGGGGCAAGGCCCCTGTCCTTTGTCCAAGCTGGGATCCTGTGGAAGGCGAAACCCGAGCCCTGTTTGTCACTTTCCCAAGACCAGGGCGGGGCCTCGGCCAGACTAATTAAGAGCAGCTTTTAATTTCCTGGCATCTGGGGCCTCTGAGGAGGATCTCGGGTTTTATTTACTTGCATGGAGGAGCAAGGCTGTTCTGATCTCTCTTGCTCCTTGCCCTTCCCTGCAGAAGTCGGGGGCAGAATCACTGGTGACTTCGGCGGGTCCCTGCTTGGCTGGTGGAGCCCGGGCTCGGGCACCCACGTTGCGCCCTGCGTGCTGGGCACGCTCTCTTGTGGAGYGAGCTGCATTTGTTCAGCAGAACCAGTCCACAAACTGGTTGTGCTGGATTGCCATGAGGCTCTGCGTTGGCAGGACCCGCAGCGCTTCCCGGCAGCTGCGGGAGCCCACGTGTGCCGCGGGGGGTTCTTGCTCTTCCAGAGCCGGCTATTCGGGATGTGCTGCTGCCCAGAAACTCCAGCCTGTCCCTCCCCTCCTCCTGCAGTAGCTTTCTCTTTCATGAGTACAAGAGTGTGGTGACAAGGGTGACCAAGGATAAGCAGTGGAATAAAAATAATAATAGCTGAATAAAAGCTCATTTATAGAAAAAGGAGCTCATACCACTCTTGAACATATGAAGAGGAGCAGGGAATTGGTTTTACAATGGTATGCAGTATGCACAAGGGTGCACAGGGACGGTCCAAGGTCTGCAAATAATAATTGACAGTTAATTTTCATCTTTGTGTGAGCTCTGGAGCGTGTGGGCAGCGTCCCTTGTGGACAGTGTGTAGAGTCCACATGGCAGCGCGTGGGACGCAAGGCCGCTTGGGTCTCGGTGCAGACCTGTGTCACGCCGGAGCGGGAGGGGGTGCTCAGTGCAGAGAGACGCAGTGAGGCAGGGACGTAACCGCACCGTGGGTGGCAGTGGCCTCAACAGTGCTGCCTCTCCCCAGACCTGCTGCTCCGCCGGTCCTGTGCCGTGCAAGGAGGTCATCAGTGGAAACCCCTCAGTCCTTCCTCCCAGTGGAAGCTCTGGCTGTCTCGCGACGTGGTCAGTACCTTCCCCGTGTCCTTGGKCGCAGTGGCTGTCTGACCCGGGCTCGCTGCTTCCCTGGCACTTGCCTTGCAGGGTCACCTCTTCTGCTCGTGTCCCTGGGTTCCCCTGAGACAGAGTAAACACCACAGTGAGCTGCCCGTGCTCCATGCACGCAGGCCTGGGTCTGCTGCTGCGCATCTCTAAGGTCTCTGCTAATTCCCTCTGACTCTCGTCTGAGCACCTGCCAGGAGTGATATAGGTGACGTTTTATCAGTGGTTAGGGGTAAGGCTAGGGCTAGATTAACCTCTTTAGGTCTCATCTGACCTATTTGCTGTGTTTCTGTGAATATTCCTGAGTTTCAGGGCTTTGTTCCGCTCCGTCTACCTGACAGACGCTTGGATGCAGCGGGAGGAGCATAGTGAGTGGTGAGGCCCGGGGACCGGCTGCGAGGGCAGCTGCGAGTGGCTGCTTGCTGAGCTCTTGCATCACAGGTCTGCTGTGGTTTCTGACGCTGCCTTTTTCAATTTCTACTTCAGAGTATTTAATCATATATGAGTGTTCTCTTGAGAGCTGCTGCGGCACCTTCCTATTTCTTGCACTCTTCCTATTCGGAGGAACTGTTTGTGTCTGAGAATCACCTCCTGTCTCCCTCCACAGAGGGACATTTAACTCTTCAGGACTTTTGCAGTTCCTCAGACGTGCTTCAGTAAGCACTGGGGGTACCGTGTGCCATGCTCCAAATGCCTTGCTCCCTGCTCATTCGTACATCTGCCCCTCATTCCCATTGGACATTATGACAATAAGTCACCAGCAGTGCTGGAGAGGATGTGTCTGTTGCAGAATTTGTATCACCCTGTAGATTTTTGTCTCAAGAAAACACAGCCTTTATTGGAATGAGTGGAGCAGGTTAGCGTGTGACCCTTTGTGTTGTCCCCACTTGCTAATGACAGTGGCACCTTGGATTGCTAGTTTGTAGATGCTGGCTGAGCTCCGCTTGGCAAGGAGGGAGCTGGTCGCAGTGGAACGGGCTCCCCTRCTGGGCCTGTGCACTGGGGGACGGTGCTGAAGCCTCCCCCGAAGGTTGGGGAAGTGGGGCCAGTGGGGGATAAACTAGCTGGGGTGCGGGATGGAGCTCGAGATAGGGCTGGAGGGACAGCAGAGTTTTTCCTTCAGTGTAGCAGGATCCTGCCCCACCTCACGATCCCATAGGTCTGTCCAGCAGAGCGGATCGAAGCTTTTGCAGTGTTTGGTGCAGAGCTGTCCCTGGACACGGTAGGAAAYGCTGGTGTGTCTGGCAGCTCCCTCCTCTCAGCCTCTGTCCCCAGTCCTTGGGCAGGCCAGGGGTGACGCCTCCTTCTGCTGTCCCCCCATGCTCAGCCCTCCTGCTCGGCCCTCGTGCTGTGGCACTGCCTCCTACGAGACCCATTAGCAATGGAGTCGTTGCCGGCAGCAGGACCCCGCGGCACCCTGCGAGAGCCCAGGGTTAGCTGGGGTGTCGTGATCTCATTCTGGCTCGGGGATTTCCTTTCTGCGGCTCCGAGGCGGGTTTGTCGTTTCGTGTGAACCCAGGATCCTGCCTTGCCTCTGCATTGGGTCCCTGGGCACTGCTGCTATCAGCAATTAAGCAGTTGCTGCGTYGTGTCCCGGAGCGGACTGCATTCCTCCCTCCCCGAGTGAATGCCTGGGAAGAAGCAGCTGGGGAGCCTTTGGCTCGGGGACAGCTTGCTTTGTCTTAGCTGGAATGTGTTCCTGCTGCTTAAGTGCTTTTATATATTTGAAATGCATTCCTCAGGGCCTGATGCCCCGGGTTAAATAGTGGGAAATCCGGCCGGAGCGCGCTGGGAGCGCCGCGTCGCCAGAGCGGCCGCGTGCGGCTCCCCTACTTGGCACCGCGCTCCGCCATGCACGGACGCGTGTCCCCGTTGCTGCRTCCCCCCTGCCCTGACGTCCACGTTGCGGGGCAGACGGAGGGAACGGCCCCTGTTCCTGGCTCTGCGAAGCCATCCGCTCTGCAGTGACCTGGGAAGGGCCCTGCGTGCGTTCGGGGTTGCAGTGCTGGATGTTTCTTGTTGGGCCTCAGTTGCTGCCACCTCTTGGGGCAGTTTTGCGTGTGTGGTGGTGACCACAGCAGGAAGGGCTGACGCGGGTTGGTGCCGGTGGCAGGTGCTGCGGGCACTGGAGTGAAGCAGCGCTGTGCGTGGAGCTATTTGTTGGGGAGCATCCTATGACTGGGACCTCCTGGCCAGTAGATCAGGTTGTGCTGTGCACTGGCCTTGCAATGCTGTGAAAAGCAAGGGCAAGTCTCCTGATCCCTGCGGGGAGGGTGCCTGAGAAATGCCTGGGTGCAGGGGAGTACCCGGAGAGGCGGGTTTAGGAAATCAGGTGTCTCTGCAGTGGTTGGGGTACAGTCTTCCCACGGAAGTTCAGACTGATACTCTGAGACAATACCCTCCCTTGGAGATGAGGATCACTTTTTTGACCTCTGCTGCCATAACTAGATTTCTGATGGGGTGATTCTTCTTGATTCTGGCTGTTCCAGGATCATTTGCTTGGCTCTTTTCACCATGGGGTAAATAAGGTATGCTGGAGTTACCTGCTCTGCTGGTGAAAGCTCCTGCAGAGTTAGAGGCATTCGGCCCTCTGCAAGTGGACCCAGTCCTGCTCTGCTGCCGAAGCCATATAGCCCTGGCACCGATGTCCTGCCCAAGTTGTCCAGACAGGGGGTTCTGTGACTCTCACCCGCGAGGAGCTAGCTCCGAGCACGGCGACCTGGAGGGGTTGACTTCACCCTTGGAGTGGATGCTCTCCCCACTGCTTTGCTTTGCAGTTTCTGCTTCCAGCTTTGCTTGCATGTCTTCCCCAAAGGCAGTCCTGCTGTCGCAGCTATTTCCTTCACCGTAGACGCAGGGAGGACCCCGGTTCTGCTCGTGCCTCTCCTGCTTGTATGTCTCCGAGGCTGGGAAGGGGGGTGCACGGGCTGCTGCCCTGGCTGTAGAGCATGGGACAGTCTGCGCTTCCTCGGCAGGGAGTCCTCGACAGGCCAAGCCACATCTAACCAGGGAAATGGCAATGAAGCACCAGGCCCAGATATTTTTAAATTGCTATTTTTTAACGAGCATTTTGAGGAGCTACCCCAGCTGCTACATTTCACGTCTGACACCTGCTGTCTGATTGGTTGAATCCCATGTGTTTTATTCTGGTTGAGCACAAGTGCCGGGTTCTGCTGTGTCTGCTCTTCACCCTTTGCATCAACCCGGTCCTTGGTGGAGTGGGCCCTGCTCTTGCCCAAGAAACACCAGCAGGATTGTAGTTATTTTCCTGCTGCACAGTCTGATCCTGCCTTTAATTAAACATGTGCTGTCCTGCTGAAGGCAGAGGGACTCAACCAGGAGGTACAGTGGTCTCCTAAAGCTGCTGAGATGTAAGAGGGCCTGTCCTGGTACCTGGGACTGATGATGTTAGAAGAGGTAGCAAAGCCCTCAGCCTTGTCCCTTTGCTGTGGACTGTGAGAGAGGGGACGTGCCAGGCTGGTGGGCCCGTGTGCGTCGTCTCCGGCTTGGGCCTTGACGCCGAGGTGCTGCTGAGTCCTATTGACACAGAGGCCTCCGCCGAGGAAAGAGGGGGACGTCGCGAGCCGCTGCCTGGGTACCAGCACCTGGAGCAGCCTCGGAGCGTCCGCTGCTGCAGCGAGAGGTGTCTGTGTGGTTGGGGTGTGAAGCCCATGCACGGCATGGGCCGGGTGCTGGTGTCCAGATGGGCATCGTGCAGCCCCTGGCCTGCGCGTGCGGTCGCGGGGCTGCTCTGAGGCTGGTGCGAGGCTCCTCCGGTTCTCATGGCCAGCCTTCCTCCCTCCATGCTGCACTCGCCTCCTTGCAGGGTGGCAGCGGCATCTCCGCGGGGCCCTCCAGCCGCGCTTGGCCCTTGGCAGCCGCCCCCTCCTTCCCGCCGCTGCGCAGGGTCTGCGGCCAAACAAAGCGTTGCCGTCTCGGGAGGGATGGGAGAGGAGCGGGGGTTTCGTCTGCTGCCTCCGCGTGGGGGCCGGGGGCTGCCAGCCCCATGGGAACAGCGGGGGGAGACCGTGGGACGAGCTCTGTGAAACAAAGACCCCTCTGTGGCAGCCTCTTCCCGGGGATTAGCCAGGGAGCTTTGACAGGGCTGCTGCTGGGGGTGTGAAATGGGCCGAGCAACGTGCGGGCCCTGTGAGGCTGCAGCATGCTCCCCTCCGCGCCGCTGCAGCAGCAGCAGCAACAGCCACTTGGGGCCCTCCCACGGGAGGGCAGGATGGGAGCTGCTGCCTTGGAGCCCCCGAGTCCACAGGCGCGGAGTCGCGGCCTGGCGCGGCCTCAGTGGGGACCTGCACGAGGGGTCAGGCCACCCCGCACGCAGTGGATAGCGGTGGCTCCCAGGCTGAGGCCCCAAAGGCTTCTCCAGTGTCTTCGGCACTTGGAGCAGGTCTCCCTGCAGCCGTGCTGGGGGAGCAGGCCCTGATGCTGTTGCTGATGTTGGAATTGGGGTGGGCTCGTGGCTCTGGGCCTGTCCTCGGCTTGTGACCACGACCTCCTGGGGCCTGGTGGCCCCGTGGGGCTCTGTGTGGCTGGTCCCGCGTGCAGCATCGTGCATGGCCGTGGCCATCCCTGCTCCCCGGCGCCCCTCGGAGCCACTGCCAGCCCAGGCTCCGCCGGAGCAGTCTCTGCCCGCTGCGAGCCACTGCCTCCTGCCCGTGAGTCCCATTCGGGACACGGCAGCGCTGCCTGCGGGGTTTGTTGTTTCTGGGAAACTGCAGAGCGAAGTGGTGGCTCAAGGGTTTGTTCTGATCCTTTCATCCATTGTCATCTCTCCTTTCTTCATTTTCCACCTCTTGATCTGGCTGAATAAGTGAGCAGAGCGGGGATGCATGGCCCGCTGAGCACTGTGGAGCAGAAAGGGAATCCTTAGGGACGGTGTTCAAATTCCCAGCGTCACTTTCTGAATGCTGCGGTTATCCCAGCTAACCCCGCAGCTATGGGAGCCTTCTCTCCATGTCCTGGGGCTTTACCACAGCCTCTTTAGTGRTGCTGGGTGCTTCACAGATAGTGTGGACAGTCAGAGAGGCGTGACTGAGGCTTGAGCAGGTCAGGGAGCCAGGGAACACAACCAGGGAACCACAAGGGTGGAGACAAGCTAATTGCAGGGGGAGGAAGGGGGCTCCTTCAGATGTGTTTAGAGCCTCTTCTACACAAGAGATGGAGCAGCAATGTAAATGCTGGCGAGCACCAGGATTGTTGAGCTTCGAGGAGGCTCGGAGGGACCATGTCAGTGTTGTAAACATCTGAGGAGAAGACCAAGCCAGACTGCTCTCAGCAATGCCCAGCAAAAAGGACAAGAGGTACCAGACACAAGCTGAAATACAGGAAATCCTGCTTAAACATGAACTAACCCCCTTGCCTTTTTTTTTTTTTTTTTTCTTATTGTGCGAATGGTCTAACAGTGGATCGGGTTATCTGGAGAGGTTATTGAGTCTTTTCTTGGAGATTTTCAAAACCTGTCTGGACATGACCCTGAACAGCCCATTCTGGTTGCCCCTGCTTGAGCAGGTGCCCTCAGCCCCTCTGTGATGCTGAGGCCTGCCCCATGCTGCAAGGCGCCGGTTTGACTGAGCTGCTGGATCTGGACGCCTGCGTTGCTCTGTTGGCRCTTGCCGCGTGCTCCTTGCAGCTTGCACGCAGCTGCCTCCCTAGACGCCACTCCTGTTCTCTTAGCTGTGCTGCGAGCTCTGCGCGGATACCTGTAGGCAGCGAGGCCCCGTGCGAGGGTCTTGCCTTGCGGAGCCGCAGGAGGTGATCGTGGCCACGCAGGCYGAAATTCGCAGGGAAGGGACGGGGTGAGTGTCAGACTCTGTGTCTGCTCCAGGGTGGGGTGTTTCCCTCCCTTGCTTTGGCTGGCACTGGTGCCACCCCACACGTTGTGATGGGGCGTGCCGTGCTGAGGGCGTGAGGCTGAGGGCAGGGGGTCACACTACGTTAGTGCCCACCTCTTCCTACCATCACCCTGCCGTGCTGGGCAGGAGAGCAGGCCTGACCAGAGGAGGAGCCACAGCCGAGCCCGCTCCATTAGGTGCGGGCACCTTGTATAGGGGCGTACAGGCACCAGGCGAAGCACTGGGACCAGCTGCCCAGAACAGCGGAGGCGTCCCCGTCCCCAGCAGCACTGAGGGACCGCGAAGAGGAGGCACTTAGGACGTGGTGTAGCGGGCTCAGTCTTGAAGGGTTTACGTTGGGACTCGATGATCTTGAAGGTCGTTTCCAACCATAATTACTCTRTAATAAGAGATTACTTTTTTTCTATAAGAGCATCATATATATATGTATATATATATATAACTTCGTAGGACAGAGGACCCTTGTGCTTCTGGGTCTCCCTGGGTGCAAAGCTCTGCAAGGAGGGTCTTGGGAATCCTTGCCCTGTTTGTAAGGGAAGAGCTTTAGATCCGTGGGCGTCGGCAGCTGCTCAGAGGCTCTGCACTTTTTCAGCTCACTGGTGGTTTGGTTCCTCAGCCGAGGGTGGATCTGCCACATGCAGCCTGTATTTGCTGGTGTTTCTTGCTGTCGTAAAGTGTCCGGGCACGTTATTGCCAAGCCTCCCAGGGCGTTGCTGGGAAAAATGAGCGCCCCTCGGCGGGGCTTCCCGTGGGACGCTGCCCTTGGCTGTGGTCAGGATGCCTCTGCTTGGCTCKTGGTGACGTTTCAGCTCAAAGGGGACATTTCTTTCACTGGGCAGTGATGGCGAGTTCGACTGCTGTCCTTGCAGTGCTTCTGCTCTATGGGATATTTTTCTTTTTAACATTCTTTATCAATCTATTTTTAAATTAATCCCAAGACAGTGGCCTGTATCTCAAGGGTCGTTACTGTTGCATTGGGGTTCATCCTTCCTGACTTGTGTAGTTATCATCATACTTCAGTATCTGAAGCAGATCTTTTGTATTTTCTGGGACATTAGTTATTGTTAGGGCAGAATGAATTCCTGCAGTAGAGCTGGCTGTAGGTGATGTGCGAGTGTCGGATTTTCTAACAGGGGTGAGCGAACAGCTTGGGCCGGCCGGGCTCTYGTGCCTGCTCCCAGCAGTACCGCTCCTCCTGGCATTGCACGGAGCACGGCCGCACCTGGCATTGCTACACCAGGCGGGACGTGGGGGCTCCCCGCTGTGGGGAYTGGGAACACGAGGAGCACCAGGCAGCGGTGGGGGCTTCCCGTTGTAGGGATGGCCGGGTCGCGGACCCAGGGACTTGTGGATAATCTGCCCGTGGGGGTTTTCAAGACTTGACGGGATAAATCCCTGAGCAACCTGGCCTGATCTCGTCGCTTACCCTGCTCTGAGCAGGTGGGACTAGAGACGTTCCCAAGGTTCCTTCCAGCCCGGTTTATTCCCTGCTTCTGTGGTGACAATCTGTGTTTAGCTGCTTCCTCCTAGGAAAGGGGCTGAGGAATGAGGTTATGGCTGTTGAAAATACACTGCAGAGTCTGCGTTTCACCCTTTTTTTTTTTTTTTTTTTTTTTGTTTGTTTGTTTCACGGTGCTTTTCGAAACACTGTTATTTTGGGGAGTTTGAGGTGATTGTTCCACTTTTGGCTTGTGGTGCTTTACAGACTTTTCACACCTTCGACTCGTTTTCAGCTTGTCAGTGCACTAGTGAGAGCAATGGCTCCTATCTTTCTGAGCTGTTTTATGACCTTTGTGTTGCACTGGGAGGTCACAGAGTTTATGGCACCTGGAGCTAATTTGCAAGATCATTTGCTGGTTGGGAGGGGCTTCCATCTTGGGCACCCTGCAACAATCCACCTGTTTCAGCAATAAAATGTCTTTGCTATGTATCTTCTGTTCCACACAATGTTTTCTTTTCCTAGCCATCCACTTTATTCATTTATTTATTTGTTTGTTTGTTTATTTATTTATTTATTTATTATTCATCCATTCGTGATTGCCTTGATTGTACTCTGTGCTGATTGAATTCCTCTGCATCGGAGCCCTGCCTTGCGGATCCTTGCAAGCACCGTGTGGTCTTTGGGCTTCTGGCATGCTGGCAAACGGGGACGATGGATACTTCTTTCTCTTCGAGCTTCCCTGGTTTTGGTCATTATGTCAGTCTAGTCTGGACTCTGAAAGACCTAAGTCGTGATGGGCCAGGAGTGCTGAGGAAAGCTGAGGGTTGTGCGTGGTTGATCTCGGTAGAAACATGCGGTTCGGTTTTGCCAGCCTGGTGAAGTGGACTAATGTTTGTGGGTAACCTGGCTAACCCTGATTAGAAAGAGAGGTAATTGCAGGCTCCAGAGAGACGTTTGCTTGGGTTTCCACTCTGAGTGTTAGTGGCATTTTTCAAATGAACTATTCTCTGCTTCTTCTCAGGGTCAGAGCAGTTCTGTCGGAGTCTTGCTTTGTAAATTCTGCCCAGGGTTGTGAGCTGCAGTCACCATTTCAGCAGGCAGGAATGGAGGCGGCTCCTGTGGGGCCAAGCGCGCGAGGTCTGCGGTGCTGCCCGTCTGGTGACGGACCTGCTGCCGCGCGTTGCGTGCCGTGACATGTGCGGTGCTTGTGGGGCCTGGAGCCGCCGCCGCAGCGGGAACATGTCTCTCCTGGCCCGCCGAGCAACCTCCTTTCAGTGCCCCATGCCCGCGTGGCAGCAGTGCCAGCACCAGCCGCGTGCGTCTGTCTGTCCGTGTGTCCCCGCTGCCCTGCTCTGCCCTTGCCAGGCCTGCGTGCTGGAGTGGCTGTCCCGGCGGCAGGAGGCCCATCGTGCTCCTGCCCTGTGGCCTCCCATGATCCGCGCAGCCTCCAGAGGAGGGCCGGGTCTGTGGGGCCTCCACCGGGACGCGATCTTGCCGCCCTGACGGCTCTGCCCTTCGCGTGGGCAGCACTGACTGGCAGGACAGCTCTCCGGGCAGCAGGAGCACAGCGTCCTGGCCAGCTTTGTGTTGGGTTTTCGGTTAGCAAATGTCAATCTGCATTCTGGCACGGGAACACCAATGCTCTGGGAAAGGGTGGGTGCTGCGACCTTCTCTGGCTGCTTGACCAGCTCGAGTGTTGGCACGTCGGAATGTTTTATTCCAGCGCAGCTTCCCTGTCCGCTGAGGAGCAGAGGTGCCACCGTGTTGTCTTGCTGATGCTTAACGGGCTCTGAGGCCGGAACCGGGAGTCTGGCATCAGTGCTCTGAGGTTGGGGGCAGCTTTGTTCCTGAGAGAAACTGTTTAACAAACTGACATTAAAGAATACATACAAGGCTGCAACGTATTCTGGAGCAGCGTGTTTGGTCGAATATCTTCCCAAAGCAAAATTACTTGTGTGGGAAGAATTGTGAGGTTGTCTAAACAGCCTGGTTATAGAGCTTGCTCTGCACTGCACACGTGTGTTTTTGAGCAGAGGAGCTTTGATTATTTTCAGTAATGTAGGTGTGCTAGTGCAACTTCTGTTATGCAGTTTGTTTTGTTAAATTGCAGTAAACTGCGTGGATACAGTTTCTGTGCTCGGGAGCTGTTAGGTTGCTTTGGTTTTGGTGGCACAGCTGAAAAGGTAAATWGTAACTGTAGGTAAAGCTCCAGTCAGAGGTTGCCCTGCAGATGGGTAGCTTTTAAATCTCTATTGTGCCAAGCAAACACATCCTGTATATTTGGCAGTATAATGCACAGCATGATTTTACCCTAATATATTTCAAACAAAAATGTGTTTGGAAGAAGAATGTCTGTTTTGAGACTGCCCGTGGTCCGCAGCTGGAACTGCTGGACGTCTGGAATAGAGATGCTCTGTCCCCTTTGCTGTGTTCTGACTCGTGGCCTCCGCCAGGTTGACATCATGTGTTGCTTGGAATTTCCTTGCATTCTAAAATTAGGAGAAGGAGCTGGAAACAATAGCAAAGCAGCTCGCTAAATGTCCTGTTCTGGCTTGAAATGTCGCCATCACTTAAGACTTTCACTTGCTTCCTTTCTTGTTCGGCTAGTTTGCATTGGATGCGCCGAATTGCAGAGCTCTTGGTGCTCAGTGTCGAGGGCTTTGCCGCCGCGGGCCATGGGGCGTGTAAATGGGTGTCCCGCTGGTCACGCGCGAGCTCCTCTCCGCTCCGTGGGGGCACCGCCAGAGGTGACACCCTTGTGTCACCACGGCCGCGGGGCAGCACCCAGGAGCGAGGACACAGCGTGGGAAGCTGTGGGGTTGTGGCCTGCAGCTGCGAAGCTCCTCAGGGTCCCTAAGAGCTCCGTGCTGGGAGCTGCTCTCCTGGTGGCCGCTGGTGACTCCTGGTGGCTGCTGTGTCCTGGGGCGACTGGTGTCTCTTCCTACATCAACTTTTCATTCTTCTCTCTTTTTTCTTTCTGAAGATGAACAGATTTCAGTATCCCACAGCTGCTCCCGGCACAAGTCTACTTGAGCAGGCTCTTCTGCAGAGGGATTGCTGGAAAAGCAAGAGGGGAAGGAAGTTCCGGCCTCAGAGCCTCGTTCAGTCCCCTTCCCTGTAGCCTCAGTAATGCTTCCTGGCTCTCTGAAGCTCTTTCTCACCTGGGAACACGTTGGCTTTCACAGCCATGTTGCGTGCGGCCCCGGGGTGCCGTGCAGCTCTGTGGGGGGAGGCCGCCCTCGTGTCCCCTTGGCACTGCCCCTGCTCCTGCTTGCTCTCTGCTTGCTGCTGCCTCATGGATTGARCGTGTTGCTGTCTCACAGTTCAGCCACCTAAAACTCAGAGTAGTGGAGATACCACAGGGTGATTGTCTGTACTGAGGCAACACCTGCACCCATGAGTAGAGGCTTGGGAGTGTGTAACAGTCTCTGCCTGTAGTTGTGGATTATGGGGGAGATTTTTAAATCTCTCTTGTTCTCTGCAGCGGCCTAATCCTGTTTGTTTGTTATTCCAGGCCACTGCGAAATGATCCAGGAAATGCAGCAACCTCTGCAGCCTTGGGTTCATCCTGCCTGGTGTCCTGTCTGCTGCCTTAGCTACAAGCAGCTGCAGGACTGTAGGGATATATCATGAGTTGTGTACAGAAAACTTGTCTAGAATTGGTGGATCTTCTGATTTACCCTTTATAGCTAATGAAACCCACTTCTGAGAACAAGGTTGGGAAGAATTATAAGAATTTAAGACTTAAAACAATTTAAGAATGTGGCTGCTGTTAGATTAGAAGACCTCTAAAGGTCCCTTCCAGTCAACTTTTCCAATTCTGATGTTTTTAGAAAGGTTTTCTTGCTCTGCTTCCTGGTTACTTGGACCCTATGGGTCATTTGCGTTCCTCCCGAATTCAAGTAGCCCAGCCATTTCTGCTGCTGCCTTGGAGATCTGCCATGGATGTTCCTGGTGAGATGCACTGCTTCGTGCAGATGTGGGTGGCATCAAGGACAGGACCTCAGTCAGGAAGTTCCTTCCAGCTCTGTTGTCCTACTGCTCCTTTTCCTGGTGGTCTTCTCTGGATCATAGTGTTGTAAACATCACAGTACCAACTGTCGTGGCTTCGTAGTGACTTTCTCATGAAGCTCATGCCCAAGTGCCTGGGACATGCTGCTGTGCAAGGAAAGAGGTGCATTTGCTGCTCCAGGGAACTTTCATTTTGCGCCCTGCAAGGCGAGGAGATCATTAGTGTGATAATGTAGATGTTAAACGAGTCATCAAGCTAGTCTYGCTGCAGGACCTTCCTTTCCTATAGACCATAAGTGGGGTTCTTATCTGCACAGTAGTTGTCCTTCGAGGAACCCAGCAGGACAGAGGTTGTGAGAAGGGCCGGTTGACAGCAAGGGCACATGTTCAGGTTTGCCCTGAGGTGGGAAGGCAGGTGTTATGGGGAACTGCTGCTTACCTGGCTTTGTTCTCTCCCCATCCTAGCCCTTCTTTAGGCTGCTGAACCTGCGCAAGCTGGGCCTGAGCGACAATGAAATCCAGAGACTGCCCCCTGAGGTTGCCAACTTCATGCAGCTGGTGGAACTGGATATCTCCCGTAATGGTAAGGTCAAAGCTAAACAGGGAATGGAGCGCTTGGGCCTTGGCATCCTGCCTCTCACTGCTCTGTGCTCCTCAGCCCTAGAGCAGGCGTCACCCTTCCGYGACCCGCACACAGTGACCTCTCATGGGTTCTGGGCTGCAAAGTTTTGGTTGTTGTGCTGTGTCTCAGGCTGCCACCAGTAGCTTTTGTCCTGTTTTCCATTTGATGTGCTCTTCTCAAGGCTCTTTTTTGTGTTTCACATATTTTTTCCAGACATTCCAGAAATTCCTGAAAGCATCAAATTCTGCAAATCCTTGGAGATCGCAGACTTTAGCGGGAACCCTCTCTCCAGGTAGGATGGCGTGCAGTCCTTGTGCTYAGCTGGGAACTAGCGGCGCACATCCGCATTCGCCAGAGCTTTCTCTGGTCTTCATCTTGTAGTAGCTTCCCTGAAGTCAAAGTCCATGATTGCTCTGGCTTTGGCAAGATCTGAGGGTGTGTCTGAGCCTCTGACATCGGGAGGCCCAGAGCCCTGCCCAAGGGCTCTGTCCTCTCTCCAGTTGTGGGTGTTCCCAGTCTGCAGTGCGTGGGGAGTCTGGCCGTTTGTACAGGCTGTGTTTTCAGGCCACAAGGGCTCGGTTCGTTCTCTACTAGTGTCCCTGGAGATGTCATTTTTACTCCAGATACCAGCTGCCCCTTGTGCTCCTGGGCAAGCCTTGCCCAGATTGCCATTTTGAGGAGATTTGACTTTGTTTCCCTCTTGCAGTGTTAAAGTGTCAGAATGATAGAACTTTTCAGTCCGTGCAAATCCCCATATCACAGCAGTTCTTGCTTAAAAGCTGTTTAGCAGGGACCTTTTGTGGCCTGGGCTTTGTAGAATGTCTGTCGAGAGCAGCGGGCAGAACAGCTCCAGGAACAGCCTGTAAACAGCAAAGGAGACATCTTTATGGGTCTTTCCCTGTTCTGTTGCACCTTGGAACTGCTTTGATGCTACTTCGTCCTCGGAAATGAAACAGTGTCCTCTGCAAAAGTATTCTTGGTTGTAGGCGTGGGTTACTTGGCTACTCCCTTCTTCCAAGCTTAACTGACCTCACGGCAAAGCTCAGCCTGCGAGTCATGCGTGAGCCCTCCAGAGCTGGGCTTGCCCAGCAGGACACGCAGCCCCTTTGCTGGAAGGGGATTTTGGAGTCTTGGGCATGGGGGGTGCTAGGTCAGGAGCCGAGGTCAGAGCAGATTCCTGCCTTTCTCCTTTGGCGTGGGTTGCCAGCAGCTGGGATAAGGCTGGGATCTCAGGGCTTTGAGTGAGGTGCTCAGGGCCTGTTTTGTGCACAGAACTCGAGCGGTGCTCATCCTGTTGTGTGTTCCAGGCTTCCGGAGGGTTTCACGCAGTTGCGGAGCCTGGGCCACTTGGCCCTCAATGACGTGTCCCTGCAGAGCCTCCCCAGTGACATTGGGAAGTGAGTATGCGTGTCTCGTGGGCATAGCGGGGAGCTCACTCCTGGGATGGGGAGACTAGCAGGACTCATGGGGAACAGGTGCCTTCCCAGTCACAGCCTGTCCCTGCACTGAGCACACCATCCGCGCGCCTCCGAGCCGTGCTCTCGATAAACGATGACCTGTTGAGAGATTCTTTCCCCAGACTCAGCTGCTGCCTCTCCTCTGCTCTCCCAGGAGAGTTTCTGCCTTTCTGTTTGTGTGAAATCAGTTGCTGCTGTGGGAGTATTGCAGCTGAGTGGGTAGCAACCTCACCTGGAGGGTTGGTGAGAGTATTAGTTCATCATTTTGCTTAAGTTTGCTGCGCTCTGCTTGATATTTGTCTGAATCCCCTGCATACCCCAGCAGCTAGATACATGTCCCTCTTTCCAGCTTGTCCCTCTTCTGAGGGAGAAGAATACACTTGTCATTGCTTCCACAGGTGCCGTGTGGCACAGCAAGGAGTGCTTGTGCCACATGCGCTGGGTGACCCTGCGTGTGCAGGGGGGTTGGACTAGATGATCTCTAGAGGTCCCTTCCAACCTTAAGTATTCTGTGATTCTATGAGTGAAGCCAGACCTCACAAATCCCCAGAGTATCATTCCTATTCAAGTACCTGTTTGCCTCCTTCCAAGCAGAGGTGTCCTGCCTGCTGCTGCTCTTGGGGGGAACGGCCCCAAGGCGAAGGTCTCAGGGCTCTGCCATGTGCTTTGCTCCTCTGMGGAGCTGGGCTTGCTCCATGTGACAGTTGTTGTCCTCCTGGATGGGTGGCCTGTGTGCAATACTGTGTTTCCTTGCCCGGGGCTTGGACACAGCCTTATTCCCCCGTGAGTTCACAGTAGTCACCATCACAACGAGTGGTTTGAGGTTCTTTTTGGTTTGTGATTTCCCCTGCCATGTACGCGCCTGCCTTCACACACGGATGTTCGTGTGTGTGGGCCCTGGGGGTCTGTCCCAGGGGAGAGGGTTGAGCATCTCCTTTTGTTCCGTAAGTGCTTCCACTGAGTTTGGCTTCCTTTTTTTTTATCTCAAGAAAGGGAGTGAGGAGGAGGGGGGCTGGCCTCTTCTCAGTGGTGGCCAGTGACAGAACTAGAGGAAACGGCCACAAATTGAGGCACCAAAAGTTCCACAGGAACTTTAGAAAGAATTTCTTAGCAGTGAGAGTGACAGAGCCCTGGAACAGGCTGCCCAGAGAGGTGGTGGAGTCTCCTTCTCTGGAGGTCTTCCAAACCTGCCTGGACACCGCCCTGTGCCACATGCTCTAGGAGACGCTGTGTGTGCAGGGAGTTGGACTAGATGACCTCTACAGGTCCCTTCCAACCCTAACCATTCTATGATTCTATGATTCCCTGCTTCTCTTTCTCTTGCAGCTTGGCAAACCTGGTGACTTTGGAACTACGCGAGAACCTCCTAAAGACTCTACCCACGTGAGTGTCTGACTGATGGCTTCAGGAGTCTCCTGACTGGTTATTGTTACTTTATTCCTCTGGGAGCTGCTATTGCTCCAATACAGGCTGTAGCACCTTGCTTGGGAGGGTGTGGGGCTTCGAGGAGATTAGCTGTATCCTGCTGGGTTTGGGTGAGGAGAGAGAGAGAGATGTTGCAGGACTGGAGATCTGGGAAGGGTGTTTAGAGTTGATGCTGGATGATTTGGAGTAGATGGGGTTCCAAGACTGCCTCTGGAAGTGGTGAGCACCCTTTTCACTTGCAAATTGGAGCAAATGACAGATTGTTTTGAAAAAAGAAAAATATTCTGATGTGGGTGTAGGAAGAACTGTATATGAAGTTAGAAACTTGTTGAAGAGCACATATACTTAAATATATTGTGCTTCCAATATCTCCGTTTCTTCAGTACCCTTTCTGGTTGTCCTGGTTGAGCAGTTCCATGGGAAGGGGCTGGGATACCTGGCTTTCCTACAAGGTGCAGGTAATAAGCCAGCGAGGGAGAAAAGGTAGAACACTTTAAATGTTCCAGTAAATGGTCCAACAGCCTCAGGGACAGAGGCTGCTTCCTGGCAGAGCATCTTGTTGGTCTAGCTCTGCTGCAACCAAATAGAGACCAAATGGAGAACGGATGAGGTTGGTCATTCATCTCTTGTGTGGGGCCCATCAGAGTTGCCTGTTTAGTTTGACTGGTGGAAATACGTAGATGAATTTCTCCAAGAAAAACAGTGATTTCTATATGAGAGCACTTCTTTATGTACAGAATAAAATGGGCTGCAGACCCTCTGTGTTGGGTAGGTGGTCAGAGTTCAGACTCCTTTCCTTAGCCTGTGTCAAGGTTGTCTTTGCTTGGTTGACGTGTCTGGGGAGGCAGGTTGGAGTTGGGTTGAGCCTGCCTGACCAGCGCAGCTGCGTGAGGAGCAGCGAGGGCTGGTGCTCGGCGCCTGCGGATGGGGAGCGCCGCAGCGGCCGCTCGCAGCGCAACGGTGCCCCGGGCACATGCCACTCCCCGCGCGGGCGGCCCTGCCTCCCGTGCCAGCTCCCACAGGGCCTCCCCGGGGCCCTGCGCACCGCGTGGTCTCTCCTGCCCTGGCACGGCCCGTTCTCTGGGGATTACGGGGCTCCCGGGTAGGGAGCTTTGGACTATACATTTGTTCGTTCCCTCCTCTCCCTGCATCTGCACTCGCTTTGTGCCCGAATTATGTGTTGTCACGTGCCTGTCACTCCTGTTACTCCATGCTCACGTCTCCATCCTTGCAAACCAAATTTACTGGACGAAAGTGTGTTTTATGGTGGGAGGGAGAGAGCAGGTTGGTGTTAATAGAGAAACTGACCACTTGGGGACCTCTTGGGTCACCTTCTCTACACTGTGCAGCTGAGGGGATCTAGGAAAGGGTCAGAGCTGCCCCATCTGTTTTAGGAATTATTCAAAGTTACGTAATTTGTGAGTTATGTATTCCTAATGCTAACCTTCCTTTCTTTTTCTATCTTTCTTTCCACCCCTCTATTCCCTGTATCTTGCAGTTCACTCTCATTCCTTGTCAAGTTAGAGCAGTTGGATCTTGGTGGCAATGACCTGGAAGTACTGGTAGGTGAGGTATGGTGGGAACATGGGTGGTTGGAAGGGAAGTACCCTCTACCCTATGGAAGCAAGTGGTTTTTCGTCTGAAATACAACGAAATAGACTCTAAAGTTGTTTGGGAAGATCGTGGTCTGTCCCCCACGACCTAGACACTGTTCTGTAATGCTGATCTCACGTGTTGCCCTGCGCCCTGCCTCCCACTCTCCTGTTGCACAACTCGCTCTGTTCTCTGCAGGCCCTTTTACTCAGGGATGTTCTGCCTTGCTCTCTAGCTGCCTAGAGCATATCTTTCCTTTCTCATTCAGAGACTCTGCCTGTTACTCCCTTTCTCTCTTGTGCTGCCCTATGCCTCAGTCAGTTGATGCTTCACTTCTGCTAGGTCACTTTTCTACCAGTCTCCTTTTTGACTTGAATTCTCTGCTAAGAAGTAAGTGTGGGGCCATTTCATGTTGTTCCTATCAGTGAAGTCAGCCAAACTTGGGGTCCTCCGGGATAGCAGTGTCACCATGGAGGCCTCCACAGCCCAGGGCTGTTGAGAGCCAGGACAGAACCTTGAACTCCTCTTGGCATGCGGGGGCATCCTGCAGTGTCCTTTAGGTTTGCAACTCTGGTTTAAGTTATTACTGACCCCTGCTCCTAAGGTTCTGGAATGCTTTTTGCTGGAAAGCTGCCTAAAATGGGAGACAAGGAGCTGGTGCAGCTTCATCATGTCCGAGGCTGCAACCTACTTGTGAGAACAGTTTTATAACACCTGAATTGCATCTCAGTGGTGCATTAACTCCCAAGAGAAATGATAATCAGCGTTGTTTGATTCAAAATACAGGGATGCAATGAAGATGCGTCCGTCATGGCCAACGGTATTCATACCCCATGCTGGAGTGGCCAGTGTTATTAGAATATTTTCATTCACATCTCTGAGGAGCAGACATGTTTCTCCTGAGGGACCAGACTCTCCCAGCCCTCTCTAGTTCTTCCCTTGCCTGCTACCAGCCAGTCCTTGCTGTCGTCTTCCATGTGTCCCGCTGGGAGCTTCTGCAGGCAGTTTGGCATGCCCGGGACTTCCAAACACATGTCCTGCTGCACTGTGGCATATCAACACGTTAGTGTCGTAAACCATGTGGTGGATGGTTTCAGGAGGTGGGAAAGCTGGGGCAGTGATGGGCTCTGCAAAGCTTTGGTGTGGTTTGGAGCACTGTAAAGGAGCTTCTCCCCTGTGCAAGGAACTGACACGAACCCTCTCCTGATGTTACAGCCAGATACTCTGGGAGCGCTGCCAAATCTGCGGGAGCTCTGGTTGGACCGGAACCAGCTCTCGACCATGCCTCCAGTGAGTATCCAGTCAGGGCTGCTGCCTCACCACTTTGCTCCCTTCCGCCATATGGCATCTCCTTTCTCATCCCAGGAGCTGGGCAACCTGCGCCGCTTGGTCTGCCTGGATGTGTCAGAAAACAAGCTGGAGCAGTTGCCCAATGAGATCAGTGGGCTGGTAGCACTGACAGACTTGCTGCTGTCGCAGAACTTGTTGGAATGCATTCCGGATGGGATTGGTGAGTAGTGTGGGACTGTGACCAGGGCAGAAGCCTCTGCTGCCCCCAAAGTGTTTCTGGAGGCTTGGCAAGGGTGTGTGTAACGGGGTATTACCATTCACTGAGTATAGTCCCTGGGGAAGATGGCAGGAGCAGGAGGCGCTGGTGAGCGGGACTTTACATGACTAATTGATGTTCTCGATCTGCATCGTGCATGGGTGGAAGCTGTGAGGAGGTGCCAGGGCTGCTAAATTAGATAATCGCATAGTTCACACCTAGCTTGTTGCCCTGGCCAGGTCAGTTGAAGCAGCTCTCCATCCTGAAGGTGGACCAGAATCGACTCACAGAGGTGACCGAGTCCATTGGAGACTGTGAAAATCTGTCAGAACTCATCTTGACAGAGAACATGCTGACAGTAAGTACCCCTGTAGCTGCCCTTGCCTCGGTTAAGCTACGCACCAGGGATCCTTTCCCATCTTCTGGTCTCTGAGCCATGCTCTCAGCGTGCTCTGACTGCTTTGCTTCCTAGAGATTCACCTAGCTCAGAGCCTCCTCTGAAGACCCTGGTGGAAGCTGTTCTGTCCAAATAATTAGCTGAAAAATTATCTGTGATAGCCAGGATGGACCAATCCAGAAGCCCATTAAGTTTGATGGGGTGAAAATTACTTGAAAAGCTGATTTTGACCAGGAGTCACACAAGTGTAATTAAACAGTGGATCTGCTCTAAGCTGCTTGCAGTCTGATTGGTAAAACACAAATATTGGAAGGGCCAGATGAGCAGGAATGTCTGTGGCAGCGATGTTCTGAGTGTGCTGTGCTCACGTGAATCGCTTACACATGTGACAAGCTGTGCATGTGCAGGAAAATCGGGCCCACAGTTAAAGTGGGAACATGGCTGGAATCTTGTCTACTAGAGAGAAAAGGCAGCTTTTTTTCAGAAGGTAGAAGGTTTATACCCACTCTAATCACCTTATCTGACATAACAACCGGACCACCTCTTTCCTAGGCCTTACCAAAATCYCTCGGGAAGCTGACCAAGCTGACTAACTTGAATGTGGATCGGAACCGGCTGACGTCCCTTCCCACTGAGATTGGAGGCTGTGCCAGTCTGAATGTTCTGTCCTTGCGTGACAATCGCCTGGCACTCCTGCCACCAGAGCTCGCGAACACCACGGAGCTGCACGTGCTGGATGTGGCGGGGAACAGGTGAGCTGCAGCCGGGTCCCGCATGCGCAGGTGCCTTCCCAAAGAGGCCAGGAAGCAGGAGCAGAGCGATGCTGGTACCCTGTGTGAAGCCGTGGATCTGTGCTCATTCCAAGGGCAGCAATGTGTTTGAAAAGGCCCAAACCGGCATCTTGGACCTGTGGAAAAGGTCTCCCAGACTTCACCTGTTAAACTCTTTTCCACTGTAGTTTGACACAGGAGAGAAAAGATGCAGAGGTGTGTGGGCGTTTTGCTACCAGCGTGTGTGGAACAGAGAGCTGGGGCAATCCCTGGCCCAGCATGCAGCTGCCTTCCAGATCTCGTAGTTCAGTGTAATCAGCTCTCCCAGGCAATCAGTGTTGAAGCCTGATGATGTTTACTGGTTGTGTGCAGTGTAGGAAGCTGCCCTGCCCTTGGATGGCTACAGTCATCATTCAGCCTTTGTCAGGCGTTTGCCAGCCCAGTAGAAAAGCATCCCCTGCTGCGCTGCTCGCCCTCATAGCTGTCATACGTGCACGCTCCAGGGTGGCTCTTGTTGTGGCCCGTCCTGTGTGCAGCTCATGCAGCCCTTGGCAGTGGCCTGAAGCGAGCAGCAGACTTGCTGGGGCAGTTTTGTTGAGTTGCTGCAGCGAGAAGCAACCTTTCTCCAAAAGCCTCTCAGCTCACAGCACAGGGGCCCTGACTGGGACCCAAACGTTGCTTCATTCCAGGTGTCTGAGGGCCATACTAGGCACATTTAGTTCTTACTCTTTTCCTTCTTTTTCCAGGCAAAGCCAGCTTAGCTCCTGCATTGTTTTGCCAGTGTCACTGGCATTTTCTGAGTATTTTCTGTGCTGCTTAGGTGTCTCACTGGGGTTGTCAGCATTATAGGGTAAAATTCAGTCTGAATAGTGTATCGGTACAAAGTGCAATGTTGAACATCACTTAGCAAAAAATGTTGCATGCTACAATTCTGTACTTTATACAGGCTCGGAAATCTTTTTGTTTTGATTTGGTTTTGTGGTTTTTGGTGTCTGCATCTGTATTTTGACATATTTTTGGGTGGTGGAGAAGGCAGGACTGCAGTTCTGTTAACAGAGGCTTGTGTTTCTAACAAAAATTGGAAGGTGAGCAGAGCTCCTGTTCAGGACAGTAGTCCATGAAAACATCATCCTTTCTGCTTTGTACCCCCTCCATGAAATTCACTTTTTCCAGTTTCATCGTTTCCACTTTTTTCACTTTCATCGTTRCTGCTGAAGGTTGTCCTCAGCTACCATCTCTAGCGGGTTCCCTGAGGGTTACTGGAATCCAGTTGGTGGCTGTGGCAGAGCTGCAGGCAGCACGAGCCGCTGTTTCAGGGTGTACAGGAGAGGAGGATCCTGCGGTGGATTCATTGCTTCTGTCCTCCTCTAACACAGCTAATACAGTCTGGGGTTGCATGGAARCTGCTTCGCAGCCAAGTTAACTATAACCAGAAGTTATTCATTTGTCTTGCAGACTGCAGAACTTGCCATTTGCTTTGACAAATCTTAACTTGAAAGCCCTCTGGCTGGCAGAAAATCAATCCCAGCCCATGCTGAAATTCCAGACAGAGGATGATGAAAAGACAGGAGAAAAAGTTCTCACTTGTTACCTGCTTCCCCAGCAGCCCTCTCCAAGCCTAGGTAAGAGGCCGCGTTGCGGAAGCTGCCTGTCACACCGTGCCCTCTGCAGGGTGCTCTAGAGAAGAGGCCACGAGTTCTCTGGGGCCACATTCCCCTGCCTGGTTCCTTGGCTCTTTTCTCAATGTTCCCTTCCTCCCTGCCTTTCTCTAGTTTTGGTTGTTGTGGTAGCTGTACCACAGCTGGTGGCTGTTGGCACTTTCTAAGGCGGACATTAGTAAGCAGAACCTGCTTCTCTCTCAGGCGGTGAGGACACTGCAGCCTGTTCTGCTTCTGTCGGTTGACCCACTAGTTTGTTGTCTCTGAAGTTTGCTTCCTGACATGACAACACTGTCAGCACTTGTCAACACTTCTGATTTGTGCCTTAACCCTGCCTCTTTTCTTCAATTCTTGGGTAAAGTGTGCTAAAACTAACCCCTTCAGTACCTCTTGTGGAGGCCATTGCGCATCTGGGGAGAGACACACACGAGGTCACATAAGGTAGAGGCTTCATCCTACATCCTTAGCGCCTCTGCAGCATGATGGCCATGGACAAATGCGATAGAACTGTTATAATGGGATGAGAACTGTCATTTGTCCAAGCGCACAACTCTGCTCATTCAGAAACTAGCTCCCAATTTGTTATCCTTCTCCCCAGAGAATCTTTTGCAGAACAGTGTGGATGAGAGCTGGACAGACACGAATTTAAACAGAGTCAGTGTGATTCAGTTCCTGGATGAGCCAAAAGTGGATGATGATGATGAGTCTGGAGCTGAGAGAAGGGTAAGAAGAAGAAATTCTAGACACTTGTTAATTTTCTACAGAATTATGGGGGCAATTTACATTGTTTTTCCTAGTGCAAGGAACCATTGTGGTATTCCTGTTTCATAGCACCTGTACTATTGCTGCAGGCATGTACTACACACACACACACACACACACACACACACACACACATATATAGATAGAAGGTTCCTTGAGGAGACAAGCAGATGCAAAAGAGATCACCCTGAGAGTCTTTCTGCAGACTTAATATTGGCGCTCACATCACGGGAGTTGAACTGTGAGTACTGGACAGGAGTTGACCCCCTCTCTGGGGAAATGCAGCACCTCCAAACTTGTACCAGGCAACCTCCAACCCTCCAAGCCTGAACCAGATGCTGTCCCGTGCTGTGGAGTATCCTGTAACTAGGCAGCTAACCTTTAAAACTGCAGACAGAAAACCTAAAAGCATTGGGCAGATCAAAAACTTCATTTTTCAACAAGTACTATATTGGTTCAGATGTCCTGCAGAATTTCTTGTTCATTTCATATCATTCAGAGAGATTATCCTGAGATAAACTCAGTCCTTTTAATAAAAGATATTTGGGCTGGTCTTAGTGCTGCATCTGCCCTTGCAGCAATGAGGTCTTTTTCCTGCAGTGTTGGATTTTTGTAGTTGTTACTAATTGTAAAATGCTGAGCTTTTTGGCTCCTGGAATGGAGACAGATGAGTATCAGAAATTCTGCTGACTCAAGAGTTTGTCAGGCATTTTAAGAAATGCCAGTTGGATCAGGAAATCCCACCTGTGTGTTCTTCTAGGGAACCCCCTTCTGGGTTGACCATACCGTGGTGTTTGCTAAGGCGGTAGCACCATTTGAACCGCCTGGCTGCATGGCTTCCCCCAGTTCCCTACTGATGAGCTGGGAGCAATATCTGAGAAGCGTTATTTCTCCAGCTGCATCTGTCCTTTTCCCAGCTTCGAGCTGTGATAGAGGAGGGGCCTGGATCCCATCCTGCAGTATGGCAATTAGGCTGGGTCCAGCTGGAGCTCCCTTGCTGTGGTCAAGACTTGTCATTGTGACTTCTCCTTTGGTCTTGCTGCCATGCTGCCTGCTGCTCTGCATGTCAGGTCCCCTGCACTGAGTGTTTTCCCTTGGTAGGGCCTACAGCGCCGAGCAACCCCTCATCCCAGCGAGCTGAAGGTCATGAAGAAGGTGATTGAAGTGCGGCGGAACGAGGTGTACGCTGCAAAGCCYGACGCGGACCTGAATTCTCCAAAGTCAGAAGTGAGTTCTGTTCACTGCGAAATCGGTAACAGGGGAGCAGCACATAGGAGATTCACAGAATGGGGAATAAGTGTTTGCCAGCTGGGCAGGAACAATTCTGGAGCAGAGTGAGGGGAAAGACTGGAAYGATTTGATGGTAGCAAGGGTGACAGATGCAGAGCAAGAGGTTCAACAAGGATACAGAGAAGGGTGTAGCTGTGTGTTAGTGCCACTGCTGTCACAACAGAGGGAGAGGAAAAGGAGACTCTGCATGAAGAGGGGTAAGCGTAGAGTATTTGCAGGGGGTATCTTGCTGTCCGGGTGTGATATTGACAATAAAAGCCTAAGCAGATGGTGGAACTAGGGTGGACCGAGGTGAAAAGTAGCAGAGTTGGCAGGGAAGGCAGTAGCCCTTTTGGAGGAAAAGGTGGTTCTGTTGGCACTGGATCGTATTCCACCTTGTGCCAGTCACGCTGCGCTGCTCCATCTGCTCGTTTGGCTTTCATGTTGACTTTTCTAACTCATCATCTTCCCAGGAGAAAAGACTGAGTGCCATGTCCAATCGCAGCGAGGACTCGCACCTTTCCAACAGCACTGCCTCTGCCGACTGTCGGGGAGAGGAGCAGGGAGAGGAGGGAGAGAGGAACTGGCCGAACGGGCAGGTGCCTGAGATGCAGGAGCTGGAGAAGGAGGCAAAATCAAGACCCCAAGAAGAGCGTAAAGAAGCAACTGACCAAGAAGAGGACGATGCAGAAGTGGAATACAATGAGGTAGGAGCCACAGCAGGGTCATAACGAAAAAGTAGAAGGACCTGAAAGTTTCAGTGAACGTGATAAATGGGTGTTCAGAGTGAGCCATATTGCACTGGCAGGAATGAGGCCCACAGATGCCCAAGTGCGAGTAGATATTCAGGGAGGCTGTGAGAGATGGTGCATGGATTACTGGAAAGGATAGCATGGGAGACAGACGGGGAAAATCAGCATCATGAGTGTCCTCAGTCCTTGGAACTGACATGAGATGTGACTGCATGAGGGAGCTATTATGGAAAACGACAAGTGTGGTGGAATTTGTGATAATTGTTCCTGCATCTCCTGTAGTGTAGGAGTAGCAGCACTGGCTTTGCCTGTGCTGGCCATGGAGGGACGGCAGGTTTGTGCTACTTGCAGGTTTAACTGCTATCTGAGGCTCACAGCCTTTGGGGGCTTTGCCTTTGTAGCCCACTGTACACTTTGCTGAGGACACACTGATACGGAGCGAGGATGAGGATGAAGATGAGGAACGACCATTCCCAGTGGAGAAACAGAGGCTTATCCGCAAGGACACACCCCATTATAAGAAACACTTTAAGATAACTAAACTGCCCAAGCCAGAGGCAGTGGTGGCACTGCTGCAGGGGCTGAACAGTGATGGAGTCCCCAAAGAGGAAGAGGAGTTAGGAGGTTGCAATAACAACACAGAGCCCGAGGAGCAGGAGGAAGCTTGGGATGAGGATGACATCAAGAATGGAGCTTTGTCCACTCAGCCTTCAGTGAAGGTAAGGTCTTGAGGGAGAGGAGTGGTCGAGATGTCCCTTCTGCTGCCTTGAACTACCAGGCGTGGTGCCAGTGAAAGCATTGGCAAGAGGCCCTAGCCCTTTGGGAGGCACATGCTGAGAGAAGAGAGCTGAAGTTCCGCCTGGGGCTGGTACCGGTAGCTCTGCTATGTTGCTCATTTCTGACTCCTTGGCTGCGTCCAAATTCTTGCCCTCCCCACTTGTGTGCCATATTTGTTCTGTGCTGCAAGAGTAGTTCTCTTGTCCTCTCACTGACAGATCCATTTGTTCCTTGCAATCACCACCTCGCTTACTGGTTGTTGCCCCTCATCTGTAGCGGGTTGAACCGTGTTGCTCGATGGATTCTTGTCTCCTCAGGTTTATGCTCAGGCTGCTTGCAGCTGCCTTTCTGCTGCAACCCCTCTCTCCCGGAGAGGAGCAGGCAATGGGAGCAGAAGGGACGTTCCACACGGTGCCCGCTCCGGTACAGGTGCCTTCTGATGATGTGTGCGCTGGCCCAGGGGGAACGGGCGACCTGAGTTTTGCCATTGCCATGGGAAGCCATTCTGACCATGCTGGAAGTTGTTGACTCCTTGGTTTTGCTTGGGTGAATCACTGTGCTTGACCATGGACATGTGGAGATTTCTGCTTGGGGAAATACGCTCAACAGAGTAAGAATATGCTAGACAAGAGTATGTTGAGAAAAGTGCATGAGGTCAGGCTGGTTCTTGTTGGAGTTGAAGTTGCTGATAATTTTGTGAGGTTGCTTAATGGGCAGGAATAGGATGGGGCTGAATCTCTCTCATGACATCCACAGATATCATAGAGGAGATACGGTCTCTGAAACAGGTGGAAGATGATGCAGTAATGGTTATTCTTGCTGTGTGCYCCTCTCCACCCTCTCTGGACTGCTGGGATCTCTTCCACCCCACGTGGCTGTTCAGACTGTACAGGGCAGGTTCTTGCACTCAAGTTTGCATTGAACTTGGCCCTCCGTGGGTGCTTGCCTTGCTCTGTCTGCACTGGTGTTGCTCCTTCGGACCAGACTGGTCCTTCGGACCAGTTTCCTTTCTCTAAACATAAGTTGCTGCTGCTGCTTGTAAGAACATATGAGACCAACTTGAGTCCTCTGCATCAGAGACCTGCCACTGCTTGGGAAATGTCCTGAGCTAAAATGCTCCTTTTAGTCTGGGACTCGTAACCAAGGGCGCATTGCCCCATGTGCAGGACCCACAAGGACTTGATAGATACCCGGCCTGCAGGCTGGATGTCTCGTTATCAGCTAGCCATCTTTGCTGTTAAGAGTTCTGCCTGGAAGTCACCGTGTTGCTGCTCCCGGKCTGGGCTCAACGCCTGCTCCATGGGGCTGGGCTGCTGTCTCGCCTGTGCTGCAGAAAGGGCAGGGTGGGAGCAGCGTGCATAGAAAAGAGCATCAAGGAAGAAGTGCTGGACGTGTGCTGAAGAAGGAGACAGAGCAGGGCGTGGGGAGGCTGGGCCTTGCACCAGAGTGCTGCTTGCTTATTGTGCTCTGCCTAGACAGAAGTTTGTGAGGGAAATCCTCAGGTTTCCTGCGTTTGGAACTGAATCCTGTGACACTTGCCCAGCTGCACCATGGCACCGGAGCCTTTCCCTTTGCAGCAGTGAGCAGTGCCATTGGAGGCGTGAGAGCCACGTCCCGAAGCAGCAGCGGCGGCACCAGAGGACCTTTTGTGGCTGCTCCATCCTTCCTTCCTCAGTGGGCGGCTGGGCCCAGGGACCATAGCCGGCTCTGTGGATGGGTGCTCCACTTGTGACGTGGTCACCTCCTCGATGCCAGCCTCGTCCTCGGCACCCGCACAGGCAGCCCGTGGTGGCCTCCCTTGTGCCCGTGCAGGCAGAGCACAGTCACCTCGTGGGCTCCAGCACAGGCAGCCTGTGGTGGCCTCCTCGGTGCCCACGCAGGCAGAGCACAGTCACCTCCTCAGTGCCCACACAGGCAGAGCACAGTCACCTCCTGGACTCCAGCACAGGCAGCCCATGGTGACCTCCTCGGTGCCTGTGCAGGCAGAGCACAGTCACCTCCTCGGCGCCCGCACAGGCAGTGCCACCCCACCAAGGCACTGCTTGGCTGACGTAGGCCGGGCACCCCTGGTGCCCCTGCGGGCAGCCTCTGCTCCGAGCTGTGGCCGGGTCCGCCGGCACTGTGTGCGTTTGCGTGTTGGGTGGTGGTGGTAGTGGTGGTGGGTTTGGTTTATGCTCCACTAATCCGCATGCCTCTTTGCTGGTTCCTGTCCTAACAGGGGGTGTCGTTTGATCAAGCCAATAATCTGCTGATTGAGCCTGCTCGCATTGAGGAGGAAGAGGTCTGTACCATTCCCACTGTTCTCTCTCTGCCAGAATCATTCAACCTGCTTGATTTGCTTCCCAGGCTCACCCAGTGTTGTAGGGGGAGCTCTGATTTCTCTGGGTCAAGTGGCTTCCAGATCTCACTGATCACACACACACAATGATGATTTTCCTCCCCTTCTTTCACCTCCTTTCCCTACCTTTCCATCCCTGAGGTGAGAGTGGCTGCTGCAGAGCAAGGTGCGAGAGGTATGGAAAACCGCAGGGGCTGAGGCGAGAGTGTTCTTGCCTGTACCCTGGGGAAGGAGAGAGACCTCAGGAACCTGCTAGCTGCTATTCTTGAGCTTCTGGGGTAGAGAGGGAATKAGTTCAGGAGTTGTGCCCCGGGACAGGAAAGATGGAGGGAGCCGGTGCTTCCCTCATCCCGTGGAAGCTTTGAAGTCTGCCCGTGCAGCCCCTGGGATGTCAGGAGGGAATGGGCAAAATGAACAGGACTGTAAAGCCCCATCGCATCTCCGCTGTTCTCGGTCGTGGTTTAAAGTCCTGTGTCCTTCAACCTTAGCTCATGCTCTGGCTATGATTGAGTTCCTGACTCTGTTTCTGACAGTTGAGTGGCCTTTCCCACCCGATCGGCTAGGGGCCACCTGCAGGCAGTGCACAGGGCTGTGCAGAAGGTCACAGCAAGGATGCTCTGCCGTGACGCTCTGGTAGTATCAAACCAGCATTTTAYATCAAGGCACTGGCCTGTCCATCTCCATAAACTTGCCTCTTTATTTCTCCTATGTGTGTGATGTGGAAACTTCCCTTTATTGGTCTGCAGCAAAACTTTCTGGGAGAGAGGTGGCAGAAATCCTTTCCATTTCAGGCAAAAAGGGAACTGACTCAGTTGTGGTCTGTTCTTAGTGTGTCGTGAAGGTTTGTCCATCTCCTTAGCTGTAGAGCACCACAAAACATGTTCACATTTCTTGCAGTTCTCTTCTAATAGCTTTTCCCTCACCAAGAACCAGACAGAACTCAGGACCGCCGGTGCTTCCTGCTTCCTTCGTTTGGGAGCTCAGTGCTCCTGGGGACAGGGACGTCTCTCGCCTGAGGAAAGGCAGAGTGAGCTGGAACTGTCCTCCCTGGAGGAGAGAAGGCTGCGGACGGGGGTCTCAGTCCTGTCTGTATTAACAGGGTTGTATCAGTAAACATCTGCAGGGTGGGTGTGAAGAGGCCGGACTCTCCTTAGTGGTGGCTGGTGACAGGACAGGAGGGAACAGACACAAACTGAAGGACAGTGTAAAGAAAAGCTCTTCGGCTCTGTTACTGCTGCACCGATGGGCTGTTTGCCCGAGCAAGGCCTGTGAGGGTCCTGCCTGTGGAGTGCCTCTCCAGAAGCGCAGGGTGAGTTCACGGTGCTGCTCTTGCCTTCCTTGTGCAGTTTTATACAGCAGCTCTTAGAGGAAAGGAACTACTGGCTGGGCCGAAGGCAGAATCCTGAGCCCAGCCTTGCGCTTGCTGGAGTAGAGATGGAGACATCCAGCTGGTGCCCGTCACCACCCCAGCACTGAGGTGCAGTGCCTGGCCTGGGTGTGCAGCTCCTGTTTCCCATCTCCTCCAGCTGTTGGTACATATGGGGCTCTAGTGCAGGGGAAGGAGCAGATTTGTTAAAGCCCAACTGGTAAGACGCCTGGAGGCCATGGCTGACCCTTCCCAAGGTGTTTCCTCAGGCTCCAGCTGTGCTACGGAAATGACTGTATCTGGATGCTGTGGAGGCTTCTGCAAGGCGAGAGAAGTGAATGAAGCTGCTATTGAAGTTGTACCTGAGATCTTACTGGTTTCAGAAAATTTTCAAAGAAATAGAGTGTCCATAGAAATAGAGTGCTACAAAACTCAGTTTCATAGTAGAAGAGTGCTGATGGAGGAGCTTCCTCTGATGCAGGAGCTTTACAGGTTTTTGCTTCTCGCATGGGGCTTTCTTGCAGCTGCACAAACTAGACAAGAGATGCTGGTGATTTCCCTGTCTAGGAGCAGACTGGGCTGCTCATAGAGGTTCATGGCTCCTTGACTTGCTTCCTTGGCAGAGTGTGAAAAATTGCTGTCACCTTCCTCTGCTCAGATGTGAAATGCTGTCACTCCAAGCCAGGAGCAGGTTCAGTCACCTCCTTGAAGCAGTTTTGCCATATAGAAATGGCTCAGAAGCGTCACCATGTCTGAATGCAAATCTTGTGCTTATGACCAGCACTATTCATTGCCAGAAGTAGACGGTGACAGCACAGCAYGGTTTGGCCTTGAAGAATCCACGGATAACAGGGTTCAACTTCAAAAAAAGCCAGTGCATTTAGTGCATAGCATCAGCATGCCCTGCCCTTGTGAACAATCCTGTTCATCTCGGTGACACCGCTTGGTGACGCTGCTTCTACTTGGAACTCGTTCTTGAGCACACTTTCTTTCTCTCTTTTTGTTTCCGATCTATATGATTTGCTGAGTGAGACCAGTATACTTACTGGTATATTACTAGACTCTGAATACTTATGTAGAAAGCTTGAAGAGTTTATTCAATCTATTTTGTCTAATGCAAGATCATGTAATCTGTATTTGCTCCACTGACTTGACCAGAACAAACCTTCTAACAGCAGAATCCTCTTGCAAAGTTGTCAGAAGATGCCATGCCCCACTTCCTCTGCTTAGTTTTTTAAATGATGAATCATTCCGCCGAGCAATGAAAAAAGTGCTTAATTTTCTCTCTACGGGTCTGTCATTTAATCTCTAAATGCACAGATTTTTATGACTTTTCCCCCTTGGTCTGAAGGGGAAAAAGTCTCCCTTGCTGTTCTTTCTCGTTCTGTGACTAGCTGCCTGCAGCATTTTGAACATGGGCATTGTTGTAGATATCAACCCTCACATTTCAATCTGTCCAAGCACCATTTGGATACAAATTCCACTTCTGAGTGACAGCAGTTACTCATATGACGTCTTCTTATTCATCTTAGTGCATCACTCTGTGCAGCTATATTTTTTATCAGATCTGGAGCTTTTTTGAGGACCAAATAGCAAACAGTGGAAGGGTTTCTCACAGAAATTAGTGTCTGCTACCTGCAGGGTTTCCTTCTCATACTTGGAGAGAGTGACCTGATTTACTTTCTCAAATAGGAAAAATAAAAAGCAGAGGAGCCTCTTTTAACAAAGAGGGGAAGGTACCTTGTTTAATCAGAACACTCCACTGCAAACCTGACTTTTCCTTTTGTAAATGAGCAAGCAGGCTCGATATAACAGGTCTTGTTGCTCAGGACCAATAATATTCAAAGATTCAGGTGTTAAAATAGAACCTGTAGAAATTAGTAGGGCTTGAGCATTCTCATGCCTCTCAAAATTGGCCTCTCCCTGAAAACTGAGGAGCAGAGAGAGAACTCCTGGAGCAGTGTGGAGACTCTGTGATGGGAGAGCGTCTCCTGCTCGGGTGCAGGAGCTGGGAGGAGGCAGGAGTTGTCCGGATTGTGCGAGGCGGCCCGTTGCGGAGGATCTGCATTAACACCCCTCTCCCTGTTGCCTCCCCCCAGCAAAAGGAAAAGAAAAAGCATTGTACTCAGTTTGGGAACATCCAGCTGACGTTTGAGAACAAGCTAACACAGACCTGGAAGTCTATTGAGACCCGGTCTGGTGCCGTCACGAAGAGCAGCTCCCAGGCTCTCCTTGAGTACAGGTGGACTGCTCCATACCCCCTGCACACATGCTCAGGTTTCTCCTGCGAGGTGTTTTATTCAGAATTCTAGTTCTTGAATGCTAAGAAAGCTTTTGTCTTGGCTGAATTTATATTTGTTAGTTCTTTTTTCTCGTTATTGTTTTTTCTTGTAAAACCTCTTTCCTGTTACCTGACCGTTAGTTGCTTTCTCTGTGRCTCCCTCCTGTGGACCTCGGTCTCAAGCCCTTTCAGACGTCACTCTGCTCCATTAAAGACACCAAACTCTTCTAGTCGCCTCTCAAGAGGCGGGATCTTTTGTATCTCTGTCTTGCCCTTTCATGCACCGCGTGAYTTCGGCTTGGTGGCCATGGAGGACAGGCTGGCGCTCACCGAGACTTCAGGGCACTAAATACTGTAGTTCTCCTACTTGAGGTGTGGTAGTTTCTGTTTGTGATGTGAATTCTCCTCAGATAAACTGCTTCTGTGCCTGCGTTCAGTGCCAGGATCAGTGCCGAGTTCTGTCCTCCAGACTCTTTCCTGTTCTTAAACAGGGCCATGCTTGTAAACTAGGAAACGTTTCAGTTCCAGCGAGGTTTAGTGGAAGAATTTTCTGTCTGATTGTCACTTTAAACAAACGCTGTGTCAGGGCATTGCCAGCCCTCTGCAGCACCATGTGAAAATGAAGCGTGATTCTTAATTGAGGCTAGCCAGGGAAACGGATTTTAGAGGAAAGAAAAAACAAAAAACACCCAAAAAAACCTAGAAATTCTGATCCTGCTAGTCTTTCAGTTCCACGTTAAATGATGTGCTTAAATTGACCATTAGAACAATTAAGTTATTAGAGAGACGGGATTATCTGGGTGAAATTTTGTAGTCAGAATGACGCAAAATAGATGATTTTAAGAACTCAGAATGAAAAAGAATTAATAAGATGGAATAAAAATGTTTGCATTTCCAATGAGAGTCTGAATGTCTCCTATTGTTTTTCAATATTTAACCACCCAGTTGTTTTCAGGATCCCCTCTCCTGTTATCAATATTTCTGTCACTGTACCAAATCTGAGTGCTCTGAGCGTTTAATGAGGAAGAAGTACTGGCTTCTTAAGTCTCTGTTTCTGGAACGTGCTGAAGAAAGAGCTCATCTTAACTAGGGGAACCTTTTTATTCATGATGTGGAAGGCATCCGTAGGAGTGTTTTTTAAAAAGCCTCATCCTTTCTTCATCCTCGCTTCATGAACCATTGGCCAGGGCAGAGCACGGGCCGCAGCTCCCCTCTCCCCTGCCTCTCCCCAGGCCTCACGCCTCCTTCCTGCTCATTTCTCTCCCTGCTTTGCCGTGACCTCGGCAGAGGGGTGCCCGATCAGAAGGAGCAAAGCGCTTGGCTTCTGTGTTATCCACCTCACCCTTTCTACCCTGCAAGTACCCAGTCCCCTGCTAACCAAAAAATCATCTCAAAGGAGGAAGAAACAAGGTTGGAGCTGGGGGAGTCGCCTCTTGGTTCGCATGGCAGCACCTTGCCTTCAAGTTCCTTTTTCCCTTGTGTTTCTAATTTAGTTCCTCACATCTCATGCAATAATCCCCAACCTTCCATTTGCTCATGGGTATTTGCAGCAGAGGCCTCTGTCCTCATAAATTACTGCTCACCGAAGCTGGGTGGATTTAGCTCTTCCAATCCTTCCCGGTGAGTCAGCGTCCTGGCCTCTGAGACGGCTGTGCCTCTCGGGTGCGTCCCTCTGCTCCACCGGGGGGTCCCTGATGCAGGGGCGCGTGGAGCTGCGCATGTGTCCCTCAGCCCTCCGCAGTGCTGGCATGGGGGCTTCTCTCCTGTGCTGCTTGTGGGGTGGCTCTGGGATTCAGGAGTCCGGAGCTGAGTGAGACCATCCTGTCCTGCTCTCTGCCTTTCCCAGCATCTTCTCGTCTCTAGTTCACGGTCTTCTTTTCATGCCATTGAAGCTGCTTTTGACCTTTCTCATCCCAGTCATGCATCTGATCTCCACAGTATTTTGTGGCAGTAAGTTGTGCAGTTTAATCGTGCCTTGCACAAAAAGCATTTCTTCTAAGCCTAATGCTGAGGTCTCATTATATGTCACTAGTTCCTTTGTTTTCAAACACAGAGTAATCATTTCCTGCAAACCCATTAATGGCGGGACGAACGTGTGTTTGCCTCTCTCCGATCTCCTTGCTTCCCTCAAGAGAAACTGTTCAAGAGTTTTGCTCCAATGTTAACCTTAACCATTCAGTGACTCTGGAACTTGCACTACATGAGGCCTGATGAAGACTGCTGCACAAGTCCTGCTCCTTGGCGGTGTCAGTGAGCCGGAGTTGGTCTCTCTTAGTCCTTGACTTGTGTAACAGCATCATACGATGTTAATGATGATGGCTTGTGATAACAAGTCTGCCTGTTACATCTGTCCTACATAGTCCAAGTTTAGAGCCTTCTCAAAGGATGAAATAGTGCTGCTTGCAGGTGTGGATTCGTCTTGTTTGTATGTGTGTGTGCTTTTTGCAAGCCCTGTTTCATCAAATTGCTCTGCTTGGTGTGAGTTGTATTTGTGTCTGACTAGCAAGAGCACATGTGCTAGTTCTTAAATTACTGCTCTGGAGCTGATGGCAGCATGCTGGCCTGCAATGACAGGCCTTGCTCTGTGCAACCTCCTTATCTGTCCACAGGATGTAAATGCTGTTTCAGGGCATCAAGGTTCCAAAACTTAATAAATCCTCTCTGTGCAGATCAGAGGGCTTGGTCATCTCTTGAGACTCTTAGGTACAAGTTACCYAGACCTCTAAGTTTTAATAGGTATTTGTTCTTTATGATAATGGATTCTCTGGCTGCTGATGGAGTGACGTGTGCTTTGTCACTGACATGTGACACGTACCACATCATGATTCTACCCAAACGCAGCTCAGAGCCTTTATAACGTGCTTGGCTTTTCTTTGTGCCTGTTGACTCCCCAGTCCCTTTCAAAGGTTCAAGTGCTACAAATCCAGGACTAAGACACGTACCTGCCCCTGGATGTACAGCGTGCTGAGGAAAGGGGTCTCTGCACGCAGAAATCTGCTGCCTTCTGGGAACAGCCCCCTGGGTCCCGCTTGCTCAGGCTGCCCAGAGAGCAGCTCAGCCCTTCAGGAGGCTCTTGGTGAAGCAGCTCCAGGCTTGGGCGCCGCACACTGGCAGCGCGCGAGCAGCTGCTGCGGTGGCACCGGGGCCCTGGCTGCACCGTCCCCGCTCTGCTGGGTGGGACAGGGTGCAGCGCGGCTGCTGCGGCTGAAAGCAGGTGCGTTTCGGGTTCTGTGAGAGCGCGTGCCCACCCGCTGCCACCTCGGCGCTTCAGCAGGAGCCGTTAAAGGACGGCAACGCTTCCAAAGGCACCTGGGATGGGGCAGCCCTCACCTGTGTGAGCTCCTGAGCAGGACGGGGCAGCCCTCGCCTGCGTGAGCTCCTGACCAATGTGCAGGGAGTCGTTTCCCCGCTCCTCAGTGGGAGCCTGGGGCAGTACAAGGGAGGCTAAGCTTGGGATTTGCCCGGTTCCCACTGCTGCCCATGGGGAACAGTGTGAGGCAAGTGGCTGGCTGAGAAAGTCTCTTCGGCTGGGCCCGGGCCCATGCGGATGAGCGTGTGTGCTGAGGTAGCCCATGGTAGGATCCCCAGGCTGTTGTTACTCGTGAGGTGCGTTGGGGTTTTTTTGTTTGGTTTCTCTTTCTTTTTTGGCAGGACGGGGCAAAGATGGTCACAGTTCTGGGGACAAAAATAGAAAAGAAAAATATTCAGGAAAATGCTGGCAGACGCTGTGTTGTCCCGAGATATCCGCACAGTTGTTCAGCGTGTTTCCAGAGTGTGTCAGGCAAGACATCAGCAGAGTCAGGTCACCGCTGCCTCAGGACAGACTTGATGTTGGAGGAGATAACTTACAGATTTCTTGGAAAAGAGCAGTGTCTTTGCCCTAATGTTGACACTGAATTGAAATCTAAAAAGCTGTAGTAGGCGCCTGGATCCAGTTTCTTCTTCCTCAGGTTCCTATTCACACTGATCTTTTCACAGTCTTCAAATGACTGTTCGTCACTTTGATTCCTCCTTTGAAATCTTCTTTCCAGCTTAAATATAAATATATCTAGCTCATGTCTGTCTGCTGTTGTTCTAGCAATGTCTTTAAATTTAATTAGGTCTGATTTCTCCTCGGTGTTAGGTTCTTTCAGGTTATTTCTACAGAAGGGAAGCTCTTAACCCTCGGCTGACTTTTCTGGCAAGTTTCCTGATATTTTTGGTCTAGTTTCTAAGAATTATTTCTTTCAGATGAGAGTCACTCTCTGCAAATATAACTTGATAAATTCCTTACTTGTCAGAAGCAAGTCAAAAACAGCATCCTGCCTTACTCATTCGGGTGTTGAACAAACCTGTGAGCTGCTACGTTTGAAAGGTTCACGGCGGCGGTCGGTGACGTGCAGAATAGTCTCATGAGCACCATGTTTCTCTGCCTCACCTGCAGAATTCCTGCTGCTCGACCCTCTTGGTCGCTGGGTTTTGCAGCTTGGAAGATGTACTCACGGGCTGGGTAGAATCAGGGGTTTCTTCATGAAGTAGAGGGCAGGAGCTGCCAATTCTGCAGTTGACTTTTAGGCACCAAAGGAAATGACAAAGAACTTAATCCTAGTTCTTCATTTCCTTTTTGTTTAGTTTTGATCATAGTGGAATGTAAAGCTCACCCAGGCTCCTGGATTGATCACTGCTGAAAGTAAGGGGTTTGTGGGGAGGCAGTTAAGGAAGGCAAGTCTCCTGCTCGTTTAGCAGCCCATATTGTAGCCTGGCCTAAGCCAGGAGGACACGGCCTTGAAGGCCTCTGCAGCAGCCACTCTCTGCTCTGGACTTTGTTTCCAGCAATGTGACATCTGGAGGATGGCGGATTTGGTTCTCTCCAGCTGTCTGTGCACTCTCACTTACCTCACCTGCTCCTTGGTCCTTGGCCCTGACAGATCCTGTATCTCACCCCGTTCATATATCCTACCACGTATGCCATATCTTGACCTCAACAACATGAGTAATTTATGCTAGTGTCCTGGGTAGAGGTGATTTCATTTCAAGTTTGAGAAAAAGCTTTTGCTTTTGGAACTTGGACATCATTTGGTGTGTGGAGGTGGGGAGAGGAAGGAAAGATGCTTCTGTATGGTGCAGCCATAGGCTCGAGCCCACCCGTGAGGAAGGGAGCAGGGGAAGGAGCCAGCTGGGTGAAGCAGATGGCGTACTGAGACTCCCTTGTTGGCTTTGCTCTGCTCATGAAAAGTAACYATCTGTCTGGGGTGTTTGGGAAGGGGTGCAGTTCTTGCTGCTGCATGCCACGGTGGGGTGACCTTAATCTGCCAGTAGTTGTGTGGGGTTAGACCCCAAAGGGAGAYGTGTGCTAGAGCTGGGCTGTGATATGGACACAGTCCTTGCTTCTTTATCCAGTGCCATCCCACTTCCTCAGTTTGTTTTGTGGTGGACATCTCCTTCTGAAATGCTCATTGCAAGCAAACTGACTCTTGGTCTTGAGATATAGTTGAGGGATGAGCTGTGAAAAAGACTTTGTCTGAACGCGTTGTGACTCCGGTCCCTTTGAGGTCCCAATACCGCGGCTTGCGCAGATGTGTGAGACTTGCATGCATGCGAAGTTTGAGCTCCTGCCCTCGTTACATGCTCGTCCTTTGCTCTTCAGGATGACCTTGGCCTCTCGCTGTCTGTGCTGACTTGTAACCTGTGTCCATTCCCTTGCAGCTGACGCTGACTATCGTGCGGCAGACAGGGGGGCTGGGCATCAGCATCGCAGGGGGCAAGGGCTCTACCCCCTATAAGGGAGATGATGAGGTAAGCCCCTGGGCTGGGGTTCACTGAGGCACCCGCGGCAGGGGGCTGCCTCGCTGTTGGTGGAGGTGGCTGTCCCTGTGTGTCGGACCTGGGGCCTGTCTGGGCTTTCGCAGAGCCGTCCTAGACCCGTCCAGAAGACAGAGGCTGAAGGGGCTGCACGGGCTGTCGCCTCTGGAGCTGCAGTCGGGTGTCTGCAACTGCTGCCTGCGCAGAGCAGGAGTGCGGAGCAGCCCCAGCCTTCCCATCTGCACCCTGAAGTGCAGGACACAAGAGGGGWAGCCTGGGGGGTTGTTGCCTGTTCATGTTGTGTCATGTTCCCATCCCACTGGAAGAGGTTTCGGTGTTGTTACGCTTTCYACTTTGTCACCTGTTAGGTAGCCCTGCAGGGAGAATCCTTTCCTCTTTACACCGATTCCTGGATGGGATGGTGTGTGTGTCCTGTTTTCCCAGTCCAGRGATGGTATTGATGAGGGGTTTTTCCTGTCCTGGAAATGGAGTAGGCCTGAAAGTTCTCCTTCCACACTTTCCAGCGTTGAGGAATGGGCTTCACCTCTTTTAACATGTAGRCTTTTTTTCAGGGCATCTTTATTTCACGTGTGTCAGAAGAGGGCCCTGCAGCTCGTGCAGGGGTTCGTGTTGGGGACAAGCTCCTGGAGGTAAGAACCTAAGTGATGTGAACAAGTAGATGAGTGGAACTAGTAATCACTAGAGAGTGTGGGGGAAGAGCAGGTTTTATAGTTATCTGTATGACACAGGTCTGTAGGCTAAATTAAGCATAAACAGCTGTGCAAGAACAAAACAAAATCCCTCAGCTCAAAGAGCTGGTTGTTCAGTTAATATTKCCATTGATGCTTTGCTGTTTTGTAAGGATGGAAATTGCTCCTGCAGCCATTCCTTCCAACTCTGAAGTATTCTGCAAGCCAGGCAAGCAGAGAGAGCAAACCGCATGTGCTGGCACCTCCACGTGGCCAACCAACCAGGCTCACTGTCGCTTGCTGCTTTCTTATGTGGGCAAAATTGCACCTTGTTAGACCAATTCTCAGCCGCATTGTGCCCAACTCTGCCTGTCCCCAGGTGAACGGCGTGTCTCTGCACTGTGCCGAGCACCACGTGGCGGTGGAAGCTCTGCGTGGATCGGGAAGCTCCGTGTCCATGACTGTCCTGCGGGAGCGGATGGTGGAGCCTGAGAATGCCATTACCGTCACGCCACTGCGCCCCGAGGACGACTACAGTCCCCGTGAGAGGCGGGGCGGTCTGCGCTTCCCGGAGCGGACCGAGGGGGCTCCTCCCACAGAGAGATACTCCACGTGCCTCATGCGCAACGAGAAGGGTCTGGGCTTCAGCATCGCTGGTGGCAAAGGCTCTACACCCTACCGGGCTGGTGACACGGTCAGTGCTGAGCCTGAGAGCGAGGGTGCTCAGGCCTGAGCTCTGCCCACGCTGTCGGAGCAGGGTGGGTTCAGCAGGCAGCAGCAGCGTGGCCCTGGCCCCGGGAGCGCGAGGCCTGGCAGGCTGGGCAGGCTCTACCTCTTCCCTGGGCGAGAAGAGGAATCTGCTCTGAGCTGGGGACGGAGGTGGGGCTGAGGCTCACGATCTGCGCCAGTGACACTTAATCCTGCCTCTGTCCTCCTGACTACATACATGTATTCTGGGCTCTTGGCCACATGAAGGCTTTGCTGCAGCTAGAGGCTTTGCAAGTGGCTCTAGAAGCAGAAGGGGACTAGAGGCAGAGGAGTCTGCGGGTGGGAAGGGGCTGACACCTGTTTCCAGGGAGCAAATCTGGGAGTCCAAGGCTGCGAAGGGAGACGAGGCCTGCTCTGACCTTGCTCCTGTGTTTCAGGGGATCTTCATCTCCCGGATTGCAGAAGGTGGTGCAGCCCATCGGGACGGCACCCTGCGCGTAGGAGACCGGGTCATCTCGGTGAGTGTGGGATGTGGGGAAGGGCAGGGGGGTCTGGCAAGGGCCTGATTCGTTGCTCTCTGGGGAGCAATCACAGGAATAGCTTCTTGCCCTTCCTCAGATGGAGCTGTTTTCCTGTCACTGAAGCTGGAGTTTTGGGGTCCTTTTCTTCAGCTCCTCGGCCGTCTAGGAGAGCATTTAAGTCTTGGTGGTTCTCCCCCTGCCACCAGCTTGTGACTGGCGGTGGCTGTGGGTGACGCATCCCCATTTTTGTGGGGGAAACCACACAAGTGCTGCCACCAAACACTGCCCCAAAGGGCCAGCATGCAGCAACGCCGCCTGCACTGGAGGGGTCATCCCGTGGCACTGCCCTGGCCCAGGTCTCTCTCCAGAGCCTTCATGCCGCCTTTGGAGGCATCTCCTGCGTGCACAAGGACGTGTGGGAAGCGAAACCCCTCTGGGGCCCAGCCGGCACCCACTGCCTGTGGGAAGTGAGATGGCAGGGCCGGAGTACACAGGAGAGAGGGGCTGCGGGTGCTGGGCGCTCGCCCGGTGCGCTCTGCAATCAGTCCCTTGCTCATTCCAAACTCTGGCGCTGCTTTTCCAAGCTGTTGTTTGTCAGTGCTATGAACCTGACTGCTGCCTCTAACTGTGAACTCTCTGCCTCACGTGTCACTTGCTGTGCGTCCTGCGGCCAGTCTGCCGGCTCTCCCCTCCCTCTTCCCAAGCTCGCATGCTGCCTCAGAGTGAGCGGGAGCTCCTGCATCCCTGCTGCTGGTGGTGGGTTTCCGACCCAGTCGCTGTGGTAAGAGCACGTGTTACCGCAGGGCTGGCGTGTGTAAACACTGATACAGCCTTGTCAGTGCTGGCTTCTGTCTGTTCTATCCCTAGGCTGGGGGCTGTGTTGTATTCTTGTGGCACAAAATTTTAGTGGAGTTCTCGACCAGGTCTGGCATTCCTGCTTGGATAGGGGGCCTCGAGCGGTGCTGCCTCTCTTCTTCCTTGCTCCTGTTATTGCCTGCCTCCAAAATCAAGCTGTTACCCTGCCAGCTGGCCCAATCTGTTTGATTTGAGCTCACATTTTGATGCTGCACTGGTATGGAGGCATGACTGAGAGACATAATTCCTGGCTCTCAACCCGTTGTGTGGTGTTGACTGGGCATTCCTGTGCAAGACTGAGACACAAGATCACAGAGTAAAGTCTGAAGTGAAGCCTGCTTCCATACACCCTCACCTCCACACCATCCCACCGTTAGCTGCTATATTTGTTTCCACTCGCAGCTTCTTAGGAAAAGCAGATCTAATTCCCTAGAAACAGCTTGCAGAGTCTTCAGATTGCTCTGTGTGGGCTCAAGGCTTACAGAACTCAAGAGCATTAATAGATTTTGGTATGGATTAAGGCCTTGCTGTCACTGGTCCTCTGGCACGCCTTGCTGCCGTGAAGAGCATGGTGTTACTGCACAGACAGTGAAGATGTCCGTGCGTGGGAGCAGCACAGTGCTTTGCTCTCAAGGACACGGCCTGTGTTGAAGTAGGTGCAGTAGCAAGAGATGGTGCTGAGCATCTGCTGCAGCTCAAAGCCTTTGGTCAGTGTGATAGGCACAAGTTGTTACCTTCCAGGGCAGTGCTTGCCCTGAGTGGCTTTTCACATAACTCCTGTAGCTTCCCACGAGTGACCTTCCCATCTCCAAGAGCACTGTCTCCTGAGAGCAGCGCCCGTTCTGCATCCCGGTGGGTGTGGGTGGCTGTGGAGGCCCYGTGTCCGCGGGCACCATGTCACGTCACGAGGCCCCACGGGCTGCCAGGCGGTGTTTCATCCACAGTCCTGCTGCTGGTTGGACAGGTCGAAGCACCTGCCTGCACTTACCCTGCTAGGCTAAACCTGGTGCCGGCTGAYGCCTGTAGAGCTGCTCTGGCCCGGTGGTACAGGGTGTTGAGAGGGTTCGCTACACAGTAGTGCCCAGCTAACATAACCTGAATTCACTATTTGCTGCAACTGCTTCAAGGCAGCGATTGCCGATTCTTACTGCAAAGCTGTTCAGCATCTGATGGTCCCTGGGAGGTGCTGTGCAGGTTGCAGGTGTTCCCTAGATGTGCTTGAGGAAAGCAGGAGTGCCCTGGTAGGAAGCAGGTGGTTTTATGTGTCCCGTTTGCCAAGGCCACAGTCTCCCAGTCATGCCTCTGTTCTCACTTTGCCAAATATTTTGTTTTCTTAGGAAAGGAAATACAGCACAGCTTCCTATTCTCATCCTGTGCTCGAAGCCGTTCTTGACTTCTCTGCAGGGAACGATGGGGATGACTCCCTTTACTTGCTGCAGGGAGCTTTGAGTATATGGATTGAAGAGCCCAGCCTAGATCTCTCTTCAAAGTTAACACCCCACAAAACTCAGCAGTGAATGACTACTAACCCCCAGACCTGCCCATGTTCGAGTCTCTCTTGTGGTATTGTTCTGTGGTGCATATCATGAGAGTAGCAAAAGACATAAGGTAGGGAGCTGCAAGGGAGGAGGGCCAGACAGTTGGAGTTATCAGGTAGGAGTCTGGCAGGGAGTGGTGGCTAAGGACAGACAGGTTATTGGGACAGAATTGGGAGCGGAATGAGGAGAAGTGGTTCTGGAGTGAGTGAGGGCAGCAGAAGCACCAGATGGTAGATAGGGGCCCTGGCGAGAGCAGTCAGGTTACTAAGAGATTCTCCAGAGAGGTGTTACTCCCCAGGACACAGAATTGTGCGGGCCCCTTTTTCTTCTGGGCACAGGGCAACCAGACTGCTCTGTGTGTCCTCCTTCTCCTGCTACACAGAGGCATGGGGATAGAAGCCACTGAAAGCTGGTGGACCTGAAGCTTGAAAGGCAGCAGGACTTGCTGGGTGATGGAGAAGTTTGTGAGGAAATGCTGTACGTGACTGCTGCTGCCTCAGGGAGTTCCCATGTTCCCAGATCACTGCTAGCTGGACGAGTACCAGGGTAGACTTAAGGTCTGGTCAAGCACAATYGTTCTTATGTTCTTGTCAGTAGTACAGTACTAGCAGAAGGGTTTTCAGAGGGGAATGGATGAAATCCAAAGTTCATGCTTCTACTGCAGATCCATCTCTGGAACACAGTAAGTCACATTTGGTGGAAAGAGCCTCATGGCCCAGTTTCTTCTCTTGTGTGTCATCTTTGTTAAAAGTTGCCTGATCTGGAGGACCCTTCCCAGCCCCCTGGCTGCCAGCCTTCAGCTCCTCCCCATTGCCGGGTCCAGCCATGTTGGCAAGGCTGAGCACGCATGCCCGAGGTGGAGGAGCACACGTGTTCACTGCTGCCCATGCATGCCCCAGACGTGGCTAGCCACAAACGAACACAGATGGGGAGGAGGATGATACCCTTGCCAACACCCACATAGGTAAAAACAGCCCTCWTGTAAGGCATCAACAAACAGCTCGACCTCATTCCTGTGCGGTAGTTAATCGTGTTTGAAGATTGCTAGCGAAGCTTCTACATGCACTTCCTCACTTAACCCACATGAACGTTCATGGTTACATTTCTCATCAGTCTGTGGACCAGATGTTGGGTCTTTCCAGGTTCTAGTTTTCCACTTAGTGTCCAGTCAAACTTTAAGTTCACTGGTAGATCTCTTTTTCACATGTGCCCACACAGAGAATAGAATCTAAAGTTATGGTAAATAGCGATAGTATTTAATAAAAAGATAGAGCAGCCTGTGCTGTTCATGCCCAGGACTTAACGAGACAAATGTACCAGCCACCCTGCTTACTTTCGATCAACCTCTTTTATTCTCCACCATCTTTATTTTCCCATGGCATTTTATCTCTGATCCACTTTGACCCCCTCCCTTTCCCCCATTTGGAATCTCTCTTCTAAGTATCCCACAATTGTGCATATTCCCACAATCACCCCTAGGATTTCCTGTAGATTTGCTCTTTCTCTTGAGACCAGTCTTGATTGCCTGTTAAAATTGGTTAATGAGCTTTTGGTCAAACCAAATTCAAAAAGAATCAGAACTACCTTGAAGTGATTCATCTAATGATCCATGAAACCTCGTCTTGCTGGTCTCACTGTCTCTTGTTATCTCCGTTCGTTAGGGTTTGTGTATCTGTGTGTTTGTATTTTGCCTCTCTCGCTGTTTGCCTTCTCTTATGTTAATAACCATTGCCAGATATGCAGCATGCAGGGCAGATGGGCACATCTTCGTGCCCCTCTGTTTGTCACCTGCGGGCTGTGTTAGGGAACAGCTCTCCGGGAGGTCAGATCGGCTGAGCCTTTCCTCTCTGTCCCACCCGGGGGTGAGGCTGGCTCGCCTGCCGCTGTGTTTTATGAGCAGAGCGTGGCCCGGGCGAGCCGCTTTGTTGCTGAGAGCCGTAAGTAGGGTGGCCAAGACCTTGCTGTGCTCTGCAGCTCCTCACCCTTGACCGTGGTGGCGAGAACCGTGAAGAGTGGTTGAGGAGGTTCCCCTGCAACCCGGAGCTGCAGGGAGCTCTGCCCAAGAACTGCTTTCTCACGGGAGCTGCGGGCTGGCTACGGTACCGCTGATAGCAGTCGGGCAGCAGGAGTCGTGCCCAGAATCCAGGTGCTTCCTCTGTATGGCAGGAAGTCATATTATTATTTCATAAGTCGATTAAACTCTGTCTTAACAGCTGTTATTTTCACATCCTCACTGTTGATTTTGGGAAGCTGTTCCAGAACCTAAGGATTAGGAAGACATTTCACTTGTACCTTTAACTTTTTCTTGGGAATTTTGGTCTTTTTGGCATCATTCTTCTAGCTTAGCGCCCTTCTCGATATTCCATCCCTCAATATTCTGTCACATTTATGAAGATAGGCACATCCCTTCTGGGCCTTTGATGTTCTGGTCAAGATGCTTTAAATCTTGGTCTCCTAGAGAAGGCTCTCTGGTCTGCTTTTTTCTCTGTATACATTAGCTTGCATTATATTACTATTTTTTTGGAATAGTATACAGGTTTTTTAGATGAGTTCTTATCAAGGCCTTTTACAAACAACATTGGCACTGTATGTACTAGAAATACCTCTTCATCCAAAGCATCATAACTTGCTGGTTTCGTAGCAGGGTTGTGGTTGCATTCTTGAAATTCCTTGGCAAAGCCTATGGAGTAAGGTTTTCTTGCCCCAAAGAACCACAGTTTGGCATCAGGCAGCCGGTCGCTGCTCCCTGGTAGTGTCGTTCTCGGTGTTTGCAGGTCTCCTGATGCCCTAAGTGTGCCTTTGGTGTTGGAAGCGGCAGAGGAGACAGGCCTCCCCGAGCCGCCCTGGTCTTGCTCGGCGCTCAGGGACGAGCCGTGGGCCCCGTCTCGTGTCCTTTGGCGCCCGCTGCAGGGCCTCGCGCTGGCGGGTGGGTGCAGGCGGCTCCTTGGGCAGTGACTGCGACGCGCGGTGCTTCTGGGTGTTGCTGCTGTGCCGCTGTCCCACAGGGATACGGTGGTGGAATGCAACCCACGCGGCTGCGCAGCGGTGACAGGTCCTCTCCGCGCTGCCGGCGCCTGATCTCGGAGCTGCCTCTGTGGGTGGCTCTGCTCTGTCCCCAGGTGCTATTGGTGCTTGAAGCTGTGCAGGAGGGTGGGAAGGGGCTGGGGAATGGCCTAGGGTTGGGTTGTGGCTCAGTGGAGTGTGTGCCGCTACCTTTTTCCTTTGCCACGGGAGCAGGCTAAGTTACGCCATACTTTGGCATAGATTTTCAGTAGCGTTCTGAGGAGGGGTAGGATTCTAGCAGAATGGGGCGCTTTCGGGTGCTCAGCCAAGTGCTTTAGATACGAGGGTGCATTTGGGCAACACTCTGACACTGAGTTTGCGGGTTGTTCTAGATCAATGGGGTAGACATGACAGAAGCCAGGCATGATCAGGCAGTAGCGCTGCTTACCGCATCCTCCCCCACCATCGTGCTGCTGGTAGAGAGAGAGGGTGCCGAGCAGCCCGGCGAGGGAGAAGCGCCGGGGGGGCCCCRTGTGCGCATGCACTCCCCACCGCCGCCCCCCGGCCATGGGGAGAGCCCGCCCGAGGAGGCGCCGTCGCTGCAGAGGAGCCAGCTCACCAAGGGCCTGGAGGATCAGTACCCCATGGAGGTGAGCCCAGGACACGCAGCGCGGGTGGTGGGGACCTTTCTTCAGGAAGGGCCTCAGCCCCACGAGGGCTGGGGCATACGGGCAGCGGGAAGTGGTGGGGGCTGCCCTGTTGTGCGGGCGCTTCCTTGGGCTTGTTGACTCAGATCGTCCCCAAGTCCATGTTTGTCAGTGTCTCTGCTTGACTGTATCCTTTATTCTCTGTAATGCTGCTTCTTTTTACCTCTAGGAGGTTCACCTTGTTAAAGCAGGTGGTCCCCTGGGGCTCAGCATCGTAGGGGGCAGTGACCATTCGAGCCATCCGTTTGGGATTCACGAACCAGGTGTCTTCATTTCAAAGGTAGGGGCTCGTGTGGGCAGCCTGGCAGTGGACATTCCTGAATTGCTCAATTGCTGGCACTAAGAAAAGGAATTTTCATGTAAGACTCTGGGAAGTATAGATTGAAAAAATGCAAGAAGCGAGGAATAGAGAGGAGGGATGCATGCCTGTATAAAGTATTAGTTTGTACTAGACATACTGCTACTTTTAGAAATTGAAATGATGCTTAAAACCCAGTAAACCTGTAWAACTTATGCTGAACTGCTTGAGGAGTTAGCCTTTGCAGTTAGTGGGGCTCCCCTGAGCTTTCAGTGAATTCTGGAAAGATGTAGGTGTTTCATGATGCTCATGATGAACAGGTGAAAGTGTCGGTGGGATGAATGTATAACTGAGAGCAAAAAAAGTGCCCTCCTGAGTTCAGACCAATGTTCCTTTGGCCCAATACTCTGTCCTCAGCAATGGCATTGGCACCAAAGCCCAGCTACGTTCCGCAGTGCGTTTCCCTCACAGCTCACCTGTGCTCCTTGGGTTGGAGCTGGTGGAGAGAACCTCCCTGCCCAGTTCTGTTAGCTTCCGTGCATCTCTCTGATCCCTGCAGCGTGCGGAGTCTATCTCCTCCAACCCAGCAGCTGAAGTTCACCATCTGAATATGAGAAAGCAGACCTTTTAATCTTTTTGAAATCCATTTGCTGCTTTCGTTGAGTGCTGATTTCTGCTGATTGGAGAGTTCTACACTCAGCTCACTCACCTCCTTCATGTTTTTTTAAATCTCATACATCTCCCTCCTCAGCCCTTTCCCCAAGCTCAAATTGTGACTTCATTTTTCCTTGCAAGGTGTAGCTCCAACCCCCCGTTGTATTGGTTGCCTTTATCCAGATCTTCTCTGACTTACGTCTGTCCTTCTTTAGTTGTGGGATCACAGAGTAATTGAGGTTGGAGGAGACCTGTGAGGTCATTTGAACCATCTGATCCCGCTGAAAACACAGGACCAACTTAGATCAACTTGTTTCCAGTGACCTCAAAGATGGAGATCTCACAGCCTCTCTGGGGCCCCTTTGCAGTGTTTAACTACCCTTACGGTGAACGTTTCTTTCCTAATGTCTTGTCAGAATTTAACTTGTCTGACTGGTGTCCATTGTTCCCTTTCCTACCACTCTGCACCTTCAGGAAGAGTCTAGCTCTCTATCTTCTCTGTCCCCTTGTGTTTAGAGGGCTGAAAGCGGTAGTATGGCCCCCCCTTAGCCCTCTGTCCTGAGCCTGAGCAAGCCCAGGTCTTGCTGCCTTTCCCCATGAATGCTCTTTGCAGCCCCTCTTCACACTGCTGGCATCTGCTCTGTCTGTCATGGTTTGTCACAGTCTTCCCTGTGTCCACACACAGTGTCATGGGTGTGCGGAGGGGAAGAGCCTCCCCTCAGCTCGCTGCTGCTTTGGAGGGCTGCTGGCCTGCTCTGCGCAGGGACGTGCTGCTGCTTGGTCAACTTTCCCCACGACACAGGATCMAAGAGACTTCCTGAAGGAGCAGGTCTCTGGTTGCTGCAGTCCCTGTGGCCGGGAGTTCCCAGCTGGCCTCACCCGGGGCTCCCTCTTGGTGGTGACACAGTTTGTGGCTCCCTTGACACAGCCTTTTTCTCCTCATCTGTTAAAGGTACTATGAGATGGTCCCATCACTCTGTTGGCAGCAGCCATAAGCTTCCACTTTTCCATCTTGGGAGCTTCCACCATTTTCAAGCACAGCCCATAGGTGACTCTCTCTCCATATGATGTATGCTTTAGACTCTTCTCTCTGCTGAACCTCTGCAAGGGCCCTGTTGCTCTCCTGTTCACCTTCCCCGGTGTCATGCGGTCTGCTCAGCACGTCCCGTAGCCGAGCGTATCACCCAGGGCTCACTGCTCTTGGAGGAGGCCATGGGACCCTCCTGCAGCCCAAGGCCTTGACAGCTGCACCCCCCGAAGATGTGCCTGGACCAAGGCCGTTCGAGTGTTGGGAGCACTGCCCTTGTTGCTTCTTGGCCTGTGACCCATCCTCATCCTTCGTCCGTGCCCAGCCCGAGGCTGAGTTGCTGGATCCCCTTCTGCTCTAGCTGGGTTGTGGAGCACAAAGCTGCTCAGTGGTGGGAAGTGGCTGCACCAGCGGATGAAGCTGTCTGTCCCCTTCCCTTTCTGGTGATGCCCAAGGCTGGAGGGTGTCTGGGGGCTCATCTTTCATGTACAGCCTGTGATTTCAGAGACATGTGAGAACTTRCATTGAGAAGTAATGCATTGAACAGTGTATTGGGTTGTGGTATTATTTTCTGGAAAGCAGTAACTTTGAAAAAGCGAGGGAGCATCATAGTAAATAAACCTCAGCATGAATTCTTGATGCAAAACAAAGACCTGTGTGACCTTTGGACATAGAAGAATATGGGATGCCGAAGGAACCAAAGTTTTCTTTGAAAGCACTGCTGGCTAAGCCAAGGTTAAAACCGTAATCCACTCGAACTATCTATCTGCAATATCAAAAGGTGTTAAAAATTAACTACTGAGAAAATTAATAAGAGTGATCACGGATTTTGCCATCAACATCTTCAGAGTGAGATTAGATGTTCATCTGAGAGATAATGATAGTAAAACATAGAGCAGAGCTTAGAGCAGGAGATAGGTTGTCATGTTAAGGGACCTCTGATAATCTTCCGTGATGTGCTATATGATTTTTTGTGGCTTTAATAATATAAATGAAAATCCCACTTGAAAGGCATCCTGTAGTAAAGAACGAGTATTACCAGCAGTACCAGTTATATCAGGTTCTGTCAGATGACTGAAAATTTCTGTTTCCTTTTGGACTGTGTCCCAGAGTTCCTGCTGTCCTCAGGTATGGACAGCTTAAACATGCAGTTCTGTGACATCAGCTCATTTTTACTGGATATCTCTCTGGCTGCTGTCTTACCTTCCACAGGTCTGGTGATTTARCACTTTATTCCAATGCCTCAGAAGCCTCCAAATTAATTAAGACGCACCTGTAAAATGCATGTAAATGCACACACGGTGTGCTTAGTGGGTGGAATTGTGAGGGCTTTCTCAAGGCATTAATACATTAAATCAGCACACTCTTTGTAGATACATTATGTCTTGTTATGGTTGCAGAGAGAGGAGTAAAAAGAGGCCTCAGAAGGTGTTGGAAGATAGTCAAGGAAAGAGTGACAATTATCCTGTGCTGTTTCCAGTAAAGTTTCATAGAACGCTTAAGGTTGGAAGGGACTTCTAGAGCTTTGGTACTTACTTGTTTCTGTTCATGTTCTGTTTGTTTGTTTTTCCATGACTGGCCACAGCTTTATTAGATCTCTTCACAGAGAGGTGGGATTTCCTTTTCCAGTTGTAACAGCAATGCCCTTCCTAGGTGATTCCGCGCGGGTTGGCGTCGCGCAGTGGCCTCCGCGTAGGCGATAGGATACTGGAGGTGAACGGCATCGACCTGCGCCATGCCACACACCAGGAAGCAGTGAACGCGCTGCTCTCCAACACCCAGGAGCTCACCATGCTGGTGAGACGAGATCCACCTCCACCTGGCATGCAGGTAGGTTCTCAGTAAGGACGCTGGGAGAAATCACTCTTTTCTTATAGAAATCTCACCTTTGAAGGCAATTTCTTATCAAGCCAGCAGTTTGGAACTAGGATACGGCCAAACTTCTAACTCGAAGCTTTTTCCTCTTGTGGCAAGTCCAAGTCTCTTTTGAGTATATCCAGTTGAGTATTGTGGAGCGCCTGCTGCCCATGATGACAGTGTAATCAGTGAATATCAGATTTCATGAAGACGAGACCCAGAAGAAGAGACAGAAATAGAAAAAAAAAAAAAAGAGAGACAGACAGGGCAAGCTGAGCTGGTTTAAAGGCAGAGTCAGAGGGTTGTGCTGAGTGATGTAAAGTCTATTTGGGGGCTTGTAGCTAACGATGTCCCCCTGCAGTCAGTGCTGGCTCCAGGCCTGTCCAGCTTCTTCCTCAGTGACCCAAATAAGGGCACATTTGCACCCTCAGCACGTTTGCTGGTTGCCCCAAGCTGGGGGGAGAGGCTGATGTGCCTGGGGGCTGTGCTACCCTCCTTGGGACAGGGACAGGCTGCAGAGGCTGTCAGAGAGGAACCTCGTGGAGCTTAAGCAGGGCAAGTGGAGGGACCTGTCCCTAGGAGGAGGAACAGCCACAGACACCAGGACAGGCTGGGGGGACCCGCTGGAGAGCAGCTCTGCAGAGAAGGGCCTGGGTGTCCCAGGGGGCGCCAGACTGACCGTGAGCCAGCGCTGGGCCCTGGTGGCCACGGTCCAGGGTCTCCTGGGGCATCAGGAGGAACGTTTGCAGCAAGTCGAGGGAAGGGATCGTGCCCTGTGCCCAGTACTGCTGAGGCCACATCTGGAGCTGGCTCCAGTGCTGAGCTCCCCAGGGCAAGAGGGACATGGAGAGAGTCCAGGTGGGGCTAYGGAGGTGACGTGGGGCCTGGGGCATCCCTGCCATGAGCAGAGACAGAGGGAGCTGGGGCTGTCCTGCCTGCACAGGAGGAGCCCTCGGGACCTCRTCAACATGTCCAAGGGTCTGAGGGGAGGATGTAGAGAGGATAGGGCTGGACTTGTTTCAGTGATGCTGAGCAACAGAATGAGAGGAAATGGCAACAAACCAAAACACAAGAAGTTTCATCTGAACATGAGAAAAAACTTCTTCACTGAAAGGATGATGGCACAGTGGAGCAGGCTGCCCAGAGAGGCTGTGGAACCTCTGTGCTTGGAGCTGTTTAGAAGCCATCTGGACAGGGTCCTGGGCAACGTGCTCTAGGTGACTCTGCTTGAACAGGGCCGAGAGGGGGAGGAGAACTAGATGATCTCCATGTGTCCCTTCCAAACTCACACTTCTGTAGCACAGTGAAAAAGAAYAAACTGTGCCAAATAAGCGAAAACTACAAATCACATCCTTTTCAGGGTTTTGAGAATATGGTCAGTTGCTGGAAGTGTTTTTTTCTTCAACAATTGCAGTCTGAACCCAGAAACAAGATCTTTTCTGTGTCTGCAGGAAATATGCATTGAAAAGGCTCCAGGAGAAAAATTGGGCATCAGCATCCGGGGTGGAGCAAAAGGTCATGCTGGGAATCCCTTTGATCCCACCGATGAAGGCATCTTCATTTCTAAGGTACCAAACCCTGAAATCTTCAGCTTAATTGCATGCAAGGGCTGCTAGGGAGAAAAGCGATCCCTGCAGGAATTTCTTCCATATGCTGTCTACACTTTTCACTGGATATACCATTTTCCCCAGAGTTTTGTCCTTACACTGTAAGTGTGTACATGGGTATCCTTTCATATTTCCTTCTCTACAACAGCTGCAAGATTTCTTCTTTCATTTCTGATGTTTGCCTCTATTTTGCCTTGCATTTCTTCTTTTGCATTTTTTTCCATTAAATGAACACACATTCCTTCCTTTTCCTCTATATTCTCATTGCTCCCCACCAAGCGCTTGTGACCTTTCTCTCTACTCTTTCATGCATGCTCTTTCCTCCCTTCTTTGAAAGCATTATACATTCTTTTGTTTTTTCTCCTTGCTCTTGTATCATGAGTGTAGTTGTGCTTCCTTTCCTTGCTAAGTGATTGCTTGTCTCCATGCTCCTTTGCAATGTCACTTTTCCTGAAGTGACACAAGTTTTCTTGTCAACAATATATTCTTATATGTATTTATACTCCCTCCAAGAACTACTGTGTTTTCTTTCTTGATGGCGAGGAAGCATCATGATCAGAGGTATAATCTTTGGATCGAAATCATTTCACATCTCTTGCTGCTGACCAGAGTGGGCTCTGTGGGTGTTCACACTAGCATCAAAGTTCCCTCTCTGGCTGTGTTGTGGTAGGGAGGAAATGCCGCACAGCTGCAGAGATCCTAATAGTCCTTGCTGGATAGTGGACCCTCGATGTTTGCTAGTTAATCTCCTATAATAACCTGCTACTTTCAATGGAAAGGAATAGTCAGCATTTGTTATCACTTTGATATCACTTATTTATCTGATTTTTAAAGCTGAAAGAGTAAGTACACTTTGACAAAGTAACAGTATTGTGTATAACTGCAATATTTGTAATAGTTTTTCTTTTACCACTAAGATTTTTGTAATCCAAAATTGTTTTTAGTGATTAGGCTTAGTTTTGTCATCTTTTGTGTTTCAGCATCTAGGTTTTGGTAAGGCTAATAATTTAGCCATGTTGCAGGGTTAGTTTGCCCTTTTCTTTTAATCTTCTTTTAAATTGCCTTAGCTTGTATAGAGCCAGAGTGTTTCACTTTTCTGCTTTCCTCCTGGCTGTGTCATTCCAACCTGATCTCTCTTACCTGACCTTACAATTGTGTGTTTACTGATTYTTTTATTTTGCCTTGGGATACCTCCTGTAGCAGACAGAGCACTGCTTTTGCTCCTTGATGTTGTTTGGGTGTCTGGCTACCACCTTCTTTCCACTTAGTCTTTCTGAATTTTCATTTCTGTTTGGTACGTTAATTACCACTTCTTTTATCTTTAATCTGGCTCATTTTAAAATCTTTTTAATGAAGTGTTACAAGTTGAATACCATGAGAAGTATTAATTATACCTACAATTTGAAATTCATAATCTGTCCCAGTGGGGATAGCTCAGAGTCCTCCAGTGACATGTGAATAATACAGATGACAGTTGGAATTAAGGACACTTTTCTACATTAACTTCACCTCCTCCCATTATTTCTGGGTGTTCTACTGTCACACTTGTGCACTTGCTCTCCCTGGAAAAGAAATTGTGAGTACTTGGTCTTTTTCCATTCAGCTGCATGGGACCACGTTGTGCATGCACATGCACCACACACACTTACTTGTTTTCCTTTACAGCCTTGAGGGAATTCTGCATAGGCATGCATGGCTCCTCTCCCTTCCCCAGACCGATGAGAAATTGCATGCAGCATTTTCTTCTCTTTTTGTAGGTACTTTGTTAAATATACATCATATCTGTTCTTTGTTGGGTTTTTTTTGTCCAAAACAAACCTCATAAACCAGCAAAACACTCATGTTTGCTATTATTTATTTTTCATTTTCACTTCTCCCAATAGTATACACTTTGCAGTTATCCTTTCTTTCCTTCCGATTATACCCGTGCCATTGCACTCTCCTTCCCATCTTGGCAGCCAGTCAAACATATCTTTGCATTTGCTTTTGTCATAGATTTACAGGCTTTGGTCAAGATCCCTGACATTGATGTCTTCTTTCTGCAAAGCCCTCATGTAGCCCTGGTCATGGTCATAGTGTTCTTTGTTAAGGCTCCTTGTGTTGGTTCCTCAGCTTTAAGAGTGGCTTCTGAACTGAAGCCATTCGTTTGTGTCTGGTGCTTCCACCAGCTCTGTGTGTACCTAGTCCTGAGCTGGGGGTTTGCTCTAGTTGAGTGTGTGTGTGTCTGTTCCATTTTGTTCCAGACTTTTCATTTTTCCTTTCAAAAGTAATGGTGATTCTGTTCCTTTCTCCAAGGCTCTATTTCCTCTGTTTCTGTCCAGTTCCTGATAGTACCGTCTTCCAGCCCTGTGTTACTCTGTTGTTTCTCACTTCTGCAACTTGCCTCTTTTTCCTACAGCAGATCTCGTATTTGCATGTGCTCKTTTCTCTTTTCTTTTTTTTTTCCTGCCAGTTCTGCAGTCTCTTTTCCCTAATCTCAAGAGCAAAATGAGCAAAACCTTTATGTTTACTTCCTCTGTTCTGGTGGCAAAGCATGCGTTCCCGTTCTCTCCTCACACTTGTGGATGCTTGCACTGTTTACAACAAAATCTGGCTTTCGTGTGCCATACCAACGTGTTGCATGTAGCTGCCTCCCCTGGTGACAGCTTGTATATATGAGGCAAATATCAGTTCTCGTGACTTGTTGAGGAAAGAGAACAGGATGCTATTTCTGTGAAAAATAGGAGGGGAAATGACACACATGCATCATTTATCATGTCTGTATCTACCATGAAGACAATGAGAAGTCTGTGCAGCATCTTTATCTACAAAAATTATGTACTCGTGCTTGTGTTTTCCTCTTCTGTCAAAGGTTGCACTCTGCTTTCCCTCTCTCCCTGTCTTTTCCCCAACAACAGTTATTGTACTTTCCTTCCTCTGGAAACAAGTCATAGGTGTGTGAGCTTTCTTTATCTGCTTCACTGACAAACCACCAGCAGCAGTTTCTTTCCTTGGGGCAACACATTTCAAATGCATATTCCTTCTCTCTCCTGTGAGCAGTTTCTTCTGCACCTCTTTCCTCTGTGAACTGCATTCATTCTTCCTTTCTTCCCCTCCCTAAGTATAGAAGTACTTCCAAGCCCTTGCGTGTCATGTACCCTCTGTCTTTCCACCCTGCTTCCTTTGTATATTTTCACTCCTCTTCCCGCCTTCCTAGTGGTCCCCATGCTCTCTCTTCTTGCCTCCTTGGGCATCTCTTGATTCTCTCTCTTCATTATAGGTGAGCTCCTCCGGGGCTGCTGCGCGGGATGGTCGTCTGAAGGTGGGAATGCGCATTCTCGAGGTGAACCACCAGAGCTTGCTGGGAATGACGCATACGGAGGCCGTGCAGATCCTGCGGGGCGTGGGTGACGCGCTGCTCGTGCTCGTGTGCGACGGCTTTGATCCAAAGGCCGCAGCTGCCATCGAGGTGAGAGCCTGAGGGCGGTCACAGAGTCCTGGGCTGTCCTGGGAGTCAGTACCACAGGATCCCACTCAGCTCCTCACAGCAAGTGCTGGATCTCCTAGCCTTTTGGAAAGTGTGAAGAAAAGTGGCTTTGATTTTTTTGGGTTTTGTTTCTTAAGTCCTAGGTTCTAAAGTCAGGACTTGTGCTAAATGAACTGGAGCTTCAAAGTAATTTTTTCCTGGGCATTTTATTTTATGCCTATTTGTTCTTTACCAATGTTGTTTCTGAAGTTGGTTTTTTTATGTTGTTTTTTTTTTTTTTTTACCACTGGGTGTTTACCCTTACTTGAAAGCTGGTTTCTAACCAGAGCAGTGATGTTGTAAAGCTGTTTTCTAACCATCAGTGAGATAAGCTTACTGTACATTCTCAGCTTGCTTTTTCAGGGCTTTGAGAGTAAGCTTTTTATATTCTGTTATAATATGTATCCAGTTCCTCCTCATCTTAGGCCTTTCTGGGCATATGTCAGTTTAAATTCATCTTTTGTAGGTCTCAAACTCTTTGTGTAACTGGCAGTGGAAATTATTTTTCAAGTTGCAATATGGTTCTGTCTTGCCTAGAATCGTCTTGATACTCTGTGTCTGGAAGCCCAGGATATGGAATTCATTGTATGGCATACCATATACTTTGCCCTTTTTTTCCTGTCTTTTTGCTTTATAGATGTCCCCAGGAATTATTGCAAACCCATTTGCTGCTGGTATCGGGCGCAAGAATAGCCTAGAGAGTATCTCATCTATTGATCGGGATTTAAGCCCTGAAGAGCTGGAGATCCTACAGAAGGTGGGTATTCCAGCTACAGCCAGGAGAATGTGTAGAGTGGACAAAGTCTCTGAGATTCCCTCGTGGGGAATTCCGTGGTAGTTTGTAATCTAATGGGTAGACCAGTCTCTCCTGGTAGTGGACTTCCCCCTCCTTACGGGATCGGTAGGTCGTTGCTCTGTTGTCTGGAGTGCACGAGGATGTGATCAAATTTGTCAAGTAGTTGTAGGTGCCCCATGGGGTAGAGAGCTCTGGGTGAAGTGGCTCTAACTTTGGTCTCTCCTAGGAGATGGAAATGGTGAGAGAAGCAACTCAGTGGGAGAGAGAAGAAATGGAGAAAGTGGTGAGAGATTTTTCATGTAGGGGAGTCTGTTCTTGACAACAGTTCTGCCAAAGCTGTGAGCCCTGAAGGAGCTGCCACTGAAATACTTCAACCAAAATACCATTCCAATGGGAGCTTTGGGGCCTTCTCTCCCATAGGACATCTCACAGTTTTTCTAGCCGCTTTTTGGTTTAGCCTTCCTCCATACCACTTGGTGGTACTCTTCTGTTACTTAAGGATTTCTGCATTCTTACCTGATTCTGCTTTCTGGCCAAGGTTTCCTCAAAGCTACAACTTTGAGAAAAATGGGCTGTTAGTTTGGAAGTCCTGTATTTTAACGTGTTCTCCCCAGACAGCGTTCCATGGCCTGACTGAGCGTTTGTGAGCAAGGATGAGAACACACAGCTCAAAGTTACCCTGCATTCGAAGAAGGGGCCCTGATAATCACAGCTGTCCTCAGTTCACATGACTCTTTTCTCAGATCTGCCAGGATTTTTGCATTACTCTTCAATATCCCAGTCTTTCCCAGGATATACAGTGGTTTCTTGTTACTCTTGTAACAAGTGGTAGTCCTGCCAGTTTTAAGTTAGTAGATATGGATTTTAATAAGGATCTCTAATTGTTTGCAGATAATGTGCATTGTTGCCAACATTTCTGAAATTTCTGGACAAATTAAGAAGAGCAGGTCCTCTCCCAAGACCATGCAGCTCTAGTCTGGGTCTTGTTATAAGATCTGTATTCCAATATACTGTGTTTTCTATCACCATAATGTGGCTATATGGCTTACAATAAATATAGAGTTTTTTGTCTCAGCCTCTAAAAGGCTGAGAATTCTGCCTGTAGCCTGGTGATCAGCAGAGATGAAAATCCCCCTCCAGAATTGCCTGTATCTTAAAAGTTTTTTTGCGGATTTTGATGCCCCCCCATTAGGCACTAGAAGGGGGCTCCAGACTCCACTGTTGTTTTACTCACCATGGCCTGAGACCAGAGAGTAAAGACACATTTTTCTGCAGCTGCCTTTTAATGTGACTTTGAAATACAGATTCCATCTCTTATACTGCTTGTGAGGGCTAAGTCTAGATTTAGACCAATGACAATATATGATAGCCATGATAATATAGTAGGGAGTTCCCACCTCAGTCCTGATCTTCACTGGTGCTGTTTGGTCCTTTGATACATTTATATTTTAAGCTCTGTTTTACACAAGAATCCTTCAAAAGTTTTCAAGTACTACTGTCCTGATCTCTATATACATCTCCAAAGTTTGCCTCTCTGTTGATTCAGATGTGTTAGTAACTCCAAGTCTTCATGGACTGAATCACTGTGCATTTTTCTCTCCCAGTTCTGTGTCTATTTTTTTTTTTTCCTAACTAATTTTAATCCAAAACCTTGCTCAGCCGTTTTCGGACTTTGAACACTCCTCAGATCAGTCTGGGCTGGTTGGCTCTCTTGTCTCTCCTTGATTTAAGAGCTTCAAAGAAGGGTCATGTGCAAGATTTCTGTCATCTTGAGCCTCTGTTTTACAGACAGTACTTGTCCAAAATGTGCATGACCAACCAGCATAAACGTTAGCTGAAATGTCACTTCGGGTTTTGTGATTCTCCCAAGCATTATGTCTCCTCATGTTGCTCTTTGTTGTCTGGGAAGGGAGGCTGTGCTGTGAGCCCTGGTTGTTTGCTAATGGTTTTGCACAGAAGCCTTTGAAGAGATAGTCTAGGTGATTATCCCTATTTTTAGTTAGCTCCCTCTGCATTGCTTCAGTGCTTTCCAGCTCCTGTCCTTCCAGTGTCGGGACTGCAGGACCATCTGGGTACTGCTGCTTGGGGGAGCAGCCCAGAGGGTTGGAATATGCACTAGAAGAGAAGAAGGGTGTTTTGCTTGGGCACAGCTTCCACCCTGCAACGTAAATGCAGGGCAGAAAGTCACAGGAGTACAAACGCATGGCGGTCTGTCTTCGAGATAAGAAACAGCCCTTCTTACCTTCCTCATGAAGCTTGGAAGGAAGCCTGTGGCTGGGAGAAAGCACTTGTGAGATTATTCACTGGCCGCTCCTACATGATATTCCTGTGCTATGCTGAATGCTTGGGCACTGACAGCTGTTTTCAAGCTCTGCCTGTCTGCGTTTACAGGTTCTGTCTTTCTGTAGCATTTCTAGTTGAGACTCCATCTGTGAGCCTGTTATCGTGGAAGTCTTCTGCCTTAGCAACAGCCAGGCTTGTGCTATGTAGATTAGTTCTTCTCTGCCCCGGCAGCCCCCTAGGCTGGGCTCTCTCAGGGTGTCTTTATTATCGATACAGTCTTCCTCTCTCCCTCTGTGGTGGATTGTCCRTTGGCCTGTGGAGAACATGAGCTCCCTTCTGCTGGGGATTGGCCCTGGTCAGGATGTTAGAGGCACTTGTTGGCATCTTAGCTTGTGTTGTATGGTGTGGCTCTTCCCGTCTCTTTTGCTAACAGTAACTTAGCTTGTGCTGTGAAGAATTCCTGCTCCACTTCCCCTCATGTGTTGGGCTTCCMCTCACCCTTTCCTGGTGCCAGCCCTGTTTATTCTACTATGTCATCCCCTCTGGAGTTATTGCCCAGCATGGCGCTGACCTCTCTCCATCTTTCTTTGCCTGTGCCGCTTGGACGCTGCTCTGACTCTGCTCTTCCCGTGGAAGGAGTGGATGCGTAGGGAACGGGAGGCAGCCACCCAGCAACTCGAGGAGGAAGCCGAGGTGAGGAGCGTGGTGGGAGGGCTGCAGAGTTGCAGAGAAGTCCCCCGGGTTAAAGGCTGAAGAAGCCTCTAGAAGTGCTCCTTTCCCTTAAATATTCCCCCTACTCTCTCTCCAAAATAAAAAATGAAAGGGCTTCAAAGTATAAGGGAATATATCAGAAATGAAGGAGTCTTTTATGTGATTGTAGAACGACTGGTGGAAAATGATGGCTAGAAACTGAAAGTCAGACAAATTCAAATGGGAAGTCAAATCAAAGAAAATTGAACGATAAGTGTGATTTAAGAATGGGAAGATATACTATAGGATAATTGCAGATTCTGTSTTTCAGGTGTTCAATCCAAACGGAAAGTCTTTCTGGATGCTATTTGGGGAAAGCTGCCATGGATGTAATGCTCCTTTCCCTTCCTGTTTGGGATGGCATGGATGCATGCTGGGGACAGGAGGAACGGGTGGGACTCGGACACCAATGTGTATTTACCAGGCCCCAAATAGCATCTTTGTAGTATTTCTCAAGTGTCCGTCACATTTTCCTATGGTCGTGTTTCAGCACTCTGGCTTCATTTCCCAACTGTGGGAATTTCCCAGAGAGTTTGTCTGGACGAGGCCTGCTGTCTCTAGAGGGTGATTTCCTTTAAATTGACTGCTGGCCTGATCTCTTCCTGCTGTTTTTTCTTTTGTCTGTTGGTTGCTGCTCCCGCCTTGCCCCTCTCCAGAGTATCGCCAGTGAACCTTTGAGACTGGACTATCGGACCCTGGCTGCTCTGCCCACCAGTGCCTTGCAGAGAGTCAATCGCACTGTAAGTGAGGGGCCGGCGAGGTGCGGGCCCTGCCTGGGGAAGCTGGGGCCACCCCTGCCTGTCCTGTCTCTCCTGTGGCCCTGGTGAGAGGGTCATGGAAAGCTCTGCGGAGGTGACCCCTTGCTGAGAGCTGCGGCAAACTTGCACACTCGGAAATGTCAGGTAGCCACGACAGCAAATCAGAACGAGGAGAGCAGAGAGCCACGTTGCCTTCCATCTCAGGAGGAGAAGGGTTTCCGCAGCTGCTTAGACAGGAAGAGGAAAATGCCTGGGATGAGGCAGAAGAGCAGAAGTGTGAATGGGCAGAAGTGTTGAGGGAGAGGGAAGGAAGCAGCTATAGGAAGCTCCAGAGGAGGGAGGGGAAGACCGATCCTGGCATGGAAGAGGGTAATGTTCTTCACAGAGCTTAGTGACAGATTTATTGGAGGATGGCATTCAGAAAGGAGCAGGGAAGCAAGGCACTGATGCCAAGAGTTAGGGGAAAGTCACAGATCCTTCTGGGACTGCAAAAGGCAAAATGGTAGTGGTTGCATATCGCAACATAGCCCGGATGCGGGCTGGCTATTCCTGCCCCTCCGACCTTCTGCATCTCAGTCCCTGACATGTGTAACAGCCGCTCAGAAAAGACAGAATCCAGATTCCACCTCTTACAAAGTGGTGTCTGTTCGGTGTTGCTCCAAGTTGCACCTCACTTCTGCATCTTTGTTTCCTTTGGTATTCTTTTGTCTCCCCGCAGTTGCATTGTGCCTGTTGCCCTGGGAGATTGGGTGCTCCTTCAGCTACGCCCTCGGTCTGTGTCTCAGTTCCCATCTTGCCACCACGAGACCACCCATTCTGACATCACTGGGGGTTGTTACCCTCTGCTCCTCTAGTGCTGCCAGACCCGACATTCTCCGCATTCGTGTTTCATGGTTTCAGGAACATTTCTTTCACCTTTACTGTCTCCGTCTTGTCCCTTCTAGACAGGCCTTCCCTCCTACTACTTGGTTCTCTCACTGACCTCAGACCCTCTCCCTTTTCTCTTTTCACTCTTATTAGCGGGCTACTTTGCCTCCAGTTTTGTTCCATTATGTTCCCTTCCATACCCTCCATCTTCAGGATTTTTTTGTGTCCTTTATCTCATTGTTATCTCCTTTATCTCCTTTTTATCTTCTTTATACAGAATATCTTTACACAGAATATTCTGGCCATTCACACAGAAAAAGTGTTATTGGAGTAAGGTTTAGTGTATATTTAGCAGCTATTAATGTAACTTAGTTAGAGACAAGGGAAGAACCAGCCCTGTGTAAGCAGCTGCCTGACTGATGAACAACCTATGTCATCCAAAGCAGTATTTCAGCTTTAGTGAGTCTCATGTCAGCCTGGGAATGCCTGGGACAGGAATRTGGGGCTGCACGTGCTGGAATGCTGGGTGTATGGGTGGCATCTATAAATGTCTCCTTGCTAGAGGAGGGCCAAATAGTGTCCATGTTCATCTTCCTCCAGCTGTCCTTTGTCCAGCCTTTTCATTACTCTTGCTGAAAAATGTGCCTACTTATACTGTGAATAGCCAGAAAGAGATATGGGCTTCAAGGAGGACAAGGGTTTTTACCTTCCTTCCAACCTTCCTTCCAGAGCTGCACCTAACCCACCTGGCCATCTGAAAAGCCCAAATTGGGATCATTTTGGCCAGCAGCAAAGCATGCCAATCAGTTACTGGACTGCCTATTTCTGGACAGTCTGCTTTGATGAAGGTTACTAGAGTTATTACCCTCTTCCCACAGCATTTTTTCTGTTTCTTCCTGTGTTAAGTGTTGGCTTTCTCGGCCACTGCTCTCCTCTCTAAGCAGTGTCCATATATTTCCCTTGCTGTGTGCGTGGTAGTTGGAAGGCCAGCGCCCTCGGCGCAGGCTCCGAGCGGGGCTGCAGAATGCCCTGCCCCGCCCCACAGTTGCAGGGAAGGGGCTCTTGTGGCACACTGACGTGCGGCTGGGGCGGCTGGAGTGCCCAGCAGCCCGGGTGCGCCATGGGCAGCGCGTGCAGGTGCTACAGGGAGAGCAGCCTGCCTGCCCTCTCCTGTCTGCTACTCCTCGTGGCTGGAAGGGGACCGTGCAGCCCTCCCTCGTGGCTCTGCTCTGGGTTACAAATAGGGTTTCTAGTTCTTGAAGAATTGCACCTGAGGAAGGGGGGCCAAAATGTTTAAATTTAGCTTGGATTATTCTGTATTGTTGATTATTAATCCTGTGTGAGCAACGGTTGCAAAGGCTTACTGTGATACTTGCCCTTTGGGTTTGCATGAGTTCAAAACTGTAACTGAACATTGTCCACAGAAAGCTTCATTGGGATGCTCTTCCCACTGGCTCCAGGAAGATCAGTAACTTGATGCTGGTGGAGAACCGGCCTTGCAGTCATTTCTGGATAATCCCATTATAGTAATAGAGAGGCCCTGGTAAACTCTCCATTTTCTGTGTAGCACTGGCTTGAAAACCCTACCCATCAGTAACTGCATCTAGCCATGCAAAGCATTTGAACTCTTGCTTTGCTTTCTGGAGTGTAAGCGAGAAGACTTTACATTTGGCAGCAAAATGTCACTGTTAATTAACAGTCTCTACTTTCTAACCTGAATCTATTTCTCTGTAATTTTCAGCCACTGATTCTTTTTTTCTACATCTGTTTATGAGATTTTAAATTTGCCCCAAACAAGGGCTGAAACAAATCTAAGTGATGGATCAGAACTGCAAATGCATTTGCCATGTACTTGCCTCAGAGGATGCAGGGGAAAACATGCCTGTGTTCTCTTCTGGACTGGGGAGTGGCAGGCGTGAGGCTGAAGAAAGCACACAACATTGCCAGAATTTCCCCTTGCCTAAAATAGAAATGGTTGCTTGTTTGATAAAAATAGCCAGTCCTGAGGTGCAGGGAGCAGGGCCTTCAGCACTAGACTGCACTGCCACAGCAGCAGTGCTGGAGGCTGAATGGAGGCAGAGTTGAAGCTCAGATTTTGCTCTGAACAGAACAGGGGTTTTAGCCTCCTCATGCTCTATCAAACTTGCAGACCTGGTGGCATGACTGTCCCCATGGTGCTCTAGAGCTGTTTCCCTGTTGGATGGGCAAAGTAGCCTGCGTTGACGTTCAGCAGCACATGGGATCGTGGTTGGTGTTTGTGTTCTGGCAAGGGCAGGTAGCAGGAATGGGATCAGTCTCAGCACAGCCTGGCCGCAGCTCAGCCACCCACTGTGGAGGTGGATTCCTTGCCGTTTTCACTGCTGCATCCCGTCTACTCTCCTGAAACAGAGGATGCTCTTGAAAGTACTTCCTGGCTGATGGAACTTCCTCTGCATTCGACGACTTGTGGTTTAGGGCACTCAGGAAAATAAGGTCTCTCTCTCAGTAGTGTTTATATACATATATATTATTGTACATATATATTACATATATATGCTTATATATTTTATATACACACATATATAAATATATATTACATATATGTGTATATATTATACACACATATATAATATGCATATATAAAAATATATATGTATATATTTATGTATGGACTTAGCTATATTAGCAGAATTTTTAGGAGTAGCACAGACTTCACTGTCTGAAGAAATGTAATATGATCCAAGACTGTGGCAACTGCTGCTTTCAGCTGGGCTGGGTCTGACAGGTTGCATGAGGGCCTCAGAAATTCCTGAACCTCTCAGCTGCCATTGTAGTCTCCAGCCCACCCACCCGGCCCTTGAGAGCTATTTTTGTGAGTGCTGTCATGACAAGGGAGTTGGAGAATGTGCTCAGAGCAGAAGGGACCGTCCTGCTCCCTCTCAGGCGGTCGGATGGAAGAAAGTTTGAACATTGGTCTCCAGTCATTTTGCTTCCCTGAAGAAGGTTTTTGCCTGGGGTGACGGACCCTCTTCTGCAGTGCTGAAAGAGGAAAGGTCAGTGCTTCACCTTGGAGGCTCAGCTCAGCCTAGGTGGAATTGGAGCTGTTTCAGTTCTGCCCCAGCACAGGTGCTCAGAGGGATACTTGTTCTACAAAAGCAGTTGTTTAGCTCTGTTATTTGCTGCTGGTGTGAGTTAGGATGAAGTAGGGCTGTAAAAGCATGGTGGCTCCTGAAGGGCTGATGGAAGGGAATGGGGCTAMTGACAGGGTGACAATGCTAGAGTTGGGTGGCAGTGGTTTTATCAAGGCGTTTTCTGTGTGGGAGCAGCGGCGCTGTGTTGGGAGGGTCCGAGGCACCACAACTGGCCTCATGATGGGTGTGCTGCAGTGAGGGGAGAGCAGCTCTGTGCTGGGACGGTCTTGGCAATGCTGCTGTGGAGCKGCTGGAAGTGCAGGGGGCAGCTGTGAGAGCGGCGAGGGGGAGTGGGGGGCAACCCTGTATGTGCTGGCTGCAGATAGGGCCGTCTTGAAAGCCGTGCTCAGGATCCCTGGCACACGGTGAGAGGTGAGGAGAGGGGAAGGAGCAGCAGGGTGGGCATTCGCGCAGGACTTCATTCTCCACAGCCTTTCTTGCTGCTGGCGTAGGCAGCTGCTCTGTTTTTTCTCCTTCCTGTCTTTTGCTCTGCTCTCTATGTCTTTCTGATCCTTTTGTTTCCCTCTCAGCTCGCTTGGTGCAGTAGGGCCAGCTCCAGCATGGAGGGTGACTGCACTGTGCTGTCTGCACCGGGGGCACGGGACAGCCGCCATTCAGAGCCGCAGAGAGCCGCAGGCGGGATGCTTGGAAGCGCGGCCCGCCTTCCCCAGGAGCCTGCGGCACCCCAGCAGCGCATGAGCGGGGCACGAAAGCCCCTGCTAGACGAGCAGGATCCTGCGGGTTGGCCCTTGCCCCAGGACCAGCCACCAAAGACACCAGAGCCCGAGTGCATGGTCGACTGTCAGCCGATCCTCTTCAGTGAGAACCCCTTCGTGGTGGCCAACCGCAAGGGCAGGGCAGCCGGCTGCRCTGGCCTGGGGGGCCCACCGCTAGGCTACGGCCGGGGGGGCGTGCTGAAGACCAGCCTTTACTGCAAGGCAAGCGGCCCGGGCGCACGCCGCGTGCAGCATGCCGGCACACGGCCACAGCCCCGTGCTCTACTAAACCGTGCGTGTGAGGAACCGCTCCTGCTTAACAAGCACCAGGGGCGCTTCCGCGGTGTGCTGTGCAATGGCTGGCGATGCCGCGAGCTGCTCCGGCAACTAACGTCCACCCGGGGGCTGGCAGTGAGGCAAGGGCAGCGGTGTGTGCCGCTGTTGCCAGCGCGGGGAGCTGCAGACCTCGGGGAGCACTGTAGTGGGTCAGGGGTGCGGAGCAGCGCTCTAACGAAGCCCYCCTTGGGCTGCGGAAAACCAGGAGGCAGCTGATGAGGCTCATCCGCAGCCCGAGCGCACGCTGCTCTTCAAAGGAGAAGGATCCAGCATTTCTAGGCCTTCAGATTTCAAGGGAAAATTTTGCTTTTCACTCTGCATAACCTGTCTGTATTTAACTTTCTAAGTATTGCACAGCAAATCTTAGTAGAGCAAAGACTAGACCTCAGGATCTCATGCTCCAGGTTAGCTCCACACCTTTCCTCTCTTTCCATTTTTCTTAGCTTGTTGGGAGCTGTGAAAAGTAAGAGAACCAAAGCAGCCCCCAGCAAGCAAACATTCCCTCCCACAGCCAGAATCAGCCTGCCCAGTGGTAGTCCTTAGTTTGTAGCCTAGTTCTTTGGTGAGAATTTGTTTCACAGCTATGTGAGCATTTGAGAGTTGAGAGAGACACATACTTGAATATCTGTAAGCTCTCAATAGCGTAAATGCAAAGGCTGCTGTTTGGACATGACGGAAATCCAGTTTTGAAGTTCCTGGTAACAGGCCTGCCAAGCAGGACTCGCAAAGCACCGATTGTTTCTGGAGGCAGATTGCTAGATCAGGAATCCTCAGTCTGGATGCTGCTGTTGTAGATACCTTAAACCAGTCTCGTTCCGCGTTATCACCAAAGGGACTGACTCCCCTGTGTGCAGTCTCCTCTCCGCAATGCAGCAGGCTTGTGTCRGTGGCACTAGGAAGCTGATATCCCTAAAAGAAACAGGATTTCCTTGGTGGGGTTAGCGCTGTGCGGACCGCAAAGCTGCCTGTGCTGGGGTGAACAAGAACACCCTGCACTGCGGTGGCCTGTGAGCAGATCAGTCCACATTGCCACGCTGGCTCTGCTTTGGCACTCCAGGGCTGAGAAGGGGCATATAACAATAGGGATATAGAGAAAATAAGATACTCGCTGTTTTCCAGTGTAAACTTCAGGTCACATCTTCTGGCTTGATCAGTAGGAATGCAAGTGCCCAAACTGACTTCAATCAAATTAACCTGGCTGGCTGATTCACTAGTGCATGGATGTGGTATTAACGCTCCTGAAGCCTTGGGGTTGATTAAACAGTTCTGTTAATCCCATAGTATATTTTCTCATCTTTAGGACTCTAAACTACTTTTTAAATCATGCCTCTTAATCCTGTGACCAGACTGGACTCTGCTGTCTTGTCATAGCTGTTGATGCATGAGTGCTGATGCCAAGAGGGTCCCTTGGAAGGGATGAGATCCCTTCTGCCTTTGAAGTGGCCTGGGGCATAACACAGTAGAGGTGGCTGGGGGTGAATCTTGTCTCCTTTCGGTTAGGAATGGTTTTTGGTGCTCCATATCCCTGCAACAAGAAGTTTGTCTACGCTATGGCCCATTCTCTCAAAGGCTAATGAGAGGTTCTGGCAAAAGGATTTCCAGGACGTCTTGCAAGGCAGAAGGCTTTAAAACAATTCACTTGGTCTTGCAAGGCACTTACATATGATCTTATTTCTAGTTAATATAATTCTGTGGCTGTTTTTTAGTGGATTTTGCAAGTCTCTGCCATGGTAGTTGCCTTTGGGCCCAGTGCTAATTTTGCTCCTTTGCTGTAATGTGGCTGTAGCTGGCCTGTTTGGGTGTCCGTGTTCTTCTGTGCCCTGGTCTCGCTGCCAGGGTCGGTGTCTGCGAGTTACTGCTGCACAGTAACTATTCAGTTTTGTCTTTTGTCTTTCAGGCTTCTGCAGGCGAATCTGGGACAGGAAATTCCCGTCGGGACCCCCCCTATTCTCCTGGTAATCAACAGGTGAGAATGCACCCAGGACAGGCAGGGTGGGAAGGAGAGAGAGGTGGCTTTCTTGGGCAAGAGGGCACCAGGACCAGAAGCTGAGAATGATTTTGTGCGTTTGAGTACCTCCGAGGAGGAGAGTGTGCATCGAGGAAGGCCAGTCTGCAACTAGGAGAAGGGCTCTGCTCTTTAAAATGTCTCAGAATAGCTAGTCGTAAATTCATCACAAGGCTGTTCCTCTGAAAGTTCCTTTAGTTATTAGTAAGTCGGTATGGCTATTATCATTAATAATCAGCAGAGCAGTACGTAGCAGTACCTACATATTATCATTAATAATCAGCAGAGCAATACCTTGCACACCTACAAGATGGTGGTTGGCCCTGAGAAAGGTCTCACTGATGCCTTAGAGAGATTATTCAGTGCTGGCAGTTGGTACTTCAGAAGAGGTGGGGAAGTTGGCACTCAGAAAAGTGCAAACTCATCTCAGGTCTGGAACACATTCTTAGGTTGATATACAAGTTCTGTTTCTTATTCTGTCAGCAGTCATTATCAGCTGTTCTGAAGAAAATTCAAGGATCCTACAGCAAATAGGTACAGGTTTAACCTAGCCAGCAGAGATATCTTCTGAGCCTCTTTAGTTAAAGTTCAGCTTTAGCTCTGAAATGGGAGTTTTTGTGGTCTTGCATAACCCTTGATTTTTCATAGGCATTGCCTATCCTGATTAGCTATTCTTGCTATCTATATCAACTCTGATTTTTTCGTTTTGAATCTAAGTACTAGGTTCTACTTTTCATCTGTACATTTCACATGTTTGTTGTGCCTTGTGAAAGGAAATATTCTTAAAAGAATGTTAAAGTTTTTTGCTTCCACATTCATTATATGCCATTATTTTTGTATTTTAAGCTAGAATGAATTGAAAGCTGTACTGTATACTTTCATTCTGTATCTGTTGCATTCCTTTTGGCTTGCAACTGCTCTCAGAAAGGACAGTCATGCTCACGTGTCCTGCATTCCCAGCTGTTGGTCCTTCTAGCTCTGTCTCCTAGTGAGCTGGGTCACTGGAGTGAGGTGCGCGTTGACCATGATCTCAGGGTCAGGGCCATGAGCCTGGGAGCAGGAGTGGAGCAGGGGGCTGTCGTGAGCAGGAATTCAGCCCATCCCATACCGCAGGAGGGCTTCCCTGGCCTCTCTTGCATCTCCCTCAGTTCTTGTTTTCCTGGAGCTAGAGGAAGCAGCAAGCACTCCCTCTCTGCTATGTGCCCCATCACTTTGGATAGGCTTCTCCCCTTGCTTGTTCTGTGACTCTTACAAGTTAGTGACACTAGCACTCAGAGGAGCTTTGTTGCACCATGCTGTCTTTTTAGGCTTACAGTTGGCATCCTCAGCACGGCGTTCTGTGCCCGAGCCTTCTGTCACGTTTATGTTATTTAATTCTTTTTTGATCAGGGTCTTGAATGGCAGTGTCCTACATTTCAGGTGAGGTAGTAGTTGGTAGTTTTGRTTTTCTCTGCAGTGACCTGTGTATAGAATAGATCAGGTCTAACAAGACACTGAAGGAGATAAGATGGGCACCTGACTTAGAGCTAACATATTTTCTGGGGATACGGGAGACTGACCTGCAAGTTGTTATTTCAGAGTAGAAACCTTAAGGAATTGGATCACTAATTCTCTGCCTCCATTTATATTTAATGTAATTTCCATGTGTATAATTTCCCATAGCCTTTACAGGACTTACAGGCTTATTTCAGGACTCTTGGAGTTTTGAAATGGTTTTGCAGATAACTGGATCTGTTGTCCCGCTGGCCTGGCCTGGGGTCCTGTGGGGCTGCCGCGGGTGGAGGGGATGCACGTGGAGGGGCTGAGCGGGAGCGCGCGGAGGGCTCCTCCCCGGCGCCGGGGGAGCTGTGYGTGGCCGCTGGGAACCCGCGGTGACCGGTGGGTCAGAAGGCCGTGTAGGAAACCTGGTCTCTTCGTTTTTCTCTCTGGTTCTGTGCCCTGATGATGCTCCCTGGCGTCGCCCCTCCAGGCACCGGCAGCCGCTCGGCCCACGCGCCTGCCAGGCAGGGAGACCCGCTTTGTAAGTGCCCCAGTGTGCAGTGCTGCTCCCGTGCCCGCAGCCGCACGCTGCCCGCGGCTCTGCGCTCGCCTGGCGGCCGCTCCCTGCTCAGGTGGCGCCTTCAGCCCTTCCTGCCCAAGCGCCACGCAACTGCTTTGCTCGAGTTCCGTAGCGAGTGCAGGGGCCAGTTCAGTGGGGCCAGAGCAGAAGGGAGCGGGTAGGGGTCCGTGCCCCGAGGGCTTCATGTCCTCTTGCTCAGCAGGAGCGCGGGGAGCGGCTGCCACGCGGGAGGGCTCTGCACGCTCCTCCGTGAGGGGAAAGGCTGGGGGCTTCCCTGCTGCTTCCTGTGTGAGCCAGGCCTGGTGCTCCCTTGGAGAGCTGTATCTGCTTTGATGTAGAGCAGGCTGAGAGAGTTCCCGTACGGACTCCAAATTTACCCTTATTCCCGCTTTCAGGCTGCCATTAATTTCATTGCATCGCAGGATGACAACAAATCAGTAAGTACCTCTGTGATGAGACCTTACAGTCATGCCTCTGTGCCTTCCCCGGCCTTTAGAGCTTGCCTCCCTCGTCTCTGTGTGCTCACTTCCAGCCTTGCAAGCCTCACTGTTGGCTCTAGCACTTCTCTTTTAACCCACCACTTACCTGAAGCTTGTACAATGCACCAAGCCTAAAATTTTCCTGATTTTAAATCTTGGTGCAAGTAGTTTTGCCGGTTTTATTCCTGCTTACACTTGCAGCTTCCGCTTGCCTAGTTTCTGCTGGCTCACTCAGTGCCTTCCTCGCTACTCTGTGCTATCTGGTGTGCTCTTCACTGCACAGAGCATTCATCAGCAGTGGCATCTAGCTCAAGCCTCGGGCACTTGTCCCTGCTCCTCGCTCCTGCCTGTGTTTGCATTTCTAACAGAGCTCAGTTCAGTTGCAGCCCAGGCTTTTGCCAGTCCCTGCTGTTTCCAACTGCGTCTGCCGTTCATGATTCCTCAGTTCTCCCAGACTCCAGGGTGTTCATATGCTCATGCCCTATCCCTCTGACCCTTGCAGCTGYCCATGATTACAGCAGCTTCGTGTGTCCTGGGCTTGCCTATCTTTACCCTAGCTAGTCTGCATCTCTGCTCGTCCAAAATACTTCCTGCAGAGGCATTACCTGCTGTTTGCTATAGCAGCTCTCACTCCCAGGCTGGTAGATGGAGCCAACAGCACGAGAGATAGAGCTCAAGTGCATGGATTTGCCTTATTCACTTGCATGTCAGAGCCACTGTGCTGCCCTAACTGCTCATTTCTCTTCTGTCTCTCTCTTCTCTCCCCTGCCCTTGTGCGTTCTGTGCGGTGGTGGCACGAGCAGACCAAGCCAGGTGTCATTCAGCCTCTGTCACGAGTGCGACCGAACGCCGCGCCACGCAGTTCGGAGGATGGGGACAGCCCCAATCCCTTCCAGCAACAAGAGCCGTGCGTCAGTGTTGAGAACGCTGTAAGTGGCCTGCACTTCCTCCGCCGCTGTGTCCTGGGCTGTGCGTGGCCACTTCCTTTCCAGCAGACAGGCTGGACGCACCCTCCTTGCGAGTTAAGGGTCCCGTGCCTGTCCCTTCTTRGCTCTGCCGCAGGCCAGGCGCCGTGGTTGAGAAGCCGTTCTCCTGGGAGCGGAGTCGTGGTCAGTGCATCCCGTGCCACTCCCTGGCAGCCTACCTGTTTTCAGCCCTGGTAGCCTGCCTGATGTCCTTGCCCGTCCACCCAGGAGCTTGCTGGTGTTGCAGATGGGCTGTGGCTGAAACCTGCCGAGCAGCTACAGTTTTAGATCCTTATTTCTAGATGAGATGCTGCATTCTGATGTGTAAAACTGTCATAACCTTTGTGTCAAAAGCCAGTACCATCCTGCTGGTATCAGGATTTTCAAAATTATTGATTTTTTTTTTTTTTTGAAAGATCCATGTGGTCAGGATTGTAAATTGGTGGGAAAGAACGAATCAGGTGTTTCAGTCTTTGCCTTGATAAGAAATGCCATGTCAGAAGACTTGTATACCTGCAATGTAACCCTTCTCGTTTTATTGATGCCTATGTGATGCAATACCAAATTAGAGATCTGATTTGTAGACAAAAGCAAACAGCTGTATCTGATGCATATAGTTGAGCAAAAATCACATATTTTAGAACCTCCTTTCTAATCCTGATGTGCTGCTCTTCAGCCTAGGCAGAAGGGGACATCATCAAGCCACATAACTTAGCCTTTGTCCGGGAAGGAAGTACTGTAGTCACCAGAGGGGATTAGATTTGCAGCAGAAAGGAAGGAGATAGTGTCGTTCTCCCCTGGCACTGTGCATTTTGGTGATGCCACTTCTTCTTAGATATGATGAGGTGGATCAGGGGGATCGCAGGAGAAGGGAGGAAAAGTACAGCACAGATGAGCATCCAGTAGGAAGGTCCTGTTGGACCTCAGCAGATGTTTCTCAGAATAAGTGAAATCATACAAAAAGAAAAAATCAGGTTCAAAGGTAAGTTTTCTCCAGGTTATAAAGCCCCTAAGGAGATATTGCTTTGGTGTAGGCAGCTGTGACTTGGAATCTGTAGAAGCATATGCTGGTAGTTTTATATACAGAAGTCTGTCTCCTCATAAATAAAAATGGAATGAGACTAATGGATCCATCATGAGGGAGATCCCTGGGTCAGAAATGGTCACATGAGGTTTATCTTTCATACTGTAGTTTCTTAAATCTGGCTTGTTCAGATTTAAGGTGTAAGTAGGCATCAGGATGGAGAATCAAGAGCTCCCTGTTCCAGACCTAAGTCCATTGGTTGCAGGTACACAGTGGCTGAACTGGCAAAAACCCTTGGGCAGCTGGACAGCTACGTGTCCCCTTGACCAGGAGTCAGCCACGAAATTCTGGTCGGGTCAGTGAGGATCTGCAGCGCTAGAACTATCGTGCCTCTTGTACCCAGGCAATAAAACATGGATACGAGTTCCTTGGCAACACGTGTGTTGCTCTGTGTCGTATGCACCCACTGCACTGCTCAGAAGGCTGCTCACACCATTACAAGGTGCAGGAACTGTCCCTTGGCTCTGCAGGCTGATGATTGTGTTGTTTCTCCTGCATTCTCTTGTAAATGACTTCTATGGTTATTTTTACATTTTATCTTTGTCCTTGCAGCCAAAGCCACCTTCACCACCTTCTCCTGATGAGATCCCCTTCAACGTCAAGCAAGCATACAAGACCTTTGCAGCGGTGCCCTTGTCACACCCTCTGCTTGAGACACAGGTGACTGGTAGAGGGTGGGTGGAGTTTGACACAGGCCATGGAGCAAGGGAAGAAGGAGCATTATGAGTGAGCAATGGAAGTAGAAGGGTAGGAAGGAGGTAGTAATGTGTTTCCTCCAAAGAAATCTGCCATGAGAGGAATATATTGACATCCCTTGGAACTTGGGTGTCTGTTCAAGTTGCAGGTGACCACCCTACTGAGTCCTATTAATATTTAAATTTCTGAAAGCTAATAAAATTTCATGTCCCTGTTAGTCCTCCAGAATATTCCAATGCTGTTGCATAAACTTCCTACCCTGATACATAGAAATTGTCTGAAACTCCAGGCTCCAAAGCCAGGCTATTCCAGTTCTCACGGTTTTGGGGTTTTTTTTTAGGTGAACTTCTGCGCTTTAACTTAACCAGAATTGTCCTTCTCTTCTCCGTCATCTCTCCGAGTATTTAAACAGAAGCATTTAGGCTAGACGAGACCACTGGATGTCATCTGCTCCAGTTCTCCATGCAAAATAGAGCCACTTTGAAGTTGTGTCAGATTCAGGCTTGTCCACCTGAGTTTTGAATGTCTCCAAAAATTGAGATTCTGTGCTCTTGGTGTACACCCCACTTCAGTGTCTGACCACTGCTCCTGGGAGGAGTTTTCTCCATGTGTTTTATCAGGATTTGCTTTGCTGCCCCATGTGGCTGTTGCGTCTCATCTCTGAGAAGAGTCTGACCGCCTGCTCTCTCTAATCCCCTCTAAGCCCCTGGAGACAAGAATGCATTTCTCTCCCYTCCTTTCTGAAGAGCTCATCTCCATCCATGGCAGCACTCCAGTTAAACGATCTCTCTGACACTGCACCTTTATCAACAACTATGCCATTACTTCATTTACTGCTTTAAAGAAGCAAAACACTGTCTCTCTTGTCTGTATTTGAAGAGACCCTCTGTTCTCTTGATCTCCTTGCTTGCATTTCCCCTGACTGGTGCTGTCTCAGTGCTCTTTCTGGCACATCTCAAGGCAAACGAGAACACTTAGAGAAGGTTTCATTCTTCTGTAGTATTTTCCTTCTTTCCTTCTTTCTCTCTTTCCGTCTAAGTCTTCATTGACAATACATTTGCTTATCTGTCAGTAGGTCAGGCTCATTCTTTTCATAGTCAAGCTATACTTGGAGCTAAGGTTGCTTTGCAGTCACAACTTCTTATTCTATTTCCAGTAATCCTGTCCTCCTCTGCCTTGTTCTGCTCATGTGGCCTTTTGTTGAGCTGGTTTGGTAAACTTAAATGACTGACAACTCTGTCTGCATTTTGAAGGGTTGACTTTTAGCCATTTTAAGTAGATTAATTTTTTATAGTGCTTGTCCTCATTCACTAGAGTGGGATGAATGAAATAACTTCCAAGGAATTCTGTAAGCTCTGCATTTGTCCTCTGGCCTTTGTTATTCACAAGTTTTATTCATACCATCCTGGTCTCAGAGTCAAATTTGGCAACAGAAGTGGTAAGTAAGGTGACTGTGAGTTGTCACTGTACCCCTGTGGCCGAGAAGGCCAGTGGTGTCCTGGGCTGCATTAGGCAGAGTGTTGCCAGCAGGTTGAGGGAGGGGATTCTGCCCTTCTGATCAGCCTTGGTGAGGCTGCATCTGAAGTGCTTCAGTCTGAAGAAAAGAAGCCATAAGGGGGTGGGGAGGACAGGAGAGAGAGAGAGTAAGAAGAAGTGGTGGTAGGAAACTGTCTTTTTAGAACATGTCTATTACTCTGTATCCTTAGGAATTGCCTGGTCAGACCAGCACAGAGAAACCCAGGAGTCCCCAGGAGGTGAGTCCAGATGGTAGAGCTGGAAGTAGGATGGGGACTCCTGCTGTTGAGGCTTGTGGGACTGTGGGCTTGGAAATGGGATTATGACGTAGGGCATGCAGGGATGGTTGAGGAGGAGGAAGAGCATGTCGGAGTTGGGCACATGGCTGAGAGGCAGGAGTGAGACACTCAATTGATGGGGATGTGGGCAGGGGGATGTGGGTCTCTTGTTACACCGACAGTGTGCCCGGTGTTGCCGTTGCAGGGGCCGCGGCCGAGCGGGCTGCACAGCCCAGAGCAGCGATCCTTCCGTGAGAGGCAGAAGTATTTTGAGATTGAGGTGAAGCAACAGCAGATGGATAAGCCTCCCAAGCGTGTCTCGTTGGTAGGAGAGGATGACCTGAAGAAGATGAAGGAAGAGGAAGGTATGTTAGAATCTGTGCAAGGAAACTTCACCTATCCCAGTGAATTCCTTCACAGGGCACACACCAGGAATACAACAACTCCAAAAGCCAGTAYGTGGTTGCTAATAAGGCTTGGTGATGACCTGAAGTCCTCGCACTCTTAAAGAAGTTTGTGTAGATGCTGCATAGTTCCCATGTGCACTAGTGGAGGTGCTGTCTGAAAATGGTCCTGGACAACATGCTCTAGGTGTCCCTGCTTGAGCAAAGGCATTGGACTAGATGATCTCCAGAGGTCTCTTCCGAGCTTAACTATTCTGTGTGTCTAAAAACTTCTAACAAAACAGGATAAGCAACGTTATTACTTTGCTGTTTTGTTGGACAGGTCAGAATATCTTGTGCCTGTAGGAGTCTGCAGAGAACAGTCTGCCCACTGACCCTTTTTGTCTGTCATCCTCTTGTGACTTGTGTGTCTGACCGACTGATGATTCCCACTGGTTCCTCGCCATTTGTCGGGCCCCGTCACCGGCCCTGCAGGCTGTATTCTCTCAAGGAGACAGGTGGGAATGTCAGGCACTACACATGTGCAGATCCTTAGGGCTTTCCATCCTGGAGGAGAAGGTAAAAGGTCTGTCCACTGCTTCCAGTTTGGGGACCTCAGCATGCTGGGCTTCTGGAAACTTTTATTCTGTAGAGTGTGCAGGAATGCTGAGAAGTGAAAGTCTTTGAAATTATAATGCCAGAAAATTGTAGGAGAAAAAAACAGTTTAGTGAATAAGGAAAAAGAGATTGATGGAAAGCACAGAACTTATTACATATTTGAAGCATTAATGAAGTGGAGGAGAAATAAGTGTGCCTGTAGAGAGGATATAGACTCTGAACAGCAGAAATCTGCAGGGATGCTAAGCCTCAGTACCTGCCCAGAGGTTGCACTCTGGTGAGCACTTGGTTCTCTAAGATGAGCCTATGTTATTTTGACAGCCCGAAAACTGCAGCAGAAACGTGCCCTTCTCTTGGAAGAAGAAGGAGAAGAGGATGAGATGGTAAAACAGGCACCTGATATGAGCCTGCAGTCCAGTGTCATCATCGAAGGAATTGAGTACAAGATTGAGAGGCTAAATGGAAGGAGCACCCAGGCCCCAGCAGCTCGGTAAGACAGACTGCTAGCTCTGTGGCTACCTTGTGTTCATGAGTTATGTGGGGGAAGAGGGCTGGACAGCATCTCCTCTCGGAGGCAGAAATAAGCAACATGCAGTTTTTCCCAGCGCAGAAGAATAGCACCGCTGGTGTGTGGAGATGACCAGCTCCGGATAAGCTCTGATGCTGAACCTTCCCCAGCTCTGCTTTTTTAGGCTTTTGTTTCCTGGTTCTCCTGGACTTGTTCTCCAGGATGCCTTGAAGTTGTTTTCTTATTCTTGGCTAAGCAGCTGGGGCATGAGAACTCTCATCTCAATAAAAATAAAGCTGTGGTAGATTAAAGCTGAAGCTGCAGCTTTTGGACTTAGAATCATAGAATCATAGAATGGCTAGGGTTGGAAGGGACCTATAGAGGTCATCTAGTCCAACCCCCCTGCACACGCAGGGTCCCCTAGAGCATGTGGCACAGGGTGGTGTCCAGGTGGGTTTTGAAGATCTCCAGAGAAGGAGACTCCACCACCTCTCTGGGCAGCCTGTTCCAGTGCTCCGTCACCCTCACTGTTAAGAAATTCTTTCTCAAGTTCC
>PTEX01000458.1:87872-118223 GCA_003342815.1 Eudromia elegans | reverse complement strand
CCAGCTGTCCAGTCTGTCCAGGTCCCTCTGGATGGCAGCACAGCCCTCAGGGCTGTCAGCTATTCCTCCCAGCTTAGTATCATCAGCAGACTTGCCCTTGTTTGACTCTCTTCTGAGACTACGAAACAGTTTCATTGTCAGTGTTGCAGTAGCTGAAAATGCTCAGCCTGTTGTTTTGAATTGTTTCTCTCTTTCTGTCTTGTCTGTGTTGAGGAATTTGTCGCAACGTGAATACAGTTGGATCTACCTCCTGTGCTGCCCTTAGCTCATTATTGTCAAACCTAAAGAAAGGCAGCAGCCACATGTAAAACAGCTGTAAACTGGTTGATGTGAAGGCCTCTCTATCCCTGCCTTTTGTATAACGAAACATGGGAGGTTAGCAAGTGCTTAGTTTGGCTCCATCCCATCGCCCTGGTCAGGCAGCAGTGAATTTATCAGAGAAGGGCTCTGAGGCTGGGGCCTCCAGCCACTACCAGCATTTACCTGCTTAAGAATAGGCAGCTGCTGGTGTACGACTGTCAGGTGCATATTGTGTACGTTCACACAGAAGAAAGGCAGTGGGATAGACTGAATTTGTGGTGGTTGAAAAGCTTGTTTCATGCTAGAGAGGTTGTGGAGTCTCCTTCTCTGGAGATCTTCAAAACCCGCCTGGGCACCACCCTGTGCCACATGCTCTAGGAGACCCTGCATGTGCAGGGGGGTTGGACTAGATGACCTCTACAGGTCCCTTCCAACCCTAGCCATTCTATGATTCTATGCTAGAACAAAAGCTAGAATTAAAGCAACATAAATTTGAACGGTAAAAGTAAGGGCTTAAATTCATGATAAACACAGTGACTGCCAGCAGTGCTCCAGTCCATGTCCCTGCCCTGTGGAAAACAGGTGCTGTGGGTTTGTATGATCTTTCCTTCCAGCTCAGACTGACTTGTGGCTACACGTGCCACAACCTGAGAGTGCAAATGGTAACTACAGTTCAGCTGATCTGGTATGTGCACTAACATGAGTGTAAATCCTCAAGGTGTCATGCAATTGTGCATGGAGTGACAATCCTGAGAATCAGTGCCGTGGGATCGTTCGGGATTTGTCCTTGCCCAAGGCTTGCCTTCATTTACAACCCCTGCGTGGCATCTTTTTTTCACATCTGTGCAGATGTGGCACTGACAAGGAAGAGCAGGGCCAGATGGGCTGCCAGCTGTGTAACGGCGGCTGGGAGGAACAAGGCTCAAAGTGTGTAAGAACTTGCCAGCAAGAACAGTGCGTTAAGCGAGTGTGTTTGTGATGCAAGGGGCATKATTGGCCTCTAAGGGAAGAAAATTAATTGTGAGGTTAGAGAGGGAGAGCTGGAGATGTGTGAGGGTGATGAGGACATACTTGCAGTAGTGAAACAGACTCATTGAGCAAAAACTCAAGTCTGTCAAAAAATGTATCTTCAAACTGATCTAGTTGTTGATTCCTGGGGCTTGGATCTGTTCTGAACTTTCCCTGGTTTGACGGTCTCCATGTACCATTAGCTGACGTGCTTGTTTTCCTCTAGACTCTCTGAAGCCAATGAGAACAGCAGCTCACAGAGGAATTCACTGGAAGAGGGAATTAAGTCAGAACAGAGAACCAACTCTGTGTCTGGGTAGGTGGATCAGCTATGTCCCTTTGCTTAAGAACTGCCAGATGATGAAGCAGCAGCTTCTGCTTTTCAGCAGATATGGGAAGTGGAAGGAAGGGTTTAGTGGAGAGTGGAAAACTGCTTGGAACCTTCTTTCTAGTAGTAATTGACCCTTGTTCTGTGTCCTTTTTCCACCTTCCCACGTGATGTCCTTGAACCTGGATGTGATATAGGGCAGTTCACTGGGAGTGGTGGCCACCACCTTTATCTTGAGAAGAGCAGGCAGATAGAGCTGTGGTGAACAAGGTCAGCTTTTCTCTCTTGGCTTCCCTCTCTCCCAGGTTGAGTCCAGTGTATCTTGGAGCAGGAGATCCAGTGGCACCTGTGAGGACAGCCAAAGCCGAACGGCGTCACCAAGAGCGGCTGCGGATGCAGAGTCCTGAGCTCCTGAGTGGCCAGGAGAAGGAACTTTCTCCAGCAGAGCGCCGTGCTCTGGAGGCAGAGAAACGAGCAATGTGGAGGGCAGCACGGTGAGATGGAAGGATCTTCCCTTTTCTTCCCAGTAGGCTAGTTCAGGAAAAAGGGAGCTGCTGTCTGTCTTTCAGAGTCAGCGAACATACATACATGTTTTAGGAAGACAGTAGGTTAGAGGAAGATGTTGCTTCTGCTCAAAAAGTGCAGAGCACCCACTGCCTGGCTGAGCTCATCTGCTTCTGGCAGGTGCAGGATTGGGGTCTCTGGCTTCTGTTTCAGCAGTGCTTGCACTATCATGAGGACAATGGAGTTTTGTAAAAAAATATGATGCAAGCACACTTAGATGGTGGTGAATATATCCATTTCCTCCTGGCACAGAGCTCCTCACCTCTTTTGCAGCATGTGAAGATGATATTTAGTGAAGCTGCAACACAAGAGATGGAAAAATGAAAAAGGGAATGAGCATTTCTTATATTTGGGGTTGCTAAGATGGAAAACTTGCTGAATTCAAAAAGTTAGTAAGACTTGGTAATTTTATCGAGCTACTTCATCAGCTACAAACACATAATTAGACAGTTTTTGTGGCAGAGAGAATTTCCTACCTCAGAACTTAAGACCAGAAGCTAGTCCAGGCCTTTACTGCATCACAAAATTCCTTTCAAAAAGTGGTCAAGCTACTCTAAAACTAATGAGTTTTCTTCCCCGGGTGTTCTGTAGGAAGCTATTAAGAGAGTACACTGAAACCTTTGGAGTTTGAACGAGACCTTCAGCAGAACAGGGCTGGTAGAGACTGGTCCTTGCCACCCTGTTAGATCAGACCCTGTCCCGAGTTAGGTTGGATGGTCCTAACTGTGATACCGCTCTACAGTTCCCGTGTGTGCCCAGACAGGGATGATGATGGTGCTGTCTGCTCCTGAGCAGGCTCTGAGGATGAAAAAATGAATGGTGCCCTCAATAATGAGAGTTGACAGATTATCTTGCAGCTGCAAGAAGCCTCGCGATTGCAGGCCCTGGTCCTTGTGGGGAATTAACCACCCTGATGTCTGCTGGGCCGATCACACAGCCGGGAGCAGACAGTCCAGGAGGTTCCTGCAGAGCATTGGGGATAACTTCCTGATACAGGTGGTTGAGGAGCCGACAAGGGCGGGGGCGCTGCTAGACCTGATCCTAACCAACAGAGATGGTCTCGTGGGAAACGTGAGGGTTGGGGGCAGTCTTGAGTGCAGTGACCACGAGCAGTTGGAATTCACGATCCTGCGTGGAGGGAGCTGGGCAAGAAGTAGGATTGCAGCCCTGGACTTCAAGAGAGCCAACTTTGACCTCCTAAGGGAGCTTCTTGGAGAAATCCCCTGGACCAGGGTCCTAGAAGGAAAGGGCATCCCGGAGAGCTGGCTTATCTTCAAGCGCCACTTTCTCCAAGCCCAGGATCGGTGTATTCCTACCAGCAGAAAGTCAAGTAAGAGGGGCAAGAGACCTGTGTGGATGGGAAAGGAGCTGCTAGGCAAACTTAATGAGAAGAAGAAAACATATGTTAGGTGGAAGAAGGGCCAGGCCACSTCTGAACAATATAGGAACATTGTCAGGGAATGCAGGGGTGCGACGAGGAAGGCCAGGGCCCTCTTGGAATTAGAACTAGCGAGGGACATCAAGGATAACAGGAAGGGATTCTACAAATACATCAATAGCAAGAGGAAGAGTAGAGAAAATGTCAGTCCGTTGCTGAATGGGGAGAATGCATTGGTAACAGAGAATGTGGAGACGGCAGAGTTACTAAACGCCTTCTTTGCCACATCATCTYTGCTAGGGCTGGTCCCCAGGAGCTACAGAACCCGGATAGGGCTGACAACTCTCAAGGGCAGCCCCTTAGCATCCCAGACCCTAGGGAAATGAGAAGGGACTGGAGAAAGGAATACTTGCCCCGAGTAGAGGAAGATTTGGTTAGAGAGCACCTGAGGAAACTCAACACCCACAAATCCATGGGCCCCRGTGGGATGCACCCCAGAGTGCTGCGTGAGCTGGCGGATGTCGTAGCCGAGCCGCTCTCCATCATCTTGGAAAGRTCCTGGAGAACGRGGGAGGTGCCRGAGGACTGGARGAAARCCAATGTCACCCCRGTCTTCAAAAAAGGCAAGAAGGAGGAGCCGGGCAACTACAGGCTGGTGAGCCTGACCTCTGTCCCTGGGAAGGTGATGGAGCAGGTCATCCTGACTGCTGTTTCCAGGCACATGGAGGAGAAGAAGGTGCTCAGGAGTAGCCAGCATGGGTTCACCAAGGGGAAATAATAGAATCATAGAATCACAGAATGCTTAAGGTTGGAAGGGACCTGTAGAGGTCATCTAGTCCAACCCCCTGCACATGCAGGGTCTCCTAGAGCATGTGGCACAGGGTGGTGTCCGAGCGGGTTTGGAAGATCTCCAGAGAAGGAGACTCCACCACCTCTCTGGGCAGCCTGTTCCAGTGCTCTGTCACTCTCACTGCTAAGAAATTCTTTCTCAAGTTCCTGTGGAACTTTTGGTGCCTCAATTTGTGGCCGTTTCCTCTAGTTCTATCACTGGCCACCACTGAGCAGAGGCCAGCCCCCTCCTCCTCACTCCCTTTCTTGAGATATTTATATACATTAATCAGGTCCCCTCTCAGTCGTCTCTTCTCCAGGCTGAAGAGGCCCATCTCTCTCAGCCTTTGCTCATAGGGCAGATGATCCAGGCCCCTGATCATCTTCGTAGCCCTAATCATGCTTGACTTACCTSATAGGCTTCTATGATGGGGTGACTAGATGGATAGATGAGGGCAGAGTGGTCAATGTCATCTATCTTGACTTCAGCAAAGCTTTTGACGCAGTCCCTCACAGCGTTCTCCTGGGCAAACTCCTGAAGTGTGGGTTAGACGAGTGGATTAGGAACTGGCTGAATGACAGGGCTCAGAGAGTGGTAATCAGTGGTGCTGAGTCCAGCTGGAGGCCTGTGGTTAGTGGTGTCTCCCAGGGATCAGTCCTTGGTCTGGTCCTGTTCAATTTATTCATTAATGACCTGGATGGAGTGCTCCCTCAGTAAGTTTGCTGATGATACAAAACTGGGAGGAGCAGCTGATACCCCTGAGGGCTGCGCTGCCATCCAGAGGGACCTGGACAGACTGGACAACTGGGCGGCGAGTTAGCTCATGAAGTTCAACAAGGGCAAGTGTAGGGTCCTGCACCTGGGCAGGAATAACCCTAGACATGCCTACAGGCTGGGGACCGACCTCCTGGAGAGCAGCCTCGCAGAGAGGGACCTGGGTAGATCATGGTGGATGACAAGTTGACCATGAGGCAGCAGTGTGCCCTCGTAGCCAAGAAGGCCAATGGCATCCTGGGGTGCATTAAGAAGAGCGTCTCCAGCAGGTCGAGGGAGGTGATTCTGCCCCTCTCCTCAGCCCTGGTGAGGCCGCACCTCGAGTACTGTGTGCAGTTCTGGGCTCCACAGTGCAGGAGGGATGTGGAGCTGCTAGAGAGAGTGCAGCACAGGGCTATGAAGATGATCAGGGGCCTGGAACATCTGCCCTATGAGGAAAGGCTGAGAGAGATGGGCCTCTTCAGCCTGGAGAAGAGAAGGCTGAGAGGGGACCTGATTAATGTGTATAAATACCTCAAGGGAGGGAATGAGGAGGATGGGGCTGGCCTCTTCTCAGTGGTGGCCAGTGATAGAACTAGAGGAAACGGCCACAAATTGAGGCACTAAAAGTCCCACAGGAACTTGAGAAAGAATTTCTTAACAGTGAGGGTGACAGAGCCCTGGAACAGGCTGCCCAGAGAGGTTGTGGAGTCCCTTCTCTGGAGATCTTCCAAACCCGCCTGGACACCGCCCTGTGCCACATGCTCTAGGAGACCCTGCATGTGCAGGGGAGTTGGACTAGATGACCTCTAGAGGTCCCTTCCAACCCTAGCCATTCTATGATTCTATCTAAAGCTCTGAGAGTATAAAGGGCCCTGTTGTTATTTGGAGATCATAAAAAAATCAATTTATGGTTTTTTTAGAGCTGGATTGAAGAAATGTTTCCAGTACCAGAGCTTTTGCCCTTCAGGAAAAGAATTTTTGGTGTGCTCAGACTCCTTTGTCTTGAAAGAGTCCCCAGCCAAATCTGTGTCTCAGCAGGAAGTTTTTGGGAAGCGCTGCCTGCATTTCCTTGCACTGCTCTGTGGGGTCAGAAAGCTGAACAGGTCCCTGGGAAAGCTCTCTTCTGTATGAAACTTGAATTTAGGAAAGATCTGAATTCTTTCTTCTTATAGCATGCTCAATATACCTTTGAAACCAATCCTGCTTTTACAGGTAGCATCTTTTATAAATGAAATTTTGTATTTTCATGTAAAGCAAAGACTTTCTTTCCTATTTTTCACGGGGCATGGAGTATTTTTGTATTATTTACAGTATACTTTCTGAGTAGGATGGATTTTCATGTAACTTTCTAAAAAATATTCAAAAACAAGTCCTATAAAGCAGCCAAGGGGGAAAATCTAACTCAAAAACTAGGAAAAAATAGTTCAAGTAATATTTGAGTAAACTATGATTTTCTTGAGAGCTTGCACAGAACCGATGACCAAAGTATTATTTGAGGAATAACCCTTCCACAAAACTGTGATAAATGGAAAAGCATTTGTGATCTGTTCTTGCTGAAATAGAGGCACCATCTTTGCATTGTAGGTCTGCAAGCTGCAGAGCTAATGTGTGCTCACAAACCATTGCTCAGGAGAGGCAGGGCAGAGATGGGATGACAGATACCTGTTCTTACTCTGCCCTATAGCTCCTCATGGCCTTGGGTGGCTCACCATATCTCGTAGGTGCTCCAGTGCGCTGAGCGTCATAGCACTTGTGTGTCTCACGGGGAAGCTGTGGGCATAGGCTCAGGAAAGCTGAAGTTCAGCATGATATTATGCAAACACCCAAAGTCAGCAGGAGTAAGCATCTAGCCTAAGCAGCTGCTCAGGCTTTGCACCTAAAAAATGCTACTTTGTTGTATTTGCCCTAATGAAACAGAAGTTGTCTTTTAGAGTGCTCTGCCTGAAAACCAGCAGGACTGTGCTTTGAGAGGTGATAGACAGAATGAGAGTTTTATTGAAGATACAGAATGGAAGACCATGACATTGCCCATAATGCAAACCTTTGAAAACAAAGTAACTTTGAAAACAAAGTAACTTTGAAAACAAAGTAACAGCGTGTGCACCAATTGCCTCCAGAATCTATGCTCTTAAGGGAGCTTGCTGCTATTGCCCCAGGAGGAAGCAACTTCTGATTCTGAAAAATATTGCAGCATTTTTTTAATGTTAACATTATTGACTCTTGTGACAACACCAAACACCTGCTTATCATTCTGGATCAGCTGGACGTTTGCTGAAACTCCTTAGGACACAATGAAAGTTTTACCTTGTACTGTTGGAAGGATTAGGGGATGCTGAGTGCAGTGGTTCGGCGGCCGTGTGCAGGACAGAAATCTCTGCATTCCAGACCCTCCAAGGCTTTGCTTTTTTCTCAGAAAGGGTCAGGCTGGTTCCTTGGGTAGGGCTAATGCCTTGCTTATTTTGGCACTGGAGGGAGTCAAGCAGTCACCACCATGACAGCTCCTTTCTGTAAGCCAGGGGTGGGCCCTTGAGCTCGGTGTGTGGTGGGTTGTCCCCTGCTACCTCTGATCTGCAGCGTGAGCTGTTCTTCCTCAGACCTGTGTGCCCCAGCCGAGCAGGGCCAGGCAGCTGGGACTCAGCGCTGGGTTCCATAGACCCCAAGCAGTGCCATGTGTGGGAGAGAACTGGGTTGCTCTGCATCTGGTGCTGCAGCTTCACTAACCTGTGCTTTCTTTAAGTGCATGCCACGGATTTTGCTTTCTAATCCTCTACTTTCTGATTTTTGTGCATTTCCCTGGTCTATGTGACCCCATCCGTCTGCATGTTCTTGGGCTTTTCTTTTGTGTGCTCAGTCATCAGTGCCTGGCCTGACCATGTGCCTCACTGAGCGCCCTTCTGGGACAAGCACGTTGGGACCCGTGCTGCATGAGAGGTCTGAGCACACACAACTGCTGGAAGTCGTGCCATGGGAGGAGTAGGARTGGGAAGGTAAAGGCACGTCCCCGGATGGGACAGCAAGGGTCTGGCAAGGGCTGTATGCCCAACATGAAAATACTCTTTTATGAATTACACTTTCAACTCTCAACTGTGTGTCCCAGGTCCTGTGGCAAATACAGCCCCCTCCTGGTGCAGTTGTCCATTTTACATCCCTTTTTCTCATGGTCAAGAGAGTGCATGCTGGCAGACAGTCACAGATAGAGATATACAGATGTGTCCTAACTGCTGTCCAAATGCATATGCACACCCGGAGAACCCTGCCTTACACTCAGGTCAGCCTCACACATGCACTCACAYGTAATTCTTTGCAACTGCCTGCTGGACTCATTCTGTTGGCCGACAGGGCCCTTCCTCATTGTCATCTCCCAGSACTTGAGGAGGGCAGTCTCTGGATGCTGAGGCTCTAAGACTGACACTTCTGGCCTCTCATGTCAGAGATTGCCTTCTGGACACTCCTGCTTCTTCTGCAGCAGTTGATGTTGGACAGGTTCAGATAGAGGAATAACTTTGATTAAAACAGGCTCCTATATCAGACACATATTTTTTTCTCACCAGGATATTTTCCTGATCTGTTACTTTCTTTCCCTGCGCTAGTCTGCTATGATGTTCATCACTGTCATCTCCTTTTCCTCTTTCTCCTCCTCCTCCTTCTTCTCTTTCTCCTCCTCCTCCTCAGATCCTCAGCTCTTGAAGACAGTGTTAAGCAGTACGAGCAGGATCTGGCCAGGAAGTTGTACCAGTCCCGACAGTGGGCAGCTGCTCCTGGGGCCAGGCCAGCTCAGATGCCTAGTCCAATGCAGAGTCACGTCTCGAGAACCCCGGGGTCAGGAAGCCAATCCAGGTGTGCACAGCCCCTCCTGCCAGCTGCATGTTCCACAGTCCCTGAGTGTCCCTGCTCTCAGACAGGTCCTCTTACGGCTAGGAAGAAATTGCAATGTGGTTGTTGGTGCTCACTTCATTGAGGTCCCAAATCCCCCTGGCAGTCAGCTCAGTGCGAGTGACGTGGAGGGATGCTGGGCCTGTCTGAGTTTGGGAAGCAGGTATTTTCAGAGAGCTGAGCTCCCGTTTTCTTGGATAGCTCATTCTCTGCTCGTGGCAGAAGAGTGTTAAGATACAACACACTGAGAGCACAAAGGAGACTAAAGCCTGTGAAAACTGTTCCTCCTCATTTGAGCCCAGGCACTTCACCTTCCTCCCTCCTAACCTGGGTTGCTCTCCCATCTTGTAGCACACCTCCAGAAAGGCCTACAGCTTCTCAGTGGGTTGGTGCTTAGCTCTAGGTTTTGCCTGTTCAAGGCACTTGACTGTGTGCGTTTCAGGACGCTAATGTCTCATGACAGCAAGACAGGCTGTTCTTTCCTACTCTGAAATCTCTCTCCCTCAAGAAGCCAAGGGGCCATTGTGCTAATCTTGCCTTCCTGTGCTCTGCCTCTTGTCTGTGGACTGTCTGCATGGCACAGAAGAGGGTATTGGCTGGTAGATGTGTAATATATGTTTCTCAGATGTGTCATATGTTTCTCTCCACCCCTTCTTCCTGATGCAGGATGAAGTCACTTGAACAGGACGCTCTTAAAGCCCAAATGGTTATTGCTAAATCCAAGGAGGGAAAGAAACGGAGCACTCTGGAGCAGCTGGCAGAGTCACCTTCACCTGCTCCTACGCCATCGCCAACACCACTGGAAGGTACTGTATCCCTGTCTCTGAGGAATGAAAGTTATTGCTTGTCTAGTTAAGCTACTTTCTTGTGATTAAAGACAGACCAGGTGAAAGTTTCCTCGTTCTACCTAGACTGGAAGGTCCTTTTGGTATAGAACATCTCCCAGCATAGGGAATAGTTCTGACCTATAGAAAAGAGACTTAAACATCTGAGGTACTGTTCCATGGCAGGAAAGAGGCACTTATGCCAAGGAGGCAGTCTCTCCTGAGCATGGTCTTTTATCACACTTAAATGTTGCTGAATGACAGGGAAAGTGTTTTATGTAATACAGCCATTCACTAACTACATCTTTCATGTCTTATTTTGCAGACTGCAGTCCCAGGAATGTCACTTCTCCAGGAAGGCTGGTATGAGATACTTCTGCTTACTTTTGTTATTTTGCCTATAATCCTGGGGCATGGATCATACGCCTGGGTCACAGGATCTCSACGTAAATACTTTACAGAGGTCTCTGCATGATGTGCAGAATGATGAGGAGGGCATCTTGCTTGGAACTCTGCCATACCCATTGCTAGAAGTATCCCCATTTTAGCAGCTGAGTTTTAGTGTTTGTTTTCTGTTTCCCTGTTTTATTCTGGTTTATTTTATTTTATACTCTTTCTTCTCAATCCTTTTCCTCTGTCTCTGCATTCAGAAAGGCTTTCATTCCAGGGATTTCACCTGTTTGTTTCTTCACAGTATAAAACTGAGAAGTCCAGCTGAAATCAGCATCTTGCTTTTCTAGACCCTACATAAATGCAAAAGGATTGTTGCAGACAGCACCCAAAATTAGTAAGATAGACAAACACAGATTGGAAACAGCTGCACAGACAGGAGACGGCTGTGCCTAAGATCACACATAGAGCCAACTCTGGAATGAAATCCCGGACATGCTAAACCTGTCAGAAACATTGTCACTATTTTTCCCATGAAGATAGGGTCATTACCTATCTTGGTGTGCAGTTTGCTGGAGCACGTAATACCTTCTCTGCAACCTGTGCCCCTGTCCTGGTGCCATTAGAGATAAAAGACAACATCCGAGAGATGCTTCATTTTCAGAGATTGTATCCAGGCACGTCTTGGCACTAACTGAGCATGATGTTCTGCCTCTGCTTTTTTCTCTGTATAGGTCACTCTGCTTGCTGCTGTTTTTCCATCCATTCCTCTCCCCTTACTCTTTCTTCTCTATTTCCTCTCTTGCTGTCCTTTCTAGTCCCTGTCTGAAAAGAAGTTTGACTACCGCGAGTTTGCTGCCATTCCTTCTACCAAACCTGTTTACGAAATCCAGGTATAAACTGCATGCTGACTTCCTGCCAGCCTCTAGATCGGTTAGAGCAGCTTTGATGGTAGTGACTGGAAAAGCAGTGAGGGCCTAGCRTCGAGGGTAGACCACCTGAAGGCCTCTTCAGAGGCCCTGTCGGTGTGGGAGGCAGCGATGATCAGCCATGCTATATAATTCAGTTATTCCTGACAGCTTCTTTCAAGTAGGATTGTGACAAAATTGATCCAGATGGTTTAAAACTGACAAAGCCTCTGCAAATATAAAGCAGTTCCATCTTCAGCTTAGAGAATCATTTCTCAGTGCTGGTCACCACACTTGGACATGATGCAAGCCCATGGTAACTCTGGCAAACATCTAGAGGCAGTGAGTTTATTCTGAAACATATTAAAGTGAAAAATGAGAATTAAAAGGGGCAAAAATCTATAAAACTGATTGCCAACAAGTTGTAATTTGGAGCAAATTTAGTTTAAAAGTAGAGTGTACCCAGCATCATTCCAAAGAAAGAGCTGTGCTGACAACTGCCAGTCAGTGTAGCTCTGCTGTAGATGAATTATGAAGTAATTGTGTGAAGAGAGCACCACACAACTGCAGGGCGAGCACCTTGGCCAGGTGCTTTAAGGAAAAACTCATTTCATTTAAGAAGCTGTTCCTTCCTGTGATACACCTCTTAGTTGTCTGGGTCTGTCATTAACTGATTACATTTGTGACGTTTCATCTGAGCAAACACTATGCATTCATAATACTGGTTTTTTTTCTTTTTAACTAAGACAATGAAATGGTCGTGTTAGGTACCTGGGATTACATTTGTGTTTTGCATGGAGCAAAACACAAAACACTAGCAGCATTGCCATGCTGGGCTTTAACCTGCTTAAGCTCCTCAGCAGTATGTGCCAAAATCATCACTGTCCCCTGTGCTCTGCTCTCTGTGAAGAGCATGGCTCTTACTGTGCCACTCCTTTATTTCTAAGGGACTAAATGGTCTGAGATCATCCTCCCTTCCTTCCTGCCTTGCTAGTTTGCACAAAATAGGCAAAGCTTGTGTGGCGACGAGTGCATTGTGGACTTCTCACAGCTGTGAACTTGGACTTGTCACAGTTGTGAGAAGTGCTTTCCATGTAAGTGCACAGAGCCCTCATCTTTTGTCCTGCAGTTAAAAATTACACTTGTGCTGTTCCTGAGCCGAATAAGGAAAAGATCCCAGACAGAGATTGCTCCATAGTGACCAGAACTTTCAAAATAGGTTGACATTATTAGGCTTGGATGCTGAGATTTCTGGAACTCTGTCCAGAGTATTTGTATAACTCAGAGAAGTGTTTAGCTCCTCAGCCTAAATATGTTGTACAAACCTGGATTGTACAAGAAATAAATGCCATCATTATTGTGGTAAACAGGGGTAAACAGGGGACCTTAACAGAGTGGTTTGACCTACCACAAGAACTTTGAACATTTATGCCTGTCCCCACAGTAGTGCTGATTCTCAAGCCACCTCAAGTTCATGACCATGTTTAAAGTTGTTTTCATGGTGTTAAAACTCTGATCTGATGAACTGCAAACAGCTGTGGTTGTTGGGAATAGTCTTCAGTTTGTGAAGGCTTTAGAGTTAGCAGAAAGTGGTAGTTTCCTAAGCACTTACCTGCCACTCCAGCCCCCTCCAAAGCTGTCTCTCGCGATGCTGTGTCTCTAGCAGGATGTAAGTGCTTGTGAGTCCTCTCCACACCCAAGGACTGAAGAAGGCACCAGCCTGCAGAGCTAGGCCTGCAAACACTGCACGTGCAGAATTAGGATCCAGGACTGTCAAAGAAGTGCGGAGATTTCATGTCCTGGCTCTCCTTTTTCTGCTCCTTTTCTCCTTTATGCTTTCTGCTTTTCCTGTCACTTCCTTCGTGTTCCTTCCCTGCCCACCCAAAAGCAGCAAGAGGTAACTCTGCTGGACCACAATTCAAGCAACAGACCACCTGCCTTTACCATGAAGGATGAATGTGTTAGGCTGTGCGTTCAGCAAGGGCTGTGTCCAGCCGCTCTGTCAGCAGAGCTTGGAGGCTGAAAGGTTCTCTAGCATGTTGGGAGGCTGTAGGCCAGACAAGCACCTGGCTCTATTGTTTCGGATGTAGGTGCTCATATATTTTGCTCTTTTCCAGTCACCTGATGCAGCTGATGATCACAGATACGTAGATGACAGAAATAACTCAGGTAAGCTGATTGCCAAGGTGGAGTCCTCCTCATACTACTTGCTTCCCTTAGTGATTCTAGAGGGTCTCCCTTGCCTGCCTGTGGAATCAGCAATGAGGACACCAGTTTCTTGCTGCTTTAGGTAATGTCCTTTTTCTTTCCTGTTCTAGAGTGAACACTGCAAACTCGCCACACTGAGTTCTGGGTAGGATTTTTGCATTGTGCTTTAGTGCTGACTAACTTGCTGGGGATGATGTGTAATAAGCATGCCTACTTTCTTCCTGCTTTTCATTCTGGAGCAAGGAGTGGACAGAACATGGGTGGGAAGTTCTGGCCTCTGGCGTCTACGTGAGGAAATAACACACGTTATTTCTGCCCAGACCCAGAGCCYGTGCTGCAGGCAGGCAGGTTCTTTGCCCTAGCAGAAGGTAATGGCAGAGAAATTGCTCCTGGTTTAGGGATTCAGAGCRTTTGGATGCTTGAGTGCCCAGGTGTCTTGCAAAGTGTGACCTCATGAACCTGTGTGGTAGGCAAGGAAAATATAAGCAGCTCGGACTGTCTCCTGCTTCTTTCTGGGTGATAGTTACAGTAGTGTGGAGCTCAGCAGGGCCTGCTCCTTAATAGTAGCTTTGTTTCTTTCAACAACTAACACTTCTGCCTAGTTGGCAACTATTCCCCCCATACAAATCCCTTTAATGTGCACAAGAAACGACGATACGAAACTGGGAGGAATAATTGGTAGCCCTGAGTGCTGCGCTGCCATCAAGAGGGACCTGGACAGACAGGACAGCTGGGCGATGAGTAACCTCATGAAGTTCAACAAGGGCAAGTGTAGGGTCCTGCACCTGGGGAGGATTAACCCTAGACACGCCTGCAGGCTGGGGACCGACCTCCTGGAGAGCAGCCCCGCAGAGAGGGACCTGGGTAGATCATGGTGGATGACAAGTTGACCATGAGGCAGCAGTGTGCCCTCRTGGCCAAGAAGGCCAATGGSATCCTGGGGTGCATTAAGMAGAGYGTCTCCAGCAGGTCGAGGGAGGTGATTCTGCCCCTCTCCTCAGCCCTGGTGAGGCTGCACCTCGAGTACTGTGTGCAGTTCTGGGCTCCCCAGTGCAAGAGGGATGTGGAGCTCCTAGAGAGAGTCCAGCTACCAAGATGATCAGGGGCCTGGAACATCTTCCCTATGAGCAAAGGCTGAGAGAGCTGGGCCTCTTCAGCCTGGAGAAGAGAAGGCTGAGAGGAAACCTCATCAATGTGTACAAGTACCTCAAGGGAGGGAATGAGGAGGATGGGGCCAGCCTCTTCTCAGTGGTGGCCAGTGATAGAACTAGAGGAAATGGCCGCAAATTGAGGCACCAAAAGTCCCACAGGAACTTGAGAAAGAATTTCTTAACAGTGAGGGTGACAGAGCCCTGGAACAGGCTGCCCAGAGAGGTTGTGGAGTCTCCTTCTCTGGAGATCTTTCAAATCTGCTTGGACACCACCCTGTGCCACATGCTCTAGGAGACCCTGCATGTGCAGGGGGTTGGACTAGATGACCTCTACAGGTCCCTTCCAACCTTAAGCATTCTAGGATTCTATGAAACAGCTTCTCTCTCAGTTTTGTCTTGGTAAATCTCCTTAGCAAAGGCTGCACTCCAGACAGTTGATCCTTGTGCTGGCCATTTCCAGCAGGAGGGACTGCAGCTCGTTTTCATGGAATAGTGTCGTGTTCACTTGTCTGTGTACATCTCAGCCATGGGTTTCTTTTCTGAGATGGCCCGTTCAGCCAGTCTACATAACTGGGGAGTTTATGGAAGCATCAGGAATTAATCAGCACCTGCACAGGRACTTCAGACCTCCCTCTTGCCTGTCACCTATCAGTCCTCAAAGAGAATAAAAATCATTCTCAGATGGTTAAAAAGAAAGACCACGATGCTCTATTAAGGACTTCTGGACCTAGTCTTTAGGCTAGGTAAAACTTAGGTCACCCCTGTTTGAGGCTGTGATGTGTGAGGCACCAAAATGCATGCATGGTGTCCATAGTTCAGTCCTTAAGGGCAATGGATTAGGATGCATGCGGATTAGGATGGGCTATTTTGATACAGACCAAAGCTTTCAAGTTTCAGCTYCCCCCACCGCCAAGTACTGGTGTCATGGGCAGCTCCCAGCATTTCAGGCACCAGTTTCTACAGTGCTTAGGTCCAGGTGAATATCGTCCTTCACAGTGGCCAAGGATACAACGTTCTGCTCTATGCCACAGATAATCAGATACAAATCAAGTCCTTACAATAAGAGTCTGCACCAGAAACTGTTGTGTCCTCACCCCTTTAATAATGCTAAATATGAGTTAATGTTTCCTGAATTACAGAGCTTGTCCTGTATATGCTTGCTATACAGCTTCACAGGATCTGGGGCTCCTGTTGAGCCTTTCACTTGTGTGTGAATTTAATATAGCTTTAGCAATATCTAATTGTTACAATGGTTGTGACATTCCTTCTTGGAATCACAGAATCTTTAGGGTTGGAAGGGACCTCTAGAGATCATCTAGTCCAACTCCCTGCTCCAGCAGGGACACCTGGAGCACATGGCACAGGGTGGCATCCAGGGGAGTTTGGAAGATTTCCAGAGAAGGAGATTCCACAACCTCTCTGGGCCGAGTAGAGGAATCTCTTTACCACATTCTGTTTTTAATCAAAATTGTCCCTGATCATGAAACTTTGGCTTTTGGACCATGGGGCCTTTCACTTTTTTGTTATAAAACTGCTGAAACAGAAACTTCAGRGATATCTTGCTGCTCACTGCAGCGAAGTAGTAGGAAAAAGTGCCCCTGGACCGGCTATCTCATTTTAAGAATAGTGCATTTTATAGTAGTTAGGATTATGTTAGCTTATCAGGCTCAAGTTTCATAGAATAACATTAGAAAAGAGCTTAGTAGATCCAGGCTAGCCCAGTATTTGTGTCTGATATTAGTCTGGGGATGCCAGGAACAGAGCAAAAAAGAAGCTGAGCATATAGTGGTTCTTTCCAGAATACCACCTCAGACTAAGTAGTTTGTGTTATAGCACTTTTTAAGTCAGAAGCTGTTAATATCAGAGTTCATTTGTTAACCGCTTTCTTGAATCTGTCTACATTTACAGTAAATTTCAGATGCCATGTTATTGCCCAGTCAGCTCTGTAAAATCCTAATGAACTTTTCTTTGTAGTGATGTTTCATTTATCTGCCCAAATACACGACTTGGAATCACTGGCACCTTCACTTCTCTCACTCATTACACACCAAACACTGACTGCACTACAGATAACAGTCTGCTTCTAAAACAGGAGAGTTTCTTCCTACACCTTTCCTGTGTTTTAATTGCTTAGTGATCTGCAGAGAGCCATGCACTCTTGTCGCAGGGCAGCCTGTTTTCATTAGAAGCTTTAGCTGAGGAACATGACAGGTTTCCTGCAAAGTCCAGGTGCTGCTTTGAGATGATGCTTCCCTGCATGTTTGCCAMGTGCAGTGGGTTTCAGGGGCATGTCCGCCTCCGGTGAAAACAGTCTTCATCTCCCTCTCTCCCAAATCTGTGGTTTTATCTGCATGTCTTTGTATGCCTTTCTTTTATACTGGTTTGCCTTGTTTGGAAGTCAGTCATCTTATCAGTCTTAGTATCCTTTCAAGATACCAGATTTGTCACCTACATTCATTTGGTCCTGAGGTCTTTTCAAACAAGCTACACTACAGACAATTCTGGACTCTAGCAAATATTCCTGCTTGGGTCCTGTAGTGAGGGAGGCCTTTTGGAGCCTGGTTCTCGAGTGGAAGGAGGGCCACCATGTACAACTCGGCAGACCACCTCTGCTCTGATATGTCTTTATTTTTTTTTTTTATTTGAGATACTGTATTAAATTTAAAAAATGGTGCAGAAGGGCTTCTGAGGATCCAGTTGATATTTGAGGAGGAAAAAATGTGTGATTTTAATGGAGCTTTTTCCTCCTTCCCTTCTTTAGTGGATACTTTTTCCAAATAGCTCATGGGCGTTGCTCAGGTCAAACTACTGCAGATGGTGGAGGTTCCAGGTGCTTGTCGAAGCTCCTGGGATAAGTCGCACTCGTTCCTTTGGGGAAGGCAAAAGCCCCTGTAACTGCAGGGTATTTCCCAAGCAGTAGACATTCCCAAAGGGCCTGATACAAAGCTAAGAGATGGGCTGCCCTGACAGTATTATGCTTTGGTGAGTTCCTTTAGGCACAAGTGAAATTCCAAATTTACAAAGAAAGACTTAGTTGTGTAACTTCTACATGAGGCCAAGGTGCTTGCTGTCTTCCRCTACCGCATAGCCTGCAGCTGCTCACGCTGCCCTTTAGTGCCGAGTGCTCTGCCAATGCTGTGTCAGTGCTTGGAGCACGAGGTTACACCAGGGGCCTCTCAGTACCCTTGGTTTTCCTAAGGCTTGTCCCTTCCTGAGTGAAGCCTGAGTGCTGGGGATAGAAATCTTCCCAGGCATGTGAATTTCTTCCCAAAATCCATGTACATGCAGTACGCCTGAAAACACCCAGAGGGCGCAGGGTTGGCTTAAATGCCATCTTGAAAACTCGGGTGTTACATTTGTCACCCCGCAGGGTTGTATCTCTGTACCTAGATCTGCTGCATCAACTTGTGTACCTGACCCAGCACTTTCTCCTAAAACCTTAACTTTTTGTGCCCACACAGTTCTCCAGGAGCAGGACGGGCAGCAAGAGGACAAGGAAATGTTACTAACACATGATTCATCAACACCAACTGCGTCAGCACTTGAAGAAATGGCTCTGTACAGCAGCAAACGCAAGCTCCGACACRGCCGGCGCAGCCTGGAGGCTGCTGTCCCCACGTAGGGGACCGGCAGTGCCTGGGCAGTGGGACAGCCCCGCACGGGGCTCCTGAGCTTCCTGTGCTCCGGGGACAGCGCTGGACTGCCCCGCAGCCGCCTCCCGTGTTCCGGGTGGCCCCTGGCACCCCAGGAAGCATCCTGGCTAACTGACTGCCTTCAAGGCTGTGAACCGCCCTCTTTCCTCGCCCCGCAGCACACCGGGGCACGTCCCACACGGAGCGGGACAACACTAGACTTACTGAGGGCCAGCAGAGAAGAGGTGTGGGCAGGACGGCGGGAGCTGCGGTTCGTTAGCCTGTAAATATTGTGTGAGGGGGCGGGGAGTAGGACAGGGAGAGCGGGCGCGTGACAGCGTGGGTGCTCCGGGTGCTGTTTCCTCAACCTGGATTTTTAATGATTAATAGGGGAGCTTCTATTCTGATGTAAATTTGAAGGGAGTTCCAGCCTTTACTGCTATTTAATTTCCGGTCTTTTGCCAAGAAGCATCTTCTTCCACCACCCACACACATCATCGCCTCCATTTCTCTTGGGAGCATGTGGAAGTTGGTAGCTTTGAGGCAAAAGAAAAAAAAAAAACACAAATGAGTGAAGTGCCTCCCTCTGACGCTGACCCCTGCGTGCTCAGGAAGAGCCTGAGTGAGCAGGAGCCTGTGCCAGCTCCAGGCAGCATCAGCTCCCTTCAGCTTACCTCTGAGCAGTTCTGTGGCCCTGATGAGAAGCTGCTCTTTGGAGACGGTCACCAAGAGGTGCCCGTGGCCCTGCATGTCCCGGCACGCAAGGTGTTTGCCACTCTGCACAACCTGTGCCATGCATCAGGGGAGACAGGTCTGTCTTCTGTCAGCATCACGACTGAGGCGGTGAATGGGGGCGGAAAGGCGAAACGAGCTGAAAAGCTGTAGTGAGTATAGCAGTGTGCATGTGTGACAGTCGTAGGGGACAGAATAGTTGGGTATTAGGATACGGTGGCAGAGGTAGGAGGTGTAAACAGCAGATAAGGTAGTGGGTTAGGATTCAGAAAAATGGGGAAAAGTAGATGATGTTGCCGGGGTTAAGTTAGGAATAATGGGATCTTACAAGTAGGAGAACACTAGTGGGTGGATCCACTGCATTGCCCACCAGCACTGAGAGGAGACATGACACGGAGGAGGTGCAAGGGCTCTCGAGAAGGCAGGGAGCACTGGCGAGGAGGATGGGTCTGGCCTATGCCTTGCAATAACCACACAGCCCTGCTCTCCCTGCCAACACACTGGCCTTAGGCCCCTTTCCATGCAGAACAGGACAAAGACATGCTTGCACTTGCAAGAAAAATAAAGGAGCAGGGGGTGTGCTTTCTTGTTTTCCTTCATGAAACAAGGGCTTAGAACAGATTTGGTTTGGAGTGAACTTTGCAAATGTGGAGGAGACAGACACTGCTTATCTGTTCTGAAATCGGTCTCTCCTGATCTGCTGCCCACTACTGAAGTAAATGTCCTTTTTACTGTTATTTTTTTAATGCCTCCAATAGAAGAGAGAAAGGCAAATGACCTCAGCAGAAACCTGACCTGCCTGCCCTGATGCGCCAGTGCTCTCTGCTGAACCCCTCCAGCAGCAAGACCAGAGTGGTATCTGCAGCTCACAGTGACTGCATGTGACTCAGCAGCGGCAGGCACTTCTGCTTGTGTATTTGCTGAATGATGGGATGCAGTTCTTTTAGTTGAGAATCTCCCTTCATGCCAAAATCCCGTGGATCGTTTTAACTGACTTTGTATGTTTTAATTTTGCAGGGCTTTGAAGGGAGAATTCTGATTATCTCAAACTGCAGCTATGGCTGCTTCCATCATCAGCAAGTTGAGCTTTCCTTTTTAAATCTAATTTTAGCATTTGCTTTTTAACAAGAGCAATTTTGGAAACAATCCTGGATTGGTTTTGGTGACTAACTTGTGATTTTTCTTTCCTTTCCCTTTGCGGTACCTGGTGCCAGGCTCTGGGTTCTCTCCCATTCCCTCCTGAGAGACTCTGAGGGAAAATTAGCGCATCAAGACTGTAACTAGTGAAATTTGTACAACCAAAGAAATCTATTTTGTGGTTCAAGGATAATAAAGTTTACTTTACATTTTAGAGCCTGTAGTTAATGCAGTTTGCCCTGTGTGAGCGTCTGCAGTTTCTACACCAACACTCTGGTTCTGTGTGCAGTAATAGATAATCACATAAATTAGTGCTAGCCCCAGGAATATCGACATGAGCTTGTGCTACTTGTGCAACCCTAGCTGAAAGTCCTCTAGTGCATCTGCTGGTCATCTCCATTTTTTTTCTGAAGCTAAAATTAAACTATGGACTCTGTGTGTAGGGAGGAGGAGAACCTAAAATGGTGATTACTGTGCATATACTCACTTAGTTTGAAAAGGACTGTGTATTTTGGAAGCAACAGATACGTTGGTCAGGGCAGAGTAGAGTTCTTTGCTCTTGCGGTAGCTCTTGTGATACTTAGCAGAAGCCATAGGAGTGAGGAAAGTGATGGGGACAATCAGGAGATGGCAAGTGCAGGCAGCAGTGGTTTCAGCATCACTTGTGTCACTGACAACCTGCTCTGTGGCCTGCAAGAGACAGGATAAATCTGAGAATGATCCCAGTCGTCCTTTCCCTATCAGACACCTGACACTAGCTGCAGAGAGGCCCCTCTGTGAGCTGAAGGGGCTCTGTGCACGTAAAAGGGCCCTGAGCGCTGCGGTGCTGCCCAGCGCAATGCCCCCATGCAGCAGGAGGGCTCGGCCCCCTGGTCGCCTGCACATCCCCTGCTGCTGTTGCTGCCCGTCACCCCACCAGTGTGATGGGGTGCGAGGCTGCCTGTGCCCAGCTCTTCACAACACGACTGGCAGGAAATGAGGAAAAAAATTGTCTTCCAGTGCCATCCTGCACGAGCAGAGCCGGTTACTTGCTACCAAAATACATCTGCTTTAAGTGCAATACGTGTGACACATGGGACTTTTAAATGCCAACACCTACATACGTTACTTGTTCACTAGGGTTCATACAGAAGCAGGGCTAACATCCAATACCACAGGAGACTGAGCGACCAGTCCCGACCCCACGGCTGGGCAGGAAGCGCCTCTGGTTCTCAGGGACGAAGGAGGTGTCCGCTCCCTGTGCCCCAGGGCTGGGCATTCCGGCCATGCTGGTCACCACACCACCACCACGACCACTAAGCCAAGAGTGCAACCGGCAGAGTTTTATTTACCAYGAGCACATTATGTGAAAGAAATGATAAACCAGAATCATCACTATGTGAATTTTGGAAAAACTTTAATTCTGCAAACAGTTGTACAGTTGCTATGATTCAAGACTCACTACTAGATAGATGTAATTATCATTTTAAAATATATTTGCTGTATTTTAATCACCATATTTATTAAAACAGTGGCTAAGTTTAAGCAAAAATCAGGACTAAATACACTAGCCACCAAACAGAAATAACAGAAGTCTGAGTGGGATTCAGTTCACAATTAAGACATCATCTAAAATTAATCTGTAGGCTTAACTGCTTTTAAATTATCCTAGAGTACAATGGGAGACACCCAACTCCCATTATTATTATTTTATGTCCAGTATATGGAGACAAATTTGTGTCTGAAATTGAAGATATCTATCATCGCTTCAACAAAGAAATAAACTATATGTGTTGTCCAGAAAGGAGGGCATAAGGTAACAGATTACCAACGGACCCTGAATGATCTCAGATGGACAAGTATCACCAGTTACTGATGCAGGCACAGGAGGCCCTAGTCTTCTGTCAGAAATCACTTCTTGAGCTACATGAACAAAGGGGTCTCTCACTATCACCACAATCTGATCTGATATACCAGCTCCTTTGGGATCACAGCCAAGCCTTTCTGTGGAGGTTTCTTCGAGTAACACAGTAAGAGCAACAGATCTAGACTTTTTATTTTCAAATGTAACTCTGAACAAGTCTCTTCTACAGCATAAACTCCCAAAACAACAGTTCTGGATCTTAYGGCCTCCCAGCCACCTTTTTTCTCCTCAATTTTTCCTTTTATGAGCAATATTTGCATTACATGCTATTTAGCTGAGAATGACTCAGTATAGCACTGAGATGATTTTTCAGTCCCTGCATGAGGCTCATAGTTGGTCAGTCATAACTCTGCATTAATTTTTCCCATTAGCCATTCTTGCCTGTCTGCAAAGACTGGCAGAAGCCAGCAAAGCCTCTGGCCACCTCTCGGAGCAAGGCAGAACATTTACAAGAGTCTCCAGAATCTAAATTTGTTATTTTGGAAACAAAAAAAACCAAACAACAACAACAAAACAAAAAAAAAAAAACCCACAAAGGGGTGTTAGAAGGTCCTTAGTGGATACTGATGGTACAAGAAGGGTAACCAATAAACTTTACTACCTAGAACTGTTCCTATATTGCCCTCTTCATCTAGGCTGCTCCCAAGTGYAATGAATTCATTCAAGTCATAAATAAGTGAAAGCAAAATCATGTTAATTTTGCAGAAATTTAAGTAAAAGAAGGTAATCATAACTTGCTTAAAATGCTCTGAGAAAACATACTGCTGTAGAATCTTCTTTCAGGAAGGCTGGGTCCTTCCTTTGCGGGGGATGATAGCTTTCCTTCTCTGCTCCTTCTCCTCTTTCTCTGCTCCTTCTCTCACCACTCCAAGGAAGACTGCACCACAAAATTCTCACAGAGACGTAAGTCAGAAAGTTGCTACAGGCTCTCTCATTCTCTAAATGAAAAAAAAAGAAATACAAAAATTAAAAATTAAAGATAATGCTTTAAGGTGTTATTTCATTCACTCTTTCATTCACATTGCTTCTATCATTTTAATTTTGTTTTACACCTGTCTCAAAAAACAAACAACTGAAGTGTTATATTACCCAACGAGGCCTGCAAGTGTTTAGCTCTGCTCTCATTTAGCAAATCTTTGTTTTCTGATTTCAGATGATTCTAAATTAGAACCCACAACAATGAGCAAAGAGAAAGGGCATAGAAAGAGGGGAGAAACTGGAGATTTGCACTTCAAAATAGGAGATAAGAGAATTCCTCTCTAAGCTGTATCTGTCACAGTCAGGCATTAAATTTGGGACATCCACAGATCACAAAGACAAAGATCTGAGCACATCCATGCTAACTTTGGGTGGGAGGTTTCAAGTACAACTACAGTTTCAAAATTCTATAAAACTTCCGAGTTACTATCTCTATTAGCTTGGCTAATAAATGATAGAAACTCTGGTTGCAAAACTCTTAGCAGTCTTTATATCTAAATTCTACTTATTGTGAATTAATCTGCCATCCAGAGGGACCTGGACAGACTGGACAACAGGGTGGTGAGAAACCTCATGAAGTTCAACAAGGGCAAGTGTAGGGTCCTGCACCTGGGGAGGAATAACCCTAGACATGCCTACAGGCTGGGGACCGACCTCCTGGAGAGCAGCCCTGCAGATAGGGACCTGGGTGTCTTGGTGGACGACAAGTTGACCATGAGGCAGCAGTGTGCCCTCRTGGCCAAGAGGGTCAATGGCATCCTGGGGTGTATTAAGCAGAGTGTCTCCAGCAGGTCGAGGGAGGTGATTCTGCCCTCCTACTCAGCCCTGGTGAGGCCGCACCTCGTGTTCTGGGCTCCCCAGGACAAGAGGGATGTGGAGCTGCTACAGAGAGCCCAGCGCAGGGCTACGAGGATTGTCAGGGGCCTGGAACATCTGCCCTATGAGCAAAGGCTGAGAGAGCTGGGCCTCTTCAGCCTGGAGAAGAGAAGGCTGAGAGGGGACCTGATCAGTGTCTGTAAGTACTTCAAAGGAGAGAACGAAGAGGATGGAACCGGCCTCTTTTCAGTGGTGGCCAGCAATAGGATTAGAGGAAACRGCCACAAATTGAGGCACCAAAAGTCCCACAGGAACTTGAGAAAGAATTTTTTAACAGTGAGGGTGACAGAGCCCTGGAACAGGCTGCCCAGAGAGGTGGTGGAGTCTCCTTCTCTGGAGATCTTCAAATCCCGCTTGGACATCACCCTGTGCCACTTGCTCTAGAGGACCCTGCTTGTGCAGGGGGGGTTGGACTAGATGACCTCTACAGGTCCCTTCCAACCTTAAGCATTCTATGATTCTATGAAACAATTCACTATAAATTAAAGAATAAATAAAAAGTTTCTAAATAAGATTCTAAGAAAATTAGTCAGGTTCTTTGTCTCTGAGCTTCTCAGTCCAGCTGATTTGCATATCAAAGAAYATGGACTTCAAAAAAAAGATGCTAGAACCACTACAAATCTGTACCCCAAGGAAGGGAGAAAGCTCGTATAAAGTTAATCTAAAGGTATGAATATTTCTTCAAGATGGAAATTAGCAGAATTTTTAAAAAAGAAAATGCTCAAAGAAGAATATGAATAAAAAAGATTAAGTGTTAAAATCTAACTTAATATACATTGCAAAGTGTAATTGGACAAATAAACATTTCACTTTTCAAAAGAACTGCAATATTGCAAATGGAACAAAAGTCAGACAGTTAATGGGCATGAGATGAGGAAATGGAATTACCTTGCTGGAAGTATGGAAAACTTCAAGAATAACACTATCTCAGAGTAAACTCTTAATGACTTCTGTTCCAGAACTTGGAAAGAGTGGTATATTAAAGCACAGGTCCAAATATAAAATATAGGTTAAGAAATCTTTACAGTGTCGTGTTAAAACATGTGATATTTAAAGCTTCTTGTTGAACCCAATACTTTTTGAAATATCAAGATTTTTCCCCTTATAATTATGGAACTTAGTTAAGAGCATTCTGAATCAGTGCTTCACTTTTTCTTAAATGGCACATTACTCCCAGCATCATTTTTCAGTAGACCTGGCTCCTGTTTCTTTACCAAGTACGACAGACTCTCCCTCTCTGGAGTATTTTCTTCTCTCACCCAGGAGGGTCTCCTGGTCTTCTTTCAAACCTGTTTGGGTCCCTCCTCCTCTCTCTGTATCCTACTGCATCTGTCCCTCATCATGAGTCCCTCGGTCCTAGCAAAGCAGGAGGCACCAGGTGGAGAACAAAGCATCCTGGTTTATATTCCTGGTTTTCATTATCTCCCCTTGTGACCATCATCTCACCTCTTTATCCAACAATTGGTGGTATGGACCTCAATATACGATTTCTGTAGAACACTGACCTCAATTTACCTTTTTTTCTTTTCCATCTCACATACAAAAACCTAGAAAAATTAAGTACAGAAATTTAAAGGAAAAAAAAAAAGCCTCCTCCTTGACCCATCCTCCTCTGACTGTACAATATATAAGGTCTCTTCTGTTACTTATACAAGGAGTGGTTCTTTTGTGGTGTTCATCATCCTTCCTGAAAATCATCTGACCTCATTTATATAAAGAGAACAATTATGTTGTAGAAAACTGACTGATGGAGGCATACAGAAACAGTAACAAAGAAGAGCTGCTAAAACCCCATGCCACCTCTCACTTCTTCATATCTTCTCTTCATTTACATTTACCCCCGCTTATTCTCCATAGCATCCTGAATGGTAGTTGTTCACTAGAAGTAAAATTGAAATAGTGCCTCTTTTCAAAATACAATGCAGAAGTTTTCCTGAGTTACACAATTTGGCAGATTGTTGATATGACTAAAAAACAACATACAGTTCTCAGATATACAAGTGCCTCCAAACTGTGAAAAAATCTAAACAATAAAAAATACCTATTTTTATAATTTTTTATATTGTTATATTGTTTTGTAAATAAAATAAAGGTCTACAAATCTGATAGTGCTTGAGGACTTCCATCCTACATTTAATGCGCTCTGCTTCTCTCAGGTTATAGTCCAAGTCATAATTGTGTTTCCAYACAACCCAGTCGAACAGCACCAAAGTCTTTAGTCTTGCCATTTGTATTTTGCACTTTATGCTTCATTCACCTTTTTAACAAATAGCCTGCAACATACTGAATTCTCCCAGTATTAAACTACCAGATGCCTCAAGCAGGGAACAAAACCAAGATATTTTCAATGCCCTTGAAGAACAACCACAGACTCCTTGCTCCAGCCCAGAAGAGAAGGTAGAAAGCTCCAAACATCCCTATCCTATGAAAAAAAGTAGTACCCAAACATCTGGGAAAAGGCTTTCCTGCACTAAACCAGAGGTCAGGGCATATGTAACCAAAGGAAAAAAAAAATGAATGCCACCAAATGAAGTATTTGAAATATTTAGCTTTTTATATATCATGAAAATAAGTAAGGTTCGACTGACTTTCAGCACTTTAAATAAATTATTTAAATAAAACAGGTAAAAAATCACAGCTTTAATTTACCCAATATGCTTGAATAGAGACAAAAAAAAAAGCCCCTGTCAGTGGGACCCTGAGCACAGAGCCAGTCTGAAAGGCCAAGCACTTCAACAGGGGGATCTCGCAGACATGAGTGCCAGTCTCTGGCCACCGACCATACTTCTCCAGCACGGTTCAGGCTGCTGACGCAGCTGGAAGTGGATAACCAGTGTATTTAGGCATATTCACACATAACTCACCTATTCAAGCACCACACAACATTTGCATTGTCAGTACTGTCTTCTTGCATTAGTCGAACACCCTCCTGCTTGCTATAAGCAGGTGTAGCAGATGCTGAACCACCTGAACTGGTTCTCTGACAACCCAGTACTGCTATGTTCCACTCCCAAAACAGTGCAGCCTAAGAGTACATGAAATAGAGCCTTTATTTTACACCAGACACACAGCTAATCATGTCCAGGAGTTTGAGCTTTCAGCTCTCATTTATTCATAGGAATAAAAGGACAGTATATAGTTATTCCTTTACTATTTCAGCTCTGGTGATGGAAGCATAGTTAAAGCCAGGGCCTATAACCAGGAAGTTCACATTTTTGCTCTAGTACAGATTGACTGTGAGGGTGCCGGAGCCCTGGTTGTGAAGTCTCCTTCTCTGGAGATGTTCAAGGCCTGTCTGGATGCCACCCTGTGCCATATGCTCCAGGCATCCCTGCTGGAGAAGGGGGGTTGGACTAGATGATCTCTAGAGGTCCCTTCCAACCGTAAAGATTCTGTGATTCTCTGATTCTGAGGACTTCAGACAAATAATTTCTCATTGGCAAGTGTTCTAACAATCAGAGGTGGAAATGTTTTCTTCCTTACAGAGATATACTGGAAGAAATACATGAAGAGGTAGCCAGCCAAGCTGCTAGTGAGATTCATTGATGCACTAACAGCATTTGCACCTTGAGACTGAAGGCGGTTATACGTGTCATAAAACAACTTACAATCCCCTGCTACCCCACAGCTACAGCAGGCAATTTTACACCATAAGGAAAACAGCCCTACTAATCCTACCTTTTTTTCAGATTTGAAGCCAGTTTTCAGCTTTATGAACAGCAGTCTTTCTAGCCGCTCATTTTCCTGAAAGAAAGCACATGAGATCTGTTTTTTTTACCGTCTGCAAAGTGATAACAGAGAGAAAATGCCACAGCTTAACCAGCACAGCCCTTCTGACACAGCAAGTATTATTACCCCTAAGTCAACTTTTTCAGATGAACTTAAAGCCCAGGACAAAGGAGCCTTAAATGCAGACAGGCACAAGGCTAAGCGTGTGCTGAAACCAGGCTCCATAATCTGGAAAACTGACTGCAAAATGCTGGGGAGAGTCCACAGGACAGACAGATTTGGGTGCCGTGTTGTCACACCACAAGTTAACAAGACCAGCAATATAGGAATTGCTGCATAAAACAGYGTTTCCAGTAGCACTGTGCTGTAAAAGGCAGAGAGAACCACATAGCCGGAGGCTGAAAGACATTTCAGACAGTAAAAAAGGTAAAAACAGTTCATTAACTACCGGAACTACTTACATGCAATTTTGCTGCATTATCAATTATTTAACTACTTCAAACCATCATTCTTCTAAAGTATATATCCTCTGCAGAGTGGTGCTTAGTGTCTTTGCTCTTCTCATGCAAGAGATGGGAGATCCTCAGTACATACTCTTGTAACCCAGAAAATCTGTGCATCTTCTCTACATGCTATAGCAGTGATTTGTAGAAATAAAGCCTGGATTAGAGATTCAAATAGGCTTTTGGTAACTGCAAGTAGAGACTCCATCAACTGGCATGCAGAGCTGTGGGCACTGGGGAGCTGGTACTCTTGCCTCTCCCATGGGAGGACTCTAACTGCGAGCCAGGTAGGCATGAGCTCTTCCTTAATAAACTGCTGTGGGATGTTCAGCCACAGACACAGTGCTTGACTATTACCCAATCTGCAGTGGGGTTCAGCCTCCTAGTCACAGGTTAAGGCCAGATTATTTGATGACAGGAACCTTTATCTATTATGTCACCTCCTATGCCATTCCCACAAGGAAAGCACGGCAAAGAAAGCTGCTGCAGAAAAGAATAATGGATTATTCTTCCTCTCCATCTAGTTTCTTCATTTAAGGCAGCTTCCAAATAAAAATCAAAACAAACAAACAAAAAACTATAAGCATAATAGTGAAACTACACAGGACTAAAGTAAAATGTATTTTTCCACACCCATACTTGCTTCAGATGTCCAAATTTCTTGTAACAATCATGCTGTATTTCTTTACAGCCACACCTGAAAAAAATAAAGTTCTTTACAATGAAAAATCGTCAAGAAGAATTTGGGATGAGAATGAAGCACGCAAGTGCCTCAAGAGACCTTTCCATACTGTCACCCAGGTGAGGCTGGAAATAAAGAGACCAGACATCAACGAATTCTTCGGTGATAAACAGAACCTGTGCTATAGTTCACTGCATAAAAATAAGTGCAGAGCAGAGTGCCAGTTAGCACTTATGCCTTCTTGATATTGAGTAGGATTAAAAACTGGAAGATCTTGTTAGGCAGCTTTTGTCTAGATAGGCAGAAGCAAGAAAGCAAAGTTGCACTTAACCCAAATAATCTAACATATACAAATTAAGTGTCTAGAACAGATGAAAACAGAAGAGGCAGAAAGGATTAGTCACAGACTTCAAGTCAAAAGGAGCATTTGTCTTTTCTTCCATTATAACATAGTCCAGGGGATCTGAAAAAGTAACAGCATAAATACATAAGGAGTAAAATGAGCTACTGAACATCCCAGGCCATCTCGGTTTGCTTCTGTCTGCGGCTGCTGGGGAGCCAGAGCCAAGCAGCACAACCAGGCGGCAGGGCAGGGCCCAGCGATCACAGCCGCCAGGGCCAGCGCTGCACCCAGAGCACCACACCAGTGTGCGGGGACAAGTTAGGCAGGAGGCCACCCAGGAAGCCGCTCCGCTGGGCCCATGCGGGTGAGCAGGGTGATATGGTTCAGTGATGGCTGCCAGCCCCCTAGCGATGGGCAGGCCCGAGTGCCCAGCCTGGGGCTCCAGATCGGTGGGTCCGTAGCCAGGCACGGCCATGGCTGTATTGAGCTGGAGAGCAGAGCCCTGAGGGAGCGCGGGCAGGACTGCAGGCCCAGGCTGCAGCTCGTGGGCAGAGCACTCGGGTGGAGGTCCCATGGAGGCGGCCACTGAGTCCCACAAGCACACTCAGCACCTGGAAATACCTATGGGATGTTTATGTTTAGTCCCCTCTCCTCCCGTGTCTTTCCTCTGCATGTGGTGTTTTTTTATGAAAATGTCATTCCAATCTGAGAATTATTCTCTGTTTATAAAATGATGAGATTTGTGAGTTTCAAATTCTAACTCAGACATTGATATGGGTAAATAGTTATAGAAATATGAAACACATGATGTAACATGAAACACATGATGTAACATGCAGAGTTAGGCTCTGCATCAACTAGAAATGCAAACTTCATGCTGAATGTACTTTGTCAGGGTAAAATATAAGTCCCTCCTACAGGTAGCATTTCTTTAGTGAGTGTTTCAGAAAGATCTTCCTAGTTCAAAATAAGAAAACAGATGGGTATATTCCATCCAACCCTTGAAAAACACCGACAATCTCCAAACTTCCCTTCTTTCCAGATTATCTTCTGTCCTTTCCTGGGAAATGTAAATTCCCCACAGCTAGAAACAGCCCAGTGGCCAATGTCCCTTCTAAAGAAGAGAGGCTAATCTGTTTGCTGGTGTGAACAGCACAGATAATATCCTCAAAGTGCAGTGATAGTCACAGAGAAAAAGAGAAGTGAAGTAGTTGGATTGAAACAGTTGGATAAGCTAATGCCAACAGTGCTATAAAAGAAGGAAGGAAGGAGAGAAGGAAGGAAGGAGAGAAGGAAGGAAGGAGAGAAGGAAGGAAGGA
>PTEX01000458.1:70438-87827 GCA_003342815.1 Eudromia elegans | reverse complement strand
AGAAGGAAGGAAGGAGAGAAGGAAGGAAGGAGAGAAGGAAGGAAGGAGAGAAGGAAGGAAGGAAAAGAAAAAAGAATGCCTTATCAGTTTCACTTCTTTTAATTTGCTAGATTTTCATCAAGACGGGCACTGGCAGAAATAAAGAGAAAACCCTTGCTAAGCACTTGAAGCCTGAAAGTTACACCAAAGGAGTGAGGAGATGATAAAAGACAGGCTCAGGTTTTCAAAGATGCAATCCAGACTGAATAAATCACTGACAAGAACAGTTCTGAAAGCTAGATTGCTGATTACAGACCTTACCATGAAGATGCAGGAATCCTTCCAGGCACAGGCTGTCGTTTTCCTTTCCATTTTGTCATTTCCAAAGCAGAAGGATGAACACTGACAGTCTGGAGGAAGGTGCTGATGTCTTTTTCATGTATTTTGGCAAGACTTGTCTACACGCTCTGCCAACAAAAATCGAGAATTGGACTGAGGACAATACAGTCTCAGGCATGCATTCTCATGTTATAATCTGCTTCTTCTCTTTCCTCACAGTTGTGCCAAGGCAGTAGTCTGTGGAGCCATTATGTGAAGTGGGTCAGGAAACAATTCCAAATTTAAAAAAACTTTAAAAAGAAAAGTTTGTTTAACGAGAGTTAAGGTGCAATAGTTGTTGTAGAGGTGTTGGAAATAAACCAATTGAAGTTGAAGGTATAATAACCCAACAGCACAGAGTATCTTTATTAGCATGGACCACCTGAAGAAAGCCAGTCGCATTTCTCATGGAGTAATCATACTTTAACAGTTTATTTAAGTTCTGGAATATATTATTTTTCTTTCTTGTACCAATTATTCTGGTGGGTTTTTTTTTTTTTTTTTCATAGAATCATGGAATACTTAAGGTTGGAAGGGACCTCTAGAGGTCATCTAGTCCAACCCCCCTGCACATGCAGGGTCTCCTAGAGCATGTGGCACAGGATTGCGTCCAAGCGGGTTTTGAAGATCTCCAGAGATACTTTGCACAATGCTGGTATCTCTCCTATTGAAATTCTAACTTCTTTTCAGTATTTCCTCATCTCTGATATGTGATAGAGTCATAGAATTATTATGGTTGGAAAAACCCTTCAAGATCGACTCCAATCATCAGCCCTTCAATACCACACCCTGTTAAACCACRTCCCTAAGGGTCTCATCTACATCTAAGTCCATGTGCTGCAGCAATAACCAATACCACTCAAAATGGAAGTTTTGTGACTCCATGGACTCTTTAATAGTATGGTTCATTTGCAGAATCTCTCTAGCTATAATTCTTAATTTTACAAAAGAAATAACTTCATGCAGTCACCAAAATGACTGCCTCACTTTGCCCATCTGCCACTACTGCTATTTAACTCATGCTGGTGAATTTGTGTGCAACTATGCACACCTCTTTCTTTGCAGAAAGGAAGCCTTACTGCTTCTAAGCAGTGAGGAATAAGGTCACCCTACCAAACAAAGAGAAACTTTTAAGATCCATGTGTCCATCTTGTGTCATCTTCAAAGCACAAATTGGTGCGATACACTCCTAAAATCTACTGTGATCCTTAATAGGAGTTCTGTTCAGATCAGTATCTGAAACTAAATCCTCAGAAAACCTCTAGCATGCTTCCAGCAACAACTTTGTATGTTGTATTGCTTGCTTAAGAAAGCACAGCAGCAAGGATTGTGATAAGGGAAAACTTTAAAAAGTCACTGATACAAGCTGAAAGATCATCAGCAGTAATATCTCAGCAGAATATGTTTTCTTTCATAAGGCATACAAGAACAGGGACTTTTCAATGCTCAAAAGGTGTAATATACTATTTATAAACAGACCAATGGAAAATGTTGTAGTGGAGAAAATTAAATACAAGAGCCTTGCTAGTATCAAAACTGCCTTTGTGGCTAAAATTAATGTAAGAAGCAGTCTGAGCAAACTGAAGGCCAGTTTTGAAGGTGTGATATGCATCATCCATGATGAAAAATGGCAATGTTTCTGCATCCAAAAAAATTGTTCATGAGTAAGTTTTCCATCTACATTATAAAGTTAAAAGGTTGAAAGCTGCTAAATCAAACGGAGTTAATGGCTAGAGCTTTGTGCAGGGTAACTTAATAAATGAAATATGATCTTTAATCTCAAAGCAGTGTAAATTAGTTATTTCTTCAGCAGCACTGTGAATGCTCAGGAAATCAAAACAATTAAAAGAAAAAACCCCTTTATCTTAATCACTTGCTTTCTCTGTATAATGGTAGCAAGACAAAAAAGAGACATAACCTGAGACAGGGAAGAACAACTTAACAGTTAGGCCTAGATTTCCTGTATGTAATTTTATGTAGAGGAAAAATCATCTATTATGGCACATTTTGCACACATTTATTTATACATTTATTGATACAATTGATACATTCAGACTTTAAATAGCCTGTAGCACCACAGGTCTTGCTTAACGAGTGAAGAGAATGATATGGCATGAACTCACAAGATCTAACCAGAGGAAAATTTTCACATCTCATCAGTAAGCCAAACAGCACAAAAAATTATTTTTGCAATAGATTAATTCTCGAGTTCTACCTCACATGTGCAAGAAAGATCACAGTATCATAAAGTGCAGCTGCCTATTTTCATTTACCCTCCATCTCAGCTAGCAGCAACCAGCCATAACCATCACTGGTCACACATATGCATGTTTGTGCTATGGCTTGGGTTCRTCATCCTGCACAATATATCATCAAGCTGCAACACAGACCCACAAAAAGGAAAAAATAAAAATTATGGATTACTAACGTAACAAGGCCTCCTGGGTATGGTGTAAGCAGCACGTGGAACACCTGCCCATCTTTCCAATGTGGTTCATCCTCAGTGCCATTTGCTGCTTACTCTCTCAGTGCTGAAACCTTTAACAGCTGTGACAACTGCTACCATCTGAAATTACACTCACTCCTTTCTGATTACCTCTTTTGTCCCCCACCCCCTGTCGCATCATGTCATTAACCCAGATTAGAAGCAATGTGGGGCAGTAAATGTCTCTTTACTACTAGGTCTTTGCTTGAAGGCAGTTTGCAGAAAAGAGACCACATCAAGACATTAGTCACAAATAGTAATTATCTGGATATATTGCTAAATTAATCCAGAATGACAATGTATATATATATACATTATAATTAATAGACAAGCAAACATAATTTACAAATGAATGCAAAAACTGAGGATTTTTTACAAATAATCAATATCAACTTGGAAAAAAAAATAGTATTCCCAACCTTCAGAACAAGAAGCAGCAAAACATTATTATTAATTATCAGTTATCAATTATCACTAAATAATTATTAATTATAAAGATACAAGTAATACCATCATGCCATAGTGTAATGATAAAACACTTTTTAGATCATTAGGAATGAGATCACCTCTGTCAGGTATACCTTTCATAAAACCAGAAGTTTTCAATAATTTTCATGTAATAGTCTGAGTGAACTGGCTCAAGACATGTCAAATCTGCTTAAATAATATTTATAAAACTTGGAAGGGCAAAATAATTCTGATGATGTATCTGTGTATACAGAATAGGATATGTGTTCACTTTGGTATTCACATATTTAGGTTAGCCTTGAAAAGCTGGAAAAGGGCAGAAATGAACTATAACTATAGTTTAATAGATGAGGGGAAACACAATGAGATATTATTAAAAGTTCAGTTTATTTCAATTGCTGAAGAGAAGTCTGTAAGGTGATGTGATTATCTTAGTTGCATTGCTGAGAAATATTTTAGTCAAATAAAGGTTATTAGACTCAGTAATAAGTGACTAGATTAAATTCTACAGATGGAGGTTGAAGCAGAAAGGTGATAGAATCCCTTTGGACCCTGAGTTCTACAAAGGCAAGTGACACTGAAATTTTCCTCAAATACCATAGCTAAAACAACTTCTTAAAATGGGACCTTGCTTGCTGATAGAAACTAGAACCAAAGCTGACTGATTTTACACTAATTTACAAAGCTGAATTATAAATCATTCCTCTTTATAGAATAAAAGGTTTATAAAGCCAGAATAAAAGGTTTACAAAACTAGACACTGAAATCCTACCAAAAATGATTGTAGACACCTATGTACGAGTTCATCAGAGTTCAGTCAGATAAATTCTGTCTTAAATTCCCATATCATTCTAAGACACTAGCTGCAATACCATCAGTTTTTAGGGTCCTACGCATATTTCTCCCTCTCCCCTCCATTCTCTGACAAAGGGGAAGGTTCATTACCTCCACCCAGTCCAAAAGGTTCTCACAATCAGGCTCTGCATTCCGCTAGAGAACACAAGTGCTCTGTTCACAAGGAAAGGAGTCAAGAGGCTGGTGAATCATCACCACTCTCTACCTGCCTTCGCCACCAGCGCTGGCTTCGGACAGTTCCTGCCCTCCTTCCCTGCGTGTAGGCACTGCTGCAGGATCTGCAGCAGGTCGAAGAAACAACCAAACAAAACAAAATTCATTCGTGCAGAAGCTGCACTGCAGCCTTGAAGCCTTCCATCCTGCTTTGAAGTACTCTAAAACTAAACAAGCAGATGAACATCCCAAACCCAGGTGTGGAGTTGCTGGCTTAGTGATCCTGAAGTTCCGAGAACCACAAAAAAGAGTTAAAGGTCAAACTTTAAACATGAAACTCAGCATTRTAAGAGGGACAAAACCAAAACAAACAGAGAGAGAGAGAGGGGRAAAAAAAAGGAATAATCACTGGAACATCACTTTGAAAGCTCTCTTCTGCTTAGGAAACAGAAAAAAAGATCATAGGTCAGCAATTGGACAGACAAGTACATAAAGAAACAAAATAACGGTTAAAATAGATACACTCTTCAGAAAAAAATGAGAAAAGATAATAAAATGTAATCTACTGGGGATATGTAAAGAGTATCAGAAGATTTATGTCCATATTTACATTATTTGGAGGTATTAAGAAATAAAAGTACATTGGCAAGCAGCCAATACAAGCAGCAGATGGTAGCCATAATAGCTGGGCCTAAGCAGTCACACAGAACATAACCAATTTCTTCACTGAATAATCTTAAAATCAGAGAAGAGATGCTCTGCCTTACATCCCCACCCGATAGACACCACTGAAGGTGATTATGGAAATCTGGAACAAAGCATTGAAAGCGAGGGGGCCATTTTAAATTTAATCTATTCCGTATGGTGTTTAAACAGCATGTGGTGATTAACGCCCGAGGCAACACAGCAAAGGATGAACAAAAGCAATATATCGAGTAGTTACCTCCTTGTTTGATACTCTCCATCCTTTGTGTTTAGTGAAACAAGTTCTCATGGCAAACACTCCACAAATACGTAACTGGAGGCTGCGACATGGTGCATATGCATGGATCAGGAAAGAAATCACAAATCTGTGGTCCTCAAACAACCTTCAGCTGTCCATTTCCAAATTCTGAAGAGCCCACCTTGGCACTATAATACTGAGTTCCTTCTCATAACACACACACTAAATTCCCAAGCAGGCACCCGAAGGGGCAGCAGGAAGCGCCGCTGTGGGTGCAGCTCTTGAGCCGCACGGGCACGCAGGCGCCCGCTCTGCTCAGCCCCAGAGGCCGAGCACCTCCTGCCATGGGGTCTCCCGCGTGTCCTCGCAGCTCCGGGCAGTGCTGGTGGGACGAGGCCACGGCAGGGCCGCCACGGCCCGGCAGGCGGCACCGTGGCCCCCGCCGCCTCTGCAACATGGCGACCGCGCCACCCGGACCGGACGCGCAGGCTGAGTCACGCAGAGCCGCCGCCTCCTGCCCGCGCCCTCGCAGCTCCCAGCAGCGCCCCATACTGCCGCCCATGCCATAGAACACCAAAGGTGGAGCAGAAGGAGCTGCTGCGCCCGGGGCTGTAGCCGTCCTGCTTAACCCTTCCCTGCCGGCACCCGCAGCCTGACCGGTCTCCTGGGCCTGGCGAGGCCCGGTGGCTCCTGGCATGCGCAGGGGGTCCCAGCCCGGTACCCTCTGCCTGTGGGCCTACATGGACTGAGGGATGTTGGATTGATGAGGGCCCAGTGGTGCTGCCCCCTTGGTGCTGCCCACACCGTGTCCCATAGAAGAGGGAGGCCATGGGCTGGGCACCCCTGCATCCTCCTGCTGCCCGGGCAGTCAGGCCGTGCCGCAGCCTCCTGGCACGGCCTTCCTGGAGTGGAGCCCGTGTCCCCTCCCAGTACGGTCTCTCCGGAGCAGAGCCCGTGTCCCCTCCCTGGAGCGGAGCTCATGTCCCACCGAGCCCACAGAGGCTGCTGGGCTGCCTGCGCAGGGTCAGGCCGGGACGTGTGGCAGGGGCTGCCTCGTTGCCCACTCAGAGCCAGTGCTCCCGGCCTGCTCTGCTGGCCAGGCCCGAGCTGGTCCGACAGGCTGCGTGCAGACGGGAAGGGAGAGGCAGCCTGTGGCTCAGGAATGCGCAGCCCTTATCTTTGGCTCCCCTGCAATCCTGGGGAGGGAATAACTCCAGAGTTTGCCTTTCTCTCTCTCTTACTCACCCTCTGCCCTGGGTGGAGCTTGATTCTTGCAGGCTCGGAGGTGCCTGTGAATCAGGCTGCAGGCACGTCCAGGGGAGCCCAGGGGAGCCCAGGGGAGCTGAGAGCCGGCGAGCGCGACCCACCGCCTGCCCTGGCTCACCGGGGAAGGTAAGAGGCATGCAGGCCCTGTCGGTACCTGCGTGGCTACCTGGGCAGCAGGCAGCGCCTGGGAGGCCCATCCTGCCCTCGCACGGGGCTGCCGTGTGCACCGCAGGGACGCAGCGAGGCGGGAGGTGGCTCGTGAAGGGGTAGGCTCTGGCAGCAGGAGCTGCTAGCAGAGCCACGACCGCCCTGGAGGGACTGGAAGTCYCCATGGGAGATGGCAGCAGTGAAGGCGGAGGCACGGGTTGCAGCAGAGGTGGCACCCGTCATGGCTGGTGAGGGAAGAGATCTCCCCGTCTGCAGGTTTCACCACTCCATGAGCACTTCACCAAACCTGTGCCCCTTCCCCTTTGGAAGGAAACAGAGGAGCGGGCATTTCCTGGCTAATCCCAGTCCTTGGAAGGAGATCAGGCGTGACCCCATTTCCCAAGTTAGGACTGAGCTGGCTCCTGCTGGCATAGGGGCGGATGCTTGGAGCGTTCGAGGCCGTCGCTGGTGGTAGCCTGGAAAGGCCAAGACCTGAGGTAGTCAGGAGACAAGAAACAGCGCCTGTGGCCGACTGCTCCTTTGCTTACTCTGACCTTGCTCCGCATGCTTGGGTGTGTTGCTGCCTGCTGACATGGCCTGCAAGCAGCGACACACACATTCGTGCACGTACATGCAAAGGCACAGGCAGCTGCGTAAGGACACATGCATGCATGCAGACTCACTGACTTTCTTTCCACAGATATGGGCCTGTCTGACAGAGCTGAGGTTCAGTGTATGCACAGAGAGGAAGGGGAAAGTATTGTGTTCCTGGTACTTTAAATTGATTAAAGTCAACAGAGTTCAATTACAGCTTTTGTCTGGCCAGAGGACCCAGGTTCTCAGTTTTCTAAAACAGTTAGGAGTGGAGAGGGTGCTTGGAGATGACCAATATCTACACTGGCATTCTTCTGATGAAAACATTTAATTCATGAAATTTGCAGTAAGCTGTCTATGATAAAGACCAAAGATAAATGCATAACAATGCTAACAAGCAGGGTAGTAACAAATACATTGCAGGACGCTGCTGGCCCCCGATTGCTCTGCATAGCCTGCAATAATATGTGTATTCATTGGACAAGGAATAAAATAGCAAACAGACAAAAAAAAACATAGCGTGCCTTCACCATCTTCACCATTACAGGTCTACAGAAGACCTTCAATGTGGGGAAAAAAAGATTTTTTTTTCTGTGTACTCCCCTTTATCTGAAGTACTTTAAAGAGTTGGAGAGGCTAAGAACTGCATTTGCGGTCACCTGGCAGGGGAAATGGTGATATTTGGTGGAAAAACTAAAGTTACAAAAACTGTGTGCTTGCAGAGGAAATCACATGTCAAAGGGAAAAATCACATACCACAGTCTGGTATCTGGTATGACTGTGCCAGGGCAGTGTCACTGCTCAGGACAGAGGCACTTCTGTTCCATAGCTGTTTTCACATAGTCACAACTTTGTAAGCAGCTAAAATCCACCTCAAAATCTTGTGGAATCTTATGGATAATTTTATGGGTAAATGGAATGCTTTTGAACTGTTTATGAGACCCCATTTGGCAGGATTATCCTGCCCTAATGAATGAGCTTCGTGAGCGAATTTCTACAATCTCATTTGGTAGGGGGAGTGGGGTTTAAGGCCACAGGCAGCATGCAGTGAGGAATCCCCTTCTGCAAATCATACCTTACACTGGTGGACCTTTCCTTGCAATTCTGTTATGGACTTCTTTGTATTTGTTCTTTATAAATATAAATCCAAATGAAGGGGATTGACTGAAATAGGGTAAGCTTTACGTCATTGGTGCTGTCTCTTTAGGTAATCTGCTTTCTGTAGAGGTCCTTTTGCATGCAGAATCCAATTTCCTCAACTTTGTCTCAATGTGTAGAAGGTGGCTAGCTATGAACATCAGGTTTTTCCCTAGTGGCTGTCTGCATTTTGGATTTACACATGCTACAGCAAACTCTTTATTGCATAAGACAGTTAAGATTGACATGCTGTCTCAACAACCACTTCACAAGGAAAATTACGACATGTAATGTTTCGGCTACTTTTCTCTTCCTCTGGCCTGTAGGAAGATCTTTGGACATTTTAAATGTCTGGCTAATTTCCTGATTCCCCAGCAGAATATTTTGTGGATCCTTTGCACTGACACAAAAGCAGAGGTGAGTAGGAGTCGAGCAGGGGTTTGCATGTGCTAACCAGCCCCCCTGCTCTGCTCTTCTGCTTGCCTCTAGCATTCAGCACATTCACTACTCCCCTTGGATCATGAAGAGTTTGTTTTGCCTGCTCACAGGGTGAGCTGGCAAATGCATGTAATACGGAAGACAATATGTAATATGTAATCTGTGGATATTCAATGATTGAACTGATTAAATGCGTTTAAGCAGTTTCTCATCTGATGATCATGACTTCAGACACAATGAAACTCCTAGACTATAGCAGGCAGCTATACCCTTTTCTAAAATGATGTCTGTGATTTGTGCAGAACCGTTTAGTGTGAGGAATGGGACTGCCTTCCCTCAGATGCTCTGATTCAGGATGGTCAGTATAGGCTGGTCAGATGACCAGAAGAGAAAGCTATGGGTTGTTTACATGGCATTGTAAAAGGAAAAGCAAATTCTGTATTGTCATTTCCAAACAGCAGTTTTAATGGCAACACACGAAGGTTTTGAGCCTAGATACATTTCAAGAATAGAGAACACAGACTTCAGTAGGAAGTACAGAAAGAAAGATCAAAGGGGAAAAGTAATTGTGAGGACTTAGCAGACACAGTGTGGCCAAGAAAGAGCCTAATTCAAAACAACAGCCATGTTTCCCTGGACTGCTTTGGAGAATGTGTGTGAGCCTTGCTTGAAACTCATAGGAAGTCACTGGGGTGGTCCAGCATCCTTTGGCAGAGCTCTTATAGTATCTCCATGGACATGTGTTGTGGTTAGTTGGGAAATTCTGGGGTTGGCTGCTGAACTGAAAGTGCTACATATACATGACTGTGAGATCGGCAAGTAAGAGGCCTTAAACCGAGAGATATGTTATCAGTAGAAATTAAAACTTTACTAGAGAGAGCTGGAATGTGTAGGAAGAGCTTCCAGGAAAAAAAAATGAACGTAGTTGTCAGAATTAATACAGGTTATTCAGCAAGCTGCAGCAGAGTTAAAAAGCTTGACAGGCTCTCTATCATACAGAGGACAGTTAAAAAGCCCCCATTAAACCTAGTACAGCATTTTCTTGAGTGCAGCCCAGATTTTCCATCTCATATTTTTCCTCTTATCAACACAATGTCTGTCCAAGTAGTTTTACCTTTGGCATTGCTGTTGTCTCCTACATATGCTATTGAATGTAGTTTTTTAAGTCATCAGTTTACAAACTTTGGTGATTCCAGAAATTTTGGAAACCTGAAAAATTTTCACAGGCCACCATAAAGCGACATCTTTTAACATGGCCGTGTGGACCTTTTTTGGCCCATTTACTCCCTCCTGCTGGGCCACAGATTGGAAATCGCTGCTTTACATTTTTCTCCAGGACGTACACCTCTTTCTACTTCACTGACTGTCACATCACTTTGAGTTTGGCACTCACACATGTTCATGGCGCACAGGAAGTTTGTGGCCGTGGGTAGAATACAGCAGGCTAAATTAACTCTTCTGTCTGCCACCCTTCTCTTCCTGCTGCCATCTTGGTCAACGGAAAGACGCTTCAGTCCAGCAAACTGTGCAGGTATTCGCACATGAGCATGGCAGTCTCAGGCACAGACCATCTTTGACTATAGGGGTTTATGCTGCCCTTGCTGCATCTCAGGCAGTTCCCTGCGCTGGCGCATAGAACACTGTGAAGGCCTCAGCTTTTGGGAGTGTCTCGAAGCAGAGAAGCAGGTCCAGCCAGGGAGCGATCAGTTGAGAGAGGCAGGCTGGGAACTCGCTGTGCCGGCAAAACACGTCACAACAAGCACCAGAGTCAGCACTGGGCAGAAGATAGAGACAGCCTGAGGTGCTGAGACATCAGCAGGGGCTGGCAGCAAGCAGTAGCAGATGAGAGAAAAAGGAAACACTGAGCTAATTTTCCTTTTGCTTAAGCTGAAAAAATAGAGACCAGCAACTTGAAGGAAGATCATACTCAATTCACACCTGGAATGGGGGAGAATTAGGAGAAATTAAGGTCCTCTTGCTTTTTTTAGTATTGAGGGCAATTCTCATTGGTTTTATAGCTTTTGTCGATCACAAAACTAAGTGCTTGAGATGAATATCAAACTAAATAAAGCCACTCCCAATTACACCAATCTGGACAGGCCTCACACCAAGCCTAAGGGAAATTTCCCTAGGAGACTCCCTACTCAGACAAAGCTCTTGGTAATTGCACAGTGAGAGACTCATGCTCTTTTCTCTCCTCTTTCTTCTTGTCAGTGTTTTTTTCGGCTGAGTAGAGGGGTGATTTTGTTAGGAGTCATTGTACGTAGGTGCAGTGATGCGATAGCAACCAACTGAGTCTCTTTGAAAGAGCCCAAGTAGACAGATGAGAGCGACTTTCGCTGCCAAGAGCCCTTTACTTCATCTTGCTTCCCATCAGCCCAGTGTATCAGCCTTCATCTCCTACTTGTTAAGTTTTCAACAAGCTCCTTCATTCTCTCTCCTTTATCCACTACCCCTAAGCATGGGAGTAGTTACTCATAAACAACTACAAAGCTGCCTTCTTATTGTTCTTCTTCAGCTTCGTCCTGAACAAAACCAGCCACTCCATATTAACATGCGACAAATAACTTCTGAGAAGCTAATGTACTGAATGTTTGTTTCTTTATACGTCCCTCTACATATCTGTCTGTGTTCACTCTTACCCCTTATACTCTTACCCCATACTCTTACCCCACACTTAGAGGACAGATGTCTTGGGAAGGAGCTAAATTTTGTAGTTTTGTCTGTTCATTTCCTAATAAGATAATATTCTGATTTATGACTGCTGCTTTTGGGACTTACAAATTTTTGAGCCGACTTTTGTGAAATGATTGTTTAGGATAGCAGAGAACTGCATGAAATGACAAATAATTCAAACAGCCTTCTAGAACAGGTGGAGAGAGGGCACTGTTCTTCTTTGCCCTCACTCTATGAAATACCAATTCTGAATGACTACAAAATCAGAAGGATAGGAAATGCAAAATATTGTATCATTTATATAACAGAGACGGAAACCAGCATGGTAACTAGATTGAAATGATAAGTGAAAGGTAGTGTGCAATCTCTGTAAAAATAGGTTCATAAATTAATTGTCTTGTTCTGTGTGCTCTTCATCGTGCAGCATGACATGCCCTGTCAGACCTATCCTCTCTCTACCCAATGCCAGTTACCTCACATGCCTTTCGGGTGATGTTTGTCCTATGCTTCTCCTTATGTTGGTAAACGCTGTCAAAAAGTTTGTTCATCAAACTTCTCTTTAGTTGCAGTATAGTGGCTATAATTGCACAATTGTATTAACAGTGCTAAATTTGCACATCTTCTAGTTGTTCCTTTTTATCGCTCTCCTCCGATAATTTTTCTCTTTCATTCATTTAGCATTTCTAATGGAGCCCTCATCATGAGACCTTCTTAAGTAAAAGGCCAATTTAATAATTGCTAGTACCTCATCTCACACAATAGTGTCATGACTTTTGATTAGAGTCTCTAACTGTAACCAAACCAGCAAGGTTGCTTTCCTGTAGCCTGACTCTACAGTTTCAGAAAAATTAATTGGTGGTCACTGGGGACAGTTCAGTGACATGAGGGCTGAAAGCAAAAATCAAAGCATAAAAGTGCTATCTTGTAAATCAATAGGATTCTGTTTACTCCAGAGTGGTCAAAAAGCAACTAACAATTAGGCAAAAAGGTACTATCAGGAAGGAATAGTATAAAACCTTACACTGCTCTATATTAATCCATGTTTCACCTTCATTTTGCAGTTCCAGCCCCACCCTCTCAAAACAGGATGTAGTAGGAGTGAAACAAATTCAGAGGCAAAAATAGACTAGAGGATCATCAAATACATGCAGTATTTGATGTTTTAATATTCATATGGATATGTTGTTTCCATATTCATATGGAAAATGTCCGTATTTGAACAGTTTCCATATGAGAAACAACAGGAGGTTAGGGTCTTCCATCTAGAAAAGAGATACTTGACCGGGATGTATAAAATGGTGAGCAATACCTATTGATTCTTCCATTCAAAGCATGAAACAGAGAACAAGGAGCATAGTCAAAAGAAAAGGAGATTGTATAGCTCTCTCTTGATGAAGAAGAAATTGCCTTTCATTTATGACAAAGGAAGTGCAGGGCAGTTGCTGTGAGTCACTCTGCTTATGTCCTTTAGCTTACTTTGCTAATTTGATCCTGAATCCATACACAGTCAGTTGTTAGCTGGTTGAATATAATAAAATCATTTGAGTGGATAGAAGTGCATTACTCTCAAAAGGCCTTTGACAAGATCTCTCACAGAGATTATTGAAAATAAGTAGTAATAATCATAATTCTAGTCAATTTTGGAAAAAATTTAACACAGCTAGCTGAAAGGTGAATGTAATGAAAATGAAACTAGGTGCTGCTAGTGCAAACTATTTTACACAAAGCAAAATACTAATCTGCTTGTATGGCTTCTGGTATTCAGATAAGTGTTTTAAAGATCAGAGGGAAAAAAGGAACCAGGAATAAGTTGCAGACTATACTGACATTGCTACAGGGGAATCAAAAAGAGATAAGATGCTATAACTTTAAGAATACCATAGCTAATAGTGTGGAAAAACAATGCTTATCATATAATTCAGCAGTGTGGACTCATCTCTCAAATCATATGCAATAATGGGGATTTCATCCTAACACTGATATTGCAGAACTCAAAGGTAACAGGGAAGCTAATTTAAAAARATGACAACAATGGTATTTATTAAATACACCAGAAAGTGCTCAGTAAAAGAAACTGAAAAGATAGATATTGTCACAGCAGTAACAAAATTAACAAGGTTGGACTTCATGATATTGAAGGTCTTTTCCAATCGTAATGATTCTGAGATTCTAAGGGACATGATAAAACAAGGAATACAGTAAATTGAAAAGTTTGATTTTCTAAACAGAAAAACAGGACATACAATTCATTGACAAAAGTAAAGTCCTAATATAGCCACTTCTACTCAATGGCTATTTAGTCAATAGTATTCTTTTACAGAAATTACATACCAATTACATGATACCATGCGTGTGGTTAAAAAGCCCCTTCAGCATCTTTATAAATAAGAATTAGGTAATAAAGACAGAATAGATCATTAGATAGTCTAAACTGCCTATTAGTATAAGAAAATATAAAATTTGCCTCTGTTTTTATCCTATGCTGAAAACAGTCAATCTTGAAAGGAAAGAATCACATTTCCCTCAGAAAATTATTCTAGTATTTAATTGTCACAACTGTAAAAGTCAGCCATATTATCCACCTGAGTTTTAATTGGAGTCTATTCATCCCATTCTTGTGACAATCATCTTATTTCTGAAAAATACAGAACACTTTTTATCAAAAAAGCAGTCAATGGTATCTTATTTAGATTGTCTGCTCTTAAGTATAAAGAAATGCTATGGCATGAAGAAGACTGCAGGGAGTGCCTGGCTGTCATAGTTGAGAGCAATATCAAGATTAGATTTGTTTGAAGGATATCAGAAAGAGAAGAAATCCCAGCAATGAGTGACCCATTTCTAGATGGAGAAATAACACTCCTAGCAACATAGAAAAGGTAAACTGTGCAATATATAATACACATCCTATTAGGAAACAGTATATATGGGATCAAATGATGGTATACCAGGCTAAAAAAGTCAGAAAGATAGATTCTGTCAAACTGTTCCAGCCGCCTTTGGTCTGAGCATAGTTTTGGCTGGTAAAGTTATTGGTGTATTTATTATAGGAAGTGCTGACTTCTCCAAATCATCTAAAGTATTGATTTCTGAAATATGATTAAAAAACATAAATCATGCCAATTTTACAGGTCTTGTATTACCCAGTTAATGAACTAATTATTAAAGAGAAGCTATTAATAATGCTCATTTTTATCAGACTTACTAGCAACTGAATCTTCGTCTAGTGCTGCTTGGTATTTTAATAAAATATGTCCACAATAATTAAATAGACTGAAAAAGTTCAGAGGTAAGGTGAAGTTTGAGGAAACTGCTGAATGGTATTTTAATATAGTCAAGTAGAAAACAATGTATAGAAAGCATGAATGAAAGCTGTAATTATAGAATTGATGAGTCTGTTTAGGCCTGTTTAGCCTAGAGAAGAGAAGGATGAGAGGTGATGTCATCAACATGCAGAAATTCCTGAGGAATGATTGTAGGAAGGAAGGGGCTCACCTGTTTTCGGTAGTGGCTGGTGATAGGACAAGGGGCAGTGGTTTTAAGCTGAGGCATAGGGGGTTTAATCTCCGGTGAAGAGGAACTTCTTTACTGTGAAGGTGACAGAGCCCTGGAACAGGCTGCCCAGAGAGGTGGTGGAGTCTCCTTCTCTGGAGGTCTTCCAAACCCGCCTGGATGCCACCCTGTGCCATGTGCTCTAGGTGTCCTTGCTGGAGCAGGGGGATTGGACTAGATAATCTCTAGAGGTCCCTTCCAACCCTAAAGATTCGGTGATTTTGTGATTCTGTGAGTCGGTTATTTTACCTTTTCTGGTCACTACCAGTACAAATTGATTTTACAAAGATTTTTATTTGCTAATCACAGTTTGCTAGTCACAGGCATATTGTCCGGGGATAGGAAACAAGCCTTACAAACAGAAATATCTGTTAAATTTATCATGGAGGAAGTTAAGAACAGATTCGCACTGTACTTGAAAAGACAAAATCATCTGATATAGGTACTTCTTTTCTGTTTTACTAGTAGAGGCATTGTAACACAGCTAGTATCTGAAGTTAGCTTAAACTGACTTTGTTAAAAGATGCATTTTCACTGCATTAGGGTAAATGGAGAATGAAATAGCTCGCTAGAAAAATGGTTGACTCCCAGCTTTCTGGTATTTTTAAAACAAAATATAACTTTCTAAAATATATGCTTACTTATAGCTCCTGAGGAAAATATTACTGCTTATGTGTACAAGAGGCTGGAGTGTCAAGGCTGAAAGATTTACTGGCTCCGTCCGTTGTATCTGCACTTCCCTTCTCTGCTCTACCAGTCAATCTTGTGTTCAGCAGGGTTGTCTGATGCTGTATAGGGTTGCCTATTGTTACTCCATGGATGTAGTAAAATAAAAATGATAGTCAAATCTCATATTTTAGGACTTGTATTTTGAGATCGACCTTGAACAGAGTACAAAAAGTTGTCAAAGCAAACTGATGCTAAAAAGTTGTCAAAGTAAACTGATGCTTCATAAAACATTGTGTGGTGATGGTGGGACACATCAGCCCTAATGTAGATATCTACTTTAGTATAAATTAAATACTCCCTTGACTTCGTTCCCTAGATATTTTTGTAGTGTAGGAAACAGACATTCATGGGATTGTGCTAGAGATGCCTCAAGTCATTTGGAACTGATCTGCCCTAATATGAAAGTAGGGCAAAAAGTACAAGTTGTACTTTCAAAATAAAAATGAAAAAATAAAAACCTGCTTCCAGGTTATTTATCAGAGAAGTGTATCATCAAAGTATCATCAGAAGAGTGAAGTTCTGGAAACACTTCCTGGGCAGGTTCTGGTAAAAGATCTTTCAAGGCTCAAGAGGGTTATTGATAGAAGGGAATGCATGACAGGATAAAGGTAGTCTTGGAATTCCAGATTGAGCACTGAATCTTTGGAAATGTTGGTTTCTCTAGGAGAAGGACTGAGAAAAAACTTAGCCAAATACAAGCATCTGTGCTGGAATGTGAATCTCATCTTGTTTTCCATCAACTATGAGGGGAATACAGGGCAATTATTTTGCATATAAACATTTTAGACACTTAGATTTAGTCAGTGAATCTCAAGTCATGGTGAGCAATCCAGGTTCATAAACTGGTGTCTAGTGTCGTGTTCGGTGCCTTAAGGTAATGCAAACATGGCCTGTGCGGCACAAGCCCTATGAGAGACACACACTGTGCTGGACCAGCAGCTGGAGGCCAGTCAGGACACCTGAGGGCATCCCAAATGACACCGAAGACCTGTGTGCAGACACCTGCATTGCTCCCCAGCAGTTATTTGCACTCTATTTATTTTAATTTATCCAAGGCTTAGGGGTGGAAGAGGTGCTGACAGAGGTTAGAAGAAACTGGAAATTTTCTTTCATCTTTCTCTGAAACAACATAATCAAACAGCTCTAGTGATAGGATGATTAGTGGCATCTGCTAGCATGCTTAGTGATCTTAAAGAATTATTCACATCCCTTAATGATGTGTTCAGCTCATAAATTCAGGCTTAAAATACTTGCTGGATTGGATGCCACCTTGTGCCCTGTGCTCTGGGTGTACCTGCTGGAGCAAAGGGTTGGATTAGATGATCTGTAGAGGTCCCTTCCAACCTCAACCATTCTGAGATTCTGGGATGACAAGAAAGGAGGTCTTTTCCCAGGTCATACTGGCCAGGCTTACTAGGAGCGCTTTGCTCTCTTCTACAATATTAGGGTAGTGATGTTTCTGGGATGTTTTTCCTGAAGTTGTAGCTGTTGAAGGTGTGAAGGACTTTAGTGGTTAGCTCAATCTTTCCTGTTTCCTTCTAGTTGTACGTTGTAGGTTTTATGGCTTTGGGGCTTTTGTGGTAAAGGTCTTT
>PTEX01000458.1:47744-70403 GCA_003342815.1 Eudromia elegans | reverse complement strand
TTTCCAGTACTTGTCATGTGAATGGACCAGAAAGAGGAATGTTTTGTGGATACTTTTGAACTGTGTGGGGAACACTTGCCAGGTGGTTGCCCACAAGTGCAGAAGCTGGAATAGATCATTTATATGAGCTCTTCTCCTTTAGTCCTATGAAATTCAGTTCCTGAATCATAACTGGGGTACAGAATATCTCATTACCCTTTATAAAGGGCCTTGAGAGTCACATGATGTTGCCACACATTATGTTTTCCTATTGGCTTCATTTTTCACCAGTTTCCACGTAGATTGTATCATTTTGTAAACTGTGACTACCAAATAAAATAAAAGTCTTCATTAAATTAAATAAATAAACCTATAAATAAATAAATGTCTGTATTAGAAGCAGGTTCCCATATCTATATGGTATACTCTCAGTCTGTGACTCAGTCTCTTTGACTGGTACAGCAGGTCAGATTTCTACAAATCAAGCAATCAAACTTTTTTTCTTTTTCTTTTTTTTCTGGGGTGAATGAAGGCTAAAAAATCAGATTTGCCAGCAAGTGGCAAGAAAGGAGGCAATCTTCTTTTCCTGTCTTAGGTGCTACCATAACCTTGCAGAAAAATGCAGACATCATTCAAGAATATCAATAAATAGTGTGTGCCCCAGTCTTCTGTCTCAGAAATTTTAACAGGGTGTTCAGTGAGCTCCCACTAAAGGAGTCAAACAGCAACAAAGAATTGCCAACTCTAATGAGAACCTTGACCACTGAAGCAAGTACAGGTCCACATGGGGTTATCTATTTCAGAGCTCTCTCTCAAACTTTGTTGCTTTTGTCAAATATTTCCTTCATTTTGCTCTTACCAGGGCTCTTGTGTGACAACTGTTGCAGCTTTAAGAGAGAATGACGACTTACTTGCACTCAGATGCCCTTCCCTGGCACTCTGGAATGCCCTACACAAACAAATACAGAATATCCTGGCATCAAAAAGTAACAAGGGACCACTGCATGTTTAGTAATATTGCTGCATATTTAGTAACATATCAAGTCTTTTCTAAGGTATGTGTGATAAATAATGTGACACATATTGAATGGCTCAAAGCTGTTTAAAATAGATGTGGAGATAATAGTTTAAAATACATTTTAGATGGATTATTTGACTGAGAACTAGAGACCCAGCCTTGCACTTGGCAGCCGACTATCAAGTTTGAACCAGTAACTCTGAATCCTGCCAGTTGCAAATAACTGTTTCCAACAGTTCTGACTTAGGGAAAAAAAGAACTAACACATTAACTAAATGCAGAAATAGTCTAGATAAACTCTGCAAGACGGACATTAGTAGAGCTGCTCTTACAAAGTCTGCAAATGCATGGCATTCAAAAGCTTATGTGGGCTCCGTACATCACGGTGAACTGGCATTCCCAGCAGCTATCTTTTTTGCTTTTGCAAAGTTTGACTTGTTTACTGACCTGAGATGCACTCACACTCTTTCCACAGAGACAGTAGATAATATGTGAGGCTGCAGCTAACTTCTTCCCTTCTGCTCAAATGGGCAGTCAGGGAAGTAGTTTAGGAGATAACTTGAAGAACCTTCGTCACTTTGTGCATCTCTTGTCATGCGAAATACTGAATGTTCATTGTGGATAGCAGCATACGAGAAGGTAGAGAGATATTATTGGGATCATGCCAGAGCTATACTTGGGCAATTTCTTCACAAGATTTTCCTCAACTTTTTATGGTTGCAAGTGGCATAATGAAAATAGACCTGCAGGAAGTAGGACCAGACCATACAAACAGCCCTAACAATGATACAGATAGAGAAAAAACCAGCATTTTTCATGCAAGATGAGAATTAATCCACCTATTATGTCCTTGTGCAGATCAGGGAATTAAATAATTCTACAGTATAAGGAAAACATACAAAATACATCACATCAGCTTACTCAGTATTTAAATAGTTTACTAACTTTATAAATGCTAACAGCCACTTCCTTTGTAGAAAGCACTCTAGAACAGTACATTCAAGGAAAAGTGCAATATAGAATAAATCTGAGCATTGTAGGTCATTCTCTGTTTCCATAAACAAAATTCTGATCCTACAGTGTCCTTTTGGAAGAGGAAATTAGCTATCCATGTGCTTGAGTGAAGTAACAGATAAATAGATCTGTGTTTCTGGAGCTTCTTCTACAGAGATTCAGGAAATTCAGCTCTTTGATTTAGAAATCAGTCTGTATCTATAATCTTGCCACAGGGCTGTAATCTTTCTCTACAATTGCACACACAACCATTTGCTCTTGAGACTGTTTGTAGTCTCCGGATTTAAATCCAGATCAGTAGACCATCAGTTTTCCCTTTTGAGGACATGTGAAGCCTGGACGCTTGTTCTGCTGCTGACTTACCAAGCAGATCTATCAAGCATGCAAAAACATCCTATCTTTTTGAATGCATTCCAGATAATTCTGCAGAATTGCCCCAGTGCTTTCCCTCCCCACAACTCTATTCAGTAAGTTATTTTTCTCCAAAGTGACACAAAATATTTAAGAGATTTTTTAAATGAAACTGCTACTTGGTTACCATGTGAGCTTTTCCTATCCATAATTCTGTGAGAAGTGAGCCCAGTGCATGCGCAGTGGCAGTGCTAGAATTGCTGCATGTGCTTCCCCGTACTGCCCTTGCAGCTGTGACATGTCCCGGCATATCAGCCTCGCTGCGTATGGGCAGACCGTCTGTGCAGCACTAGCCTGGCCCTCGCCAGGGGCACAAACCTCTGCGCACATCCTGTACCCCTCGTCCGTGTGCAGCGCAAGCTGCTGAGCAGCGTCTCAACCGCTGCTCCAAGCTGTCAGAAACTTGGGAAAACGCAGCAGGAAATCTTCAGCACTTCCCTGAGCTACCTGCATGGTTCCTGTTTGGGAAGATCAAAGTGAATGAAAGCTATACAAAAAACGTAAGCGCGCTGGAGAGTTTCTTCACGTTTCTTCTTTCTTCTCAGGGGGTATATGGGAACTTGGGGAGGGCAAGGGGAAGAATGCATTTTTACAGCTTTCCTGGGTGGCCTTGCTATCAGCTGAAAGTTCAGACACAGTAAGGTAGCTGTTAAATTTGTTGTATCCACTTTTTAGTGATTTCTTTTCATATCTCTGCAACACATGAGCTATTTTATGGTTGTAGAGTTGCAGGAACATCATCTTTTGTGCCATTTCACCGGACTCATTCATGTGTATCTATTTTGGGGGAGTTTAACACCACCTGAGGAGAGGTCGGCTCCTCCAGGATATGGAGGCCCCGTCGCCGCAGCCTTGCCTGCGGCACTGCAGAACGGGCGCCCTCAGGGGGTGCTACAGCGGGTCCTGCCCTCCACCAGGGATTCTCAGCATCGACTTCCAAGCAAAAGGGGCCGTCTCAGGCAAGACGCAATGTCACCTCGCTCAGGTCTCTCCTTCTGAGCCAAAGAGGGTGACAGTGCAGGTTTTTCAGCCTCCTTAGACAACTGCAGGGTGGTTGTGCTCCAGTGTCGAGTGCGATCCAGTTCAGGTGTTTGCTTCACCCTCACCGCCTGTTTTCCTGGTGCAGGTGACGCCTGGAAAGCAGCTTTCCCCGCCCTGGGCCGCTACCTCCTGCTCCTTCCTGCGGGGGGGGGGGCAGGTCTGGCTGAGCGGCAGCGCCCTCGTGGACTGCTGCGGTCTGGCCAGGCGGCAGCGCCCTCGTGGACAGCCGTGGTCTGGCCGGGCGGCAGCGCCCTCCCACGCAGCCGCATCACCGTCTCCCACGCAGCCGCATCGCCGTCTCCGTGTGAGGGGTCAGGCCCGTCCCTGACGGCCCTCAGCGCATGTCCCCCCAGGGCCTGTCCTGGGCTCACGGGACTAGAGCCCCATCAGTTCCACATTTGCTCTCTTCTTGTGGGCAGTGGCCTAGGAAAAAGGATGAGGAATATTTACCTTTTCATCATACTTGTTTCTTCACTGGCAATAACTTTCCTGCCTATTCATTAATATATTGACTATCACAAGTCCATAGGGAACATAAGTGCCCCCTGCATCCCCCGCAATGTAAGAACCATTCACTCCCCTGCCTCCCTCTTTGGCTCCCGATTTACCTTTCCAGCCCGTATTCTTGGCGAAGGAGGAGCACTGTGAGGCGGTGCTGCTGTAGGGCTGTCCCGCCCTGTACAGGCCCCTCGGGCCCCACTGATGATGGCTCCCAGGTGCCACACGGCCGGCCGGGCCCTGGAGCTGGCCCCAAGGCCCTTGTGCAGCTCTGCTCGCATGCGCGCCTTGTCTTACTGTCAGCCAGTGTGTGCAGAAAGCTCTGATGAGGAGTAGGGTGAAATCCTTTTTGTTGGCTGTAAGTCAAACATACAGTATAAATGAGATCACTCGTATCTATGTACTTCCATTTCTTCAAGGCACAGTGAGAACGTGGCAGGACACGGTTTCCCTCAACAAGAGCTCTGCTGACTGTCCTGCAGTAATCTGTTCTGCTGCTTTGCAGCCTAAAACACCGCCTTGCATCCAGACTGCACTGCATATCTGCAATTCCGACTTTGTATACAAGTTTCAATACACATGTATTATGAATCCATGCGCTTCTTTCACATAAACCCCCAGAGAAATAACGCTTGAGACCTGCAGTACGCAGCTGTCCTGCACCTGAGCCTGCCTTGAGAAAACTGCCAAAAACTTGTGCTCTCCTTGGAGCCATCTTCCTCCCCCTCCCGACCACAGCTATGGGGCTGGTGATGCCTGCCTGCCCCAGGCACCTCCGTTACCTCCTCTCAGGCCTGTGGAGATACCCAGGTATCATTTGAATCCTTGAAAAATTTTAATATCTAAAGCACCATGGAGCAAGGAGTTCTGCAGTGTAAGTTCAATTGAGAAAGAGTATATCCTGATACTCAGTTTGAATCTACTTTTTGCTACTTTCATTTGATGGCCTTTTAGTTCTTGTACTGGAGGAGAAAATGGRCAGTGGTTCCTTGGCCATGCTTAATAGACTTCCTCAGGTTAAGGAGTCATAGTTCAGATATATAGTAGTCCTTTTGAAATGTGAGGAACCAACCTTTTATATCTACAACATGTTCAGTTTTTGAGTTCCATCTGAATTTATGGAGCAATATAAGTTTCTCTATTCCTTACCTAATAATGTTTAGCATTAGCTGACATTTTTCCTTTAAAAATGTCCATTCCTTCTTGATTTATAGTGGTATCAATATAGTTATATTAATGTAATATAGAATTAATGTTGCTTGATCATTTTATTTTTATCAGCAGTAAAATCCCACTGCCATTTTTATTGCCAAGTTGATATTATAAAGTTCTTCTGCTTCTTTTCCTTTCTCTGCTTTTTTTGTGCAGTTGGCTCTCCCCTTTAGTGTTCTGAGCAAGCTAGAAGTGTCAATAGGTCACCACTATCCTGACCATTCATCTCATATCTGAATATGTTGAACAGCAGAGACTCCAGTACAAGCTATGGGACTCAGTGGAGCATATGGTAACGACAACATTAAGCATGAAATTCCAGTGAGATGTTCTGGATAAGAACTTTGCACTAGTAAAGCACAGAAAATAAGCTAAGAAAATAAAAATTGAAGTTGCTGTTACATAAAGTATTAATGTTCGCATTACTTCAATGTTTTGTCTTTTTTTCTCTAATATCATTTAGGAAGAATGTTAAATTAGGAAAAGGTCTCAAGAAATATCCAAGAGTGACTTGAACTGGGGCAGCATTTCCTGAAAATGAAAGGCTAGAGACACTTCCAAAACAGTTAAGAACAGATACAAAGATGACTTGAGCATGAACATACAGCATGGACTGCTTTTTTTCTAAGACAATAAGAATTAGCAGTGGAAGGACAAAGCTAGGTAATTCAGACTGCAAATAAGAAACATGCATAAACTGCAAAGACAATTATCCATTGCAGTACTTCACACAGGGACCTGTTGGCTTCAGCTGCTCTCTTTATATTAAGGCCATGTTTTTTCTGTGTAGTCTGATGCGGCTCTACCAGGATTTGTAGTCTGTGATATTCTGTGCCCTGTGCTAGGCAGACAGTCAGATAGGGAAGTCCAAGAAGCTTCACCTCCAATCTACTTTGGCTATATTTTTAAAGTGATGAATGAGAGGAACATTATGTACCTGCAGTCTCTTTTCTTCTTACCACATCTTTTGCAAGTCATTTTATTTTGGAAGCAGAAGGTTCCTCTGCATTGGCTGACAATGACAGTTAACAGCCACTTCTACCCACTGTACTCAGCCTCTCTTGAGGGAATTTTGCATTAATGGTGATGAGAGCATGCCATGCTCATTTTTGACTCTAAGGAGGCCTGTGCTGGAATGTCAGTGATGGGGCCTTAGGAAAAGTGTGTTAGAGCACTGACATTAATTGAGGGCCAGGAGCCCAAGAGCTCTAGAGCATTTCACAGGTCAGGTGGATATTAGTACATGAGTTATATTTGTGCCATGACAAGCTTTTCTTGCCAAAAATGTGGTTAAAATCATTTTTGTCTTTAGTCATAAACTACCGATAAGTAACTTAAAATATTAAATGTAATACCCTTCACTACAGAATTTTTCTAACTAATCAGGAGACTCAAGGAGCAATCACAGCCCTTGTCTTTAGCCTTTCAGGAATCTCAGCAGTTTTGCCAATGTGTGTCTTCTGACCACACTGCAGCAGCAAGATACTTTATACTTTCTGGCATTCTAGTCTTACCCTTGCTCCTATTCATATGCTGGGGTGATTATTAACACTGAGCTTTTTAAGAATTCTGGAGATGCATTTGTACATATGCATCTACTTTCTGATGTTCTACTGTGTTACACACAGTAAATAATTTATATGTCATGTAGAAAAGAGTTTTAGCACAGTCCAGCTATAACCAGCAGTATTCATTAAAAATACACCTTTCCAACAAAAAAAAATATTGAACTTGGCTATCTCTCTGTAGCCTAAAAGAGAAAGCCAAACATTCTGTTAGATGCATCATCGTTCTTCATCACTATATTGCCCAAATTGAGTAATTCCTTATTTTGCCTGAAAAGCACTTAACTCTAGTGTTTTGTGTGTGCCATCTTTGGCTAATCAAGGCTGTCTATCCGTTATGAATGAATCTTTCTAATATTACTCTGCACTCATTGAATTTCTCCCCTTCCATGCTGCCTTCATGACCCCAACCGTCACAAATGAGGAGGGCGGCTGTGTCACTGCAGTGGCACTGCTGACCTGACTGCTGCTGCTGCCTTTTTTTTCCAGCTCTCMCGTGCCTCATGGCTCGTCGGTCTCAAAGCTCCTCACAGGGGGATAACCCCCTTGACCCCAACTACCTGCCACCGCACTACAAGGAGTATTACCGCTTGGCTCTGGATGTGCTAACTGAAGAGGGCAAAGAAAGCTACCAGCGCTTCCTGGCAGAGGAGGCAGCCCCTGATTTTCTTTGCAACTCAGAAGTGGATCACATCATACAGAATCTCCAGAAACCCCAATATGCCAACCAGGAAAGTAACACAGACACCACAGGTGACAATGACATGGATGGATCCTCTGGGACATACTGGCCTATGAACTCAGACCTTGCTGTTCCTGAGCTTGACCTGGGCTGGCCAATGGTCTTTGGATTCAGAGGGACAGAAGTGACAACCCTTGTGCAACCTCCCCCCCCAGACAACCCAAGCATTAAGGAGGAGGCTCGCAGAATGATTCGAGCAGCTCAACAGGTGAGAGAGTGAGGAGCCAAACCAGATYGGAGATAAGTACATGTTGGTGTGTGAGAGAGGCATCAGGATGCATTTGGTCCTCTTCTAATTCCCCAGATAACAACTTTGTTCCCATGACCTGATGGCAGGGAAGCATGTTTCTTGAGTTTCCTTCTACAGCATCAAAGCTAGCCTCTGCTGCCTGACCCAGTGGAGAATTGTGCAAGGCAATGCTAAAATATACAGAGGTTGAGGCTGGATGGGATGTTTGGAAGGGATCTCTTTCTGGAGATCATCTAGTCCTGCTCAAAGCAGAGTCAAGTACAGTAGGTTGATCAGAGTCTGTCCTTAAATATCACCAAAGATGAAGACTCCATAACCTTTCCGGCAACCTGTTCCAGTGTCAATAACCCCTTACAGTAAAAAAAGTTTTTTTTTTCTTATTTTTAAGTGGAATTTCTTATATGTTAGTTTGTGCCCACTGTCTCTTGGCCTTTCACTGTGTACCACTGGGAAGAATTTGGTTCCATCTTCTTTACTCCCTGTCATCAGATATTTATTGATATGCATTGACAGAATAAGAGTTCAGAAGATCATGGAAATCCTGGAAAGGTTTGAGGCTACCTCCCGTTAAACAGCATATAGCCATAGCTATATACTGGCTGGCTGACATAGCTATGTACTGGCTGGCAGACTGCTGGTCAGGAAGTTAACAAAAAACAGCACACATGTGTCAGAGGGTGTGGGCCTGTAACAGCCACATATCTCAAGACAGCCTCCCTGTGTGGTTCTGCGACCAAAAAATGTCTGCTATGATTATTGGATTGATTAACTAGGGGACATTCAATAGTGGTGAGGATTTTCCTTCTCTTGTCACACTCGTCTATAGAATATGCACATGAGACGGGAATTCTGTTTCCAGTGCTGGAACCCACAATGTTTAAAAACAAAAAAAAGGTGCCAGGCATTAAACTGAAATGTAAAACACTGGGGAACATGCACAGCTAGGATACTGGCCAGCACAGAGCTGTGATGTCCTTGCATTCTTTCTGCAGGTGGTAGCCATAGTGATGGACATCTTCACTGATGTGGATTTGCTGTTCGAGGTGTTGGATGCTGCTGCTCGCAGAGTCCCTGTGTACATCTTGCTGGATGAAATGAACTCTCAGCTTTTCCTTGATACAGCTGCTAAATGCAGAGTCAATCTTAACTATGTGGAGGTGAGCAAACAGAAGACCTTCCTTCCTTCCTGTCCTTAGAGAGTTGTGGCCTGAGACAGAGTTCTGCCATTGGAGTAAAAACCTGCGAAAAAGCTGGTTTACCCCAGCTGGAAAGCTGGTTTACCCTAGCTGGAAAGGGGGTAAAGCCTAGGACGGCAAGAGGAAAGCCAGGAGAGCTGGCACCACAATATAGTGGTGAAAGCTGAAGACCTAGTATTTAGTTTTTCTCCTATCTATTTGGTAGGCAGGCAGAATAGCTAGTGCTGATATATAAAAATGGGAGGCATGTAGGGAGAAAAAAGGAGCAAGGGAAAGAACTAAGGACAGGAAAAGGGAAATAACAGCTTCCAATTGAGTGAGTGCCTTATCTGGTTTGCAGTTCCTAAGGGTGAGGACAGTTTCTGGCCCAACCTACTACTGTCGCACAGGAATGTCCTTCAAAGGCCACGTGAAGGAGAAATTCCTCTTGGTGGATTGCATGGTGGTGCTGAGTGGCAACTACAGGTGAGAAGCTCTGCAACTTCACATTTCCCTGTTTCAATGAGAGAGGCTGTTTGTTGGGTAAAGCAGTGTTTCACATTTTCAAAAGAACATTAGTGACAAAGTTCTTCTCACTGAAAGATACTGAACAGCAATTTTGAGGAAAATATGCCATTTTGCAACTGAAGTTGATACACCAATTGAATCTGAAGTCCAAAATACTCAAAACTGAGCTTGTTTAACATCAAAGGTATAAAGGATGTGTATAAAAGATACAATAATTATATTACATTTTGAAATCAAGTGCAATGCTGAACWATAGCATTGACAAGGGTAGCAAGTCAAAAAAAAAAGTGCACACTGGCACAAGTTATGTGACTCAATATATTTTGGGGAATTTTAAAATCCAACTCAAAAAAGCATCACCAATCTTCCCTAATAATAAATGAACTCTAATCCAACCAACTCTTCCAGAGTAAAATAGTATAAAAATAGACCAAGGGTTAGGCACTTACATTTCAAGAACTAGTTACTAATATGGCATTATTCATGCTTTGCTAATGAATTTGCTTATACCCCTGTTAGGCCTAGTATACCAACCAAGAACTGTGCGCTATTGTATCTCATTCCCTATTGTTAGAGAGAGGCATCTCTTCCACCAATCTTCATAACCAAAATCCTTACTAAAGATGCTCTGTCGACATCCCCTCTGCAGACTCCATAAACACCCGCTAAGAAAAAAGCATTTGAAACTTACATTTTCAGTGTTTTATTCACCTGCAGAGTGAAGAACACAAATCAAACAACAACAGAAAAAAAATAGATGCTGCGGCTCGGTATTATATGAGCTATTTTCATAAGTTAAGTTTGGCTTTATTCCTTATTTCCATTTAAACACCGTATCTTTATACCTTTAGTCTTTTTTATGGGTCCCAAAGTCTTAGCAGAAGCAGACTGAATTGGCAGTCTTGCATTCATGTAACTGACCTGCAACTTTGGTAATCCACACGTGGATAATTAAGATTTAACTGCAAAGAAATGTTAAAATAATCTCTTTGAGGAGGTAGCTATACTATACAGGACTGTGTCCACAAAAACTCATTAAAGAAAATTAGGTCAGCGTGGCCAGAAATACTAGTTTAAATTGAATACACTTAAATCTCATTAAATGCTTTTGTAAACAATTATATCCAAAACTGAAATGGCTTCAATTTATTTCTAAAGCAAATTAAACTACATTTTTTTTTTAAAAAAAAGCATTTTGATTTAATTAGCCTACTTCAAATGGTCAAATAGATTAATTTTTCAGCATGTAGATCTGGAAAAATGGAGCAAGGTACCTGATGACTTAGATTCAGGTTGTTCTGCATGACTCTGGATGGGAATACCATGAAAATCATTGAACTATAAAATCATTGAACTTTGAAGGTACCTCTGGAGGTCAACTAGAGCCAACCCTCCCTCTGTTCCAAATTCCAAATTCCATGAAGTTGCTCAGGTCCTTACCCCGTTGGGCTGTCTCCAGAGACAGAGCCTACTCCAATGTGTGATTGTCCTCATTGTGAAGATTTTTTTTCTCATTTTAGTTCACCCTTATTTCTCTTGATACAGTTGTACCTGTTACCTTGTATCATTCTACTGTGTTCCTCCGAGAACAGTCTGGCTCCATTTTAGCACCCTTTAAGGTTCTGGGGACAACAGCTAGCACAGTGTTCCCCTCACCTCCCTTAGCATCCTCCTCTTCAGCTCATTTGGCTTCTCCTGACACGTGATATACTTCAACCTGTTAACCACCGTGGTGGCTCTTTGCTGAACTTGCTCTGCAGTGTCAATGGATTTCTTATATTGGAAGGCTTTAAAGTAGACTCATTCTCCAGCTGCAGCGTCAGAAGTGCTGACGAGAGGAGAATAATCACTTCCATTCACCTTTTGGCTAGACTTTTACTAAAAATCTCTATGTGGTTTGGTATTCATGGCTGCTTTTTCCTTAGCACGTAGCAAGTCATTTTCTGCCAAGCTGTTTTCTCCTTGTCCTCAGCCTATGCTGGCATGTGGGCTGTTCAGTCACAGGTGTGGGATTCTACCTTTGCTTTTGCTGAACTTTGTGCACTTCTCACCAGCCCGTTCCTCCAGCCTGTTGAGATACCTGGGGACGTGAGCCGTGCTCTCCAGCATGTCAGTCGTGCCGTTCCCCACTCCCACCCCACCTCCCATGCTGGTGTCATCTGCGAGCTTGCTGAGGTGCATGTCCCCCCACTTTGTCCAGGTCAGTAATCACCATCCCAAACAGTGTTGCCTACAACCCTGACCCCTGACCGACAACACCCAGGCTTCTTGACCCTGACAGCTTAGCCAGTTTTCCATTTACGTTGTGATCAACAACAGTGTTCTGATTTGGCTACAAAGATACTATAGAAAGGTTATGTGGAAATCCTTGCTAAAGTCAAGGGAAACAATATCCACTGCACTGCCTGTGTCCATAGAGTCAACAATCTCATTGTAGAAGGCAATCACATTGGGTCAGACACAATTTACCTTGGTAAATCCCTGCTAACTGTTCCAAATTGTCCTTGGGACCTTCCTCTGCCTGGAATTGGCTTCCTGGAAGATTTGCTCCATAATCTCCTCTGGGATTGAGGTAAGGCCGAGTGGCTGTAGTTCCCTACTTCTTTCTGTTTGCCTGTTCTGAAGATAAGCATGGCAACACAAATCAGCTGCAGAAAGGTTTACTTCACAGGACTCATCCTTGGACTCAAGTCTTTCCACTGTTGTTAATACTGACTGGCCTATTTAGAACATGGTCAGTTATTACTCTGTAAAATCCTCGACAAAGGAATGATGTCCAATAAGTCCTTAGTCCTTAAAGATAAGGCTTGGGAACACCAGTGTGTAATGAATAGCTGCCTATAATAATGTCAGGAGAAATTTTACTCAGACAAGCAAATTGTTTAACGTGAACTGAATTACGTGATGACAGCACTAGAATCATAGAATCACAGAATCCTTAAGGTTGGAAGGGACCTCTAGAGGGCATCTCTAGATGCCCTCTGCACCCCCCTGCACACGCAGGGTCTCCTAGAGCACAGGTGTGGCCTCACCAGGGCTGAGTAGAGGGGGACGATCCCCCTCCCTCGACCTGCTGGAGATGCTCTTCTTAATGCACCCCAGGATCCCGTTGGCCTTCTTGGCCATGAGGGCACACTGCTGCCTCATGGTCACCTTGTTGTCCACCATGACACCAGGTCCCTGTCTGCAGGGCTGCTCTCCAGAAGGTCAGTCCCCAGCCGGTACGGGTGTCTGGGGTTATTCTTGCCCAGATGCAGGACCCTACACTTTCCCTTGTTGAACTTCATTATCATTACTTATATTTTGCTATCTGTCATTACTTCTGTTTTGCTTTGTAGTTTTATGTGGTCTTTTGAGAAGATTCACAGAAGCATTGCACACATCTTCCAGGGGGAACTGGTGTCCAGCTTCGATGAAGAATTCCGAATTTTGTTTGCACAGTCAGAACCTCTTATTCCTCCAGCCAATGTCTTGGCAAAGGCAGAGAACACATTTGCCATGACTCCCTTTGGCAATAACATGCCTTTCTTTCCAAAGAAGGCACCCCTCATGTTTCCAAGAGAGGACAATCTTTTCCCCTCCTTTATGGACAGAGTTGATCCAGACAGGTACTTCCTGTCCAATTTCAGGCGGGATGACATGCTGCGCCATACTGTGGAGGGGTCAGCCATGAGAATGTATAAAAAGGTAGAAATGGAGAATTCTCAGCTGGATCCTGTCAGGGGCTTTCTCCGCTCCAAGCAGTTAGAGATGGATGCTTTTAAGAGACACAGTTTTGCAGAAGGAACGTTTGAAAATTTTGCTTCTTCCAAACAGTATGCTAGGCAGATGTTCATGAACAACATGGATGAATTTAAAATCCAGTCCAGTCACTTTCAGAAGGACCAGTTCTACCAGTACCAGTTTGAACATCCTCATGGTAGGCCTCAGGGACTGTTTGATAGAATACGAGGGGGCAGGCCAGGATTCAATGAATTGGAAGACTATGGAGAGGGACCGAGATACCCTGAACTGGAATCCAGTTTTCCACAGGAGGGTTTTCCCTTGAGACTAGATTATGTACCTTCAAATTCTTCCAGGGAAGTAAGGCACGGATCTGATCAGCTGAACCCTGCAGGCAATGGACCAATGGGAATGATGTTAAGRCGGCAAAACATAGGGCAGAAATTCATTTGCCAGACATCTCCTACACAGAAGCAAAGCCTGGAACAACGCCTCTTTTTCCAAGAGAAAGATGAGGACCCAGATCAAGACAAGAATACCCAGGAAAATAGAACAGGGTTACGTGACTGGAGGATTTCTTCATATCTTAGTGCATACCAGTCTGAACCAGAAGAAGGTCTCCCAATGCCCATGGAATCAGAGGCATACAATGATGCTCTTGGGGACACCCTCACAAAGCACTCAAGTGACCTCCTCCCAGTATTCAAATCCCCTATATCATTCAATAACAAGTCAGTAGGAATTGAAAGTGCTAAAGAATTTGCAGATCCTGATAGAGTAGGTGAAGAAACATCTATAATGAAACAAGATGCCTTTAGGTCCCGAATAAATCCCTTGATCCAGAGGAGCTCAAGACTCAGGTCCTCTCTGATTTTTAGTGCCGCCAAGTTAGATCAGCCAAATGCAATAGAAAAGGTTCATATGATCCAAAAGGAACAGATGTCCAGTGAGTTGACAAAAGACAATGAAACTATTAAGACAGTTGCCTCCTCTAAAGTGGCAGAACTCTTAGAGAAGTACAAAGCTGTGGGCAAAGACACGGAGCGAGCAACAGTGAGTCACACCAAAGCTATTTCCAGTTTCCTCCAGGAAGAGTCACAGAACACAGAGAAGAAATGTACCAAATCTGTGCAGTATAAGATTCTGGAGAGTAGGGTATTAGACTCCAAAGACTCCTGTAGCACTTACAAAATGCATGGAGAGGCTGATAGACCATTTGGAATGGCGTCTTCAAGCCCACAGCTTACTGACACTTTGAGTAAAGACCCCCTAGCACATTTGAGCACTAAGGTGGACAAATTAACATCTCGGTTTTACCCTATAGAGAATAAACCTGCTCTTCCAGAAAAGGAGAGTCTTATATTCGTAGGGGACACTCAAAAACTGAATCTTCCAGAGAAAAAGGAAAGAGTGACGTTCAAAGATGACTCTCAAAAATCAACTAATATAGAACTTAAGAAACCACAGATTAGAACAAGCACCACATCAGTTCTTGAAAATTTATCTAAGAGTCAAGGATCTGACAGCTCTCTCAATAAGTCTGAGGAAGAATGTTCAAAACAAGAACAGAATCCAATGGAATTTTTCAGAAAAGGATCATTACGGCTGAAGCAACTATTGAACCCAAAGCTTGAAAAGAAATTGGAGGAGGAACTCACTTCTGAGAGTGGAAAATCTGACAAACAGTCTGTGGTTTTCAAACGATCTTCCATAGGGGACTGTCAGGAGATACTGGAGGAAGAAAAAAATCATAAGTTTGCAACACCACTTCCTCCTAAAAGCAACCAGCCAACTCAGGGGAGATTTCCCTCATCCACAGCTAACATTCTGTACAGCAGCAATCTCCGTGATGATACCAAAGTAATTCTAGAACAAATTTCTGCAAACAGTCAGAAGAACAGAGCTGAACTGGCCAAGCAACTGCCATCCACCAGCAATCCTGATCTTTCTAGGTCAACAACAAGCTTGGAAAGGAAAGGTGAGAAGGAGAAAAGCTGTAATATCCACAGATCAGAAAGTTTTGGGAGCCAGAAAAGAAATCTTCAGCGGCAGCCATCAGAGGATCGAGATACTCTTCTGAAAAAAATGGAGAATATGCGGAAGGAGAAACGAGTCTACAGTAGATTTGAGGTCTTCTGCAAAAAAGATGATCATACGAGTCAAAGTGAAGAGGAATATGACACAGATGCCAAAGATAAGAAGATGGGAAAATTCATGCCCAAAATCTTGGGGACCTTCAAGACCAAAAAATGATCATAGAATACTATTTAATTCCATATAATCATTGACTGTCAAAAGAGAAAGAGGAGGAAACATGTTTATGATGGATACAAGCACGATAGGTTATACACTTCTGTGTTATCGAGTGGAAATATGTTCATCTTTAGCCTCCTGTGAAACAATCTGCCAAATTCATGTGGTATCAGGCAATGTTATTGCAGTATGTTTTGATTAAAAATATTAAATTGCCAAAGTGCTTAAAACAAGTAAAGTATAGTCTCTTTATCTTGTATTCAGGGAATATTTTCTGCTGACTACACAATTCCATTATTAGTAAAGACAGAAATGAAAATGGAAAATTCAATACTTGGGTTTAAGCCATGAAAAAAACATGCAGGGATAGATTTATTAATTGAAACTTGTTTCTCAAGTGCAGGTAGCTTTTCTTCATACCTGGAACCAGAAGGCACAGCTTTGAAAGCATGCATGAGAAGAAAATACTGCTCAAAAATAGGCCCATTTTCCCTCATCTAAGTTATGGCCTTGTCCATTAGTACATGCTCAGCTTTCAATTTATCATTTTATAAACCTACTGGGTGTGTTTTGTTATTGTTTTGTTTCCTTATCTATAATCATAAGTACTATTGCTTTCAAGGCTGAGAAGCAGCTGGAAGGCCATAAAAGAGAAAATTTACATGCTATGCAAAGAGGAAGATGTGTATCCAGGTCTGCACTTCAACTAAGCTGAGTTAGTAGGAAGCTTAATTAAGTTATAAGTTATAGTATAGTTATAATGATGTCTTGGTTAGGCAGCAATTTACTCATGATGCAAGTCCACTTTTCTCTTTTGGGAAGGGGGGTTGTTTTGTTTTTGACTGGTATTCTAGGACAGTAATAAAGTAGTTGGGAATATTGTGATGCATTAAAAAAACACAGTGATTTACTACAGTGTTGAAAAAGACCCAGTTTTCACACACAAACACATCCCTCATGACATGAAGGACTCAAAAGTGATCTGAATTTTCCTTATGAAACTGGATCCATGTTCATGAAAAAAAGAAGTTGATTCTATACAATGTGTGGAGGTAAGACCAGAACTAAGTGGCGCAGATTTCCTTGCATATGTGTATTTTCCTTGTCTATGTTTCCAATAAATTCTTTTTTCTTTTTTTTTTACATTTGAGACTATTTCACTAATATGGCTAATACCTTCCATAAAAAAAAACCAAAACACCACAGAGAGGAGAGTTCATATACCAAGGTCTACACCACTAAAATTACTTCCTGTGTTCATAAACAGATTTACCAATAGCACTGCAGACATTTCAGTAAGCACTGTGTACACATAAGGCTGTATATTGTATAACACTGCCTCTCCAAAAGGTTGATTCACAAGCAACATTTAAAGAGTGAGGGCACTAAAGTAATACCAGGTACATACAGGCCAGATCCCCACACAATCTACATGAATATCCTTTCAGCAGTGCCACACCAAGCTGAGTACTACCATTTCAGAATACCACCCATAATGTGTTAAAGACAGAAACTCATAGAGAAATGCTGCCTGCATCCCTAGTTCATTTGCTTTTAGCAAAGTACAAATGCAGTTGTAAGCCCCAAAATGAAATGAATGAAGTGTAATTGAACAGTGTTCAGTTAGATGATATAAGCAAAGCTGATCCTACTCCAGCAAGGAAAATGGGCTATGTATTCATAGGTATATATACATACAAATACATATGAGGTCCTGAAATTATTTCTTGTCCTATTTTCTGTAATTTATATTCACATCATTTCTTACAATGGTAGCCTTACGATTCCAGTATCATTCTGCAGCAGATATGCTGGAAGTTTGTTTCTATAGACTACATTGGCATTTTAGAATTTTGCTTCATTTTCACATGTTTAGAATTTTTATCTTGCTCAGGATTGTGTTCAGTGTCAAAGTATTCAATGTTCCTGACCAGAACTAGAAATACGCATCTCTTTAGGGGGATTTTGCTTACCAGATTTTGTAGATGTCTATATATATTGCAGAATAACTAACTCACTTGGTAATAACAGAAGTCTTTTAAAGAATGAAAAGTTAGTATTACAACTGATCACTTCTCAGTTTGGGATTAGGTTCAAAGAAGATCTTACATCTTGCACTGTATCATCAGACTGCCAGGTTCTGGGCATTTTGTGGAAGTCACAGCCATAAATTAAGCAGCTAAGCTCCCTTTTCAGCAAATAAGAACTGGTAGCTTAAGCTCACACAAGAGCCGATGCACTACAGAGGGATCTGCATACAGAGCATGTTTGCCCAGTCCGTGGTATTTACTGTATCTACCTGAACTTGTACCTGACATGGACAGCAAAAACCTACTTTATGAATATGCCAGAATAAACAAGGACCTTCCTGTGAACTGCATTCTTAGTTCCCTAATATTGCCAGACTTAAGTGATTATACCTGGTGCCAGAAATGAATGCACTACTACTTACTTCACTACTAGCCTTTGGTGTTTATGTTCTAAAAGATAAAATAGAAATACTCTCAATGGTAGTGGTACTCACAGGTTGGAAATCAGTGCCTGAATCCTATGTGTAAACATAGCTCCAAAGTTCTGCAGCAACAAGTATTAAAATAGGGGAAGTAAAATTTCATGGGACTTCTTATAAGAGCTTAGGAGATAAAAGGGAGATTCTATCAAAAATCAGCATTAAAACAGGAAAATAGTTTTTAAGTTTACTGTAGTCTCACTGTTACCTGCAAAAAACTTYGTCATGTTTCAGCAACAGCATCTCTTGCAACATTGCTTTCTGCAAGGAAAAAAAATTATCATCATATTACTAATTGAACAGGATATCCCGGGAATTTTTCTCCCATAYACACAGCAAACATTTAATAAAAGACAACGAATTTCTGCAGTGCAATATAGAGTTTATTATTACAATACTTAAAAAATACATTCATACATAGTATATAAGGTATTAAATAGAGTAGAAGAATCCACCCACTTGATTATAATGAATACAATTCCCCCCATCAATTCTATTAATTTTCCCTCAAAAGAGTCATACAGAAGTTAGTGGAAAATAAAATGAAGGCTTTAAGATTATCTGCAAAGAGTTTAGCCTTCTTGGTTTTCAGAGAGCAGTTTATAGTTGTTCTGTTCAAAAAACAAAACAAAAAAAAAATGTCATTTAGGCAGTGCACCTGAAGCTTATAAAGAAGTGTGAATATGTCTAAAGACAGTCAAACATCAGAAAATTGCAGCTGTAATTTTCTGCAATAATACAAGTGCAGAATTACAACAGTGAGTATTCCTTGTTTCCTTGTTCTCATGCTATGAGCAAACAGTACTGTGACCATGTCTTGGAAGACTGGAAGGCAAAGGAATTAGCCTGTCATCTTTGTTGCTTTGCTCAGAGGAAAGTGGTGTACTATTCCATGTGATGATTGCAATGAATAAAAAATACTCTCTTCAGCTGGATTAACTGTCAAATGCCCCATATTTTCATTTGCTGCTACCAGCAGACCTGGGGATTGATGAGACAAGCTGTACTTCATCTGGTTAGAGCTTAAAGGTATTTACTAATCATGATCTTGGGAAGAATTTGATATTGGAAGACTTTGCAATGCAGATTTACATATGGTTCCATAGGCCTGGGAGTAACTGCCCATCGATGCTTTCGGATCTCCAGCAGCTCCCATATTTGCAGTAATTTGGAACATCTTTTTACTGGACTTCAGAAGGGGACGGACCTCTTTGCTGCGAAACTGGTCATTTCTTCGATTCTGTGTGAGAAAAAACAGCCAAAACATTTCAGGAACCTTTAACCAGTTTTCTAAAATACTAAAGATAAGGAACACAGGATTTGCTTGAGTTGAGAGGTTGCACAAATCATGAATATTAAGTGCATAATAAAACAGACTGTTCTGTAAAATCAAGAGTATGGTGGTGAGAATGGTGTGAGGGAAAAGGGCTTCAGGATGAATGTACTGAAAGTAAGATTAGGGACAGTGGGACAAGGTATGAGAAACTAATCCCACACTGAAGCAAAGACCCAATGGTCTCTTTGGCTAGCATCTTGTTTCCAACAGTAGTGAACACTTTAAATGTACAAAAAAGGTCATCATCATTGCCCAGGATACTCTCCAGACTTCTACCAATCTAATGGCTTGATGACTTTCCAAGTTAGAAGCTGCATATAAATACTGTGTTTCAAAGCCCCACTGGGGACAAGTTACTAACATATTAAGGGGATGACAGCAGGTTTGAACCTGCAGCTCAAGGAAAGATGCTTCACTGCAGCTTCAACTTCATGAGCTTCTATTAGTTACCTGAAATGCAAGAGAGTCTATTTATTACTGTGACGCTAGCCACTCTCACCCTAGTGATGATAGCCAAGTCTTTCCAAGTCTTTCCAAGTCTTTCAAATGGCTGTGACTAACAGCTTAAAGAACCTGACTGGACAGTGAAAATGCAGCCTGAATGCAGAGCAAGATGGAATGGAAGGACTTTTAGAGCAGGGAATTAGTATCTCCTTCCATCACTTTCCTCTAAAATAAACTTCTGATTGTGTCATGTTGGCTAGACTCTCTTTGAGCTAGATAGCGGACAAATAGCCTAGAGCAGGGGAAACAAAACAAAAAAAAAAACAAAAAAAAAAAAAAAGGGAAAAGGAAGTCACTGAAGACCTCAATAACGGGATTTGTACAAGGAAAGGTGATCAGGAATGAAGAGAGAGGAGAAGAGAGGACACAAATTAAACCTTCACTGTTCGGCAAAAGCAATCCATTAGGTCGATTCCAGAGGTAGCATGAATTCTCCAGTGAATCCCAGAATGATACAGTCTGAATCTGTTTTAAAAAAAAAAATTGCTACCTACAAACTTTGGACAAGACATGCCATCACTGGAGAGAAATTAAGAGCAACAGATTTGTAATTCTGAAATTCACACAGAATTTTAGGAGCTGCTGACAATCTAAACACTGCAATCATCTGAAATGATGTTTGAGTTCTCACTAGTCCAAAGCGATGAAACTGAAAGCAGAATGAAGCTGAAAATAGACCTGTCCTCTAGAAATTGGCCAAGAAAAGGTCATACATTTCAAAAGACATACTAGAAATTTCAAAAGACATACTAAAAAAAAGTATAGGTAGAGAATCTGCAGAGAAATTTTTAGCTTTATTGAGTGCATTTAGGTAATATATGAGATCAATTAAAGCTAACCTTTGTGAAAAACAAATTACTCATGAGGTAGTGACCTATACTCACATTATAAATATTCTGTATAGCTGGAGGTGGTCGAGCATTTGCATGTGCCCAAGTGACTTGTCTCCCCAGTTTCCCATTGTTGGTGGTTCTCTCTAGCTGAAGAGGTAGTGCAGAATGGTTCCTGACCACAAGAGTGGAATTTCCATTACCTACAGGAAAAATAATACATAAAGAGGAGAAATGAGGACAAAAACACAGATTATACTAACGAAGGCATGGACAGAACATAAAAACATGAGTCGACCCATGCCACCTTGCCTCCTCTCACAGACTTGGACTACCCGGAAAAGGAAAAAATTATTCAGATCAGATTAGAAAGCAGAGATAAACAAAAAGGGTTTAAAAAGGTATGGTAAAATGTAACAGCAATAGAAAAACAACAAAGAGAAAAGAGAAAGAAACAAAGTCAAGACTGAGGCAGCAATGAGATAAGCACAATGTCATACACAGAACCCATTGAACAGTGTCTTATTCTTCAAATCATTTTCCTTCCACTCATTCATCCTCTCATCCTGCCATGAAAATTTCCAATTTTTCTCTTTCCCCGTTCAATCTCCTTCCTCCTTACTTTCCCCACAATAATGCTTCATGGCAAATTACATCCCCATGTAAGAAAGTTAGACCTACTTTGAACAACAGTGTGTGTTATGGGATTGTATATCATGTTGGTCCTTGACCTCTGACATGAAGTTCTTGCTAAATCKTCACTCTGGTTGGATACTTCTGTCTGGATGCTAGTTGTGGTAGCAGCATGCGTATGTGCTTTTCTTAGAAGAGGCGATCTTGGTTCTCTCTGGCCTTTCTTGATAGGTAAAGTTACAGAATGAGGATTTCGAAGAAGTGACCTGGATTGAGACTGACTTTGCTGAATGTTTCCTCTTGGCACTATCTCCTTTGGATAGCTATTCACCTTCTTTTCAAGGATTATCTGCAGGAAGGAAAAGTTGATTGGAATAAAATAGCTGTACAGCAGAGCAGAGGACTAAAACAGAAATAGAGAGAAAGATATGAAAATAACTAATTTCACAGGATAGGCAACAATTACAAATGAAGAATTAAGATCATCAGAAAGAAGAGAGAAATACAAAGCTCAGTGGAAAATAAAAATAGGTTAAAGAATTAAGAAAAAGGACTACTTGGTTGAATAGACAATATCAATATATCCTGAGGGAGAACAACACTACATAACATAGACAATAGGCTTGGAAAAGAGAAAGGTTAACACAATGCCATTTCTTACCATCCCTTTCTAGATTTTTCCAAGTCTATTTTTAAATAGTCAAGACGACATTCATTTCAGCAATCACATAATCTTTTCTTACCTACCTCTGCATGGCAATTATATAGCATCAAAATCCTTGACAAGCTTTTTGGGTTTTGGTACAACCTTCTCACTTTTCTCTAATCACAGTCCTCATCAACTTGACACTCTGTCACTAAGATTATTCAAAATTATGCAGTAGTTTCTCAGCCTGTACCTAGGTTACCCGTGAGGAATCTGTTGTCCTTTATAATACTTTTTCTAACTATGCTCACTATTTATCCACTTTACTTGGTCATCTGCTCAGGTTTCCTAAAATACTTTCATGGTAGATTTCATTAGATTCCTTCCATTGCTGAAGACCTTAAGAGGAAAATTATAAATAGGATCAACTTTTTGAAAATTAACTTTTTTTTTTTTCAATTTTAAATGCTATTAACAGAAGCAATAACATTGTTCCTTGTTCTCTGGGAAGGTGAACACATTTTCTCAATCTTGTATTTTCTAACCTCCAAATGTCTGTTTTTAGTCCTCTGTTCACACAASCAATCTTCCCAACTGTTAGCTTTGTTCTGCTCTCTGCAGAAGTTCCTCTACTCTCTCTTTCTCCTTGTTTTCTTTTTTTTAAAGATCTAATCTACTCATAGATTTTCATTGATGATCTATGTCTCCAGTTCCACATTCTTCCGAGTCAGTTTAAAATCAACATCAACTTTTTCACTCCATGACTGTTTCTGCTTTGCCACCTGAAGCTTT